>JAGDYQ010000014.1:7560613-7713113 GCA_021962125.1 Bulinus truncatus | reverse complement strand
CTCACCGGAATCATCTTTACAGAGAATGTTTGGTAATCACAAAAAATGCGTAAAATAGGGCTGCCGCAAGTAAATATTGATCCCACCCCCCCACCCCCAAACGACCCTCAACGAATGGGGCCTCTCTGATTCACACACAAACACATCAGTTGCGGAGTCATGTTATAGCAGATTTCGATAAAAAAAATTGATCGAAAACCCATATATATATATATATATATATATATATATATGCATAATACCAACTCTATTTTCTAAATGTGAATTAAACTATAAGATTTTTAACCTGCAAAGTAAAAGTAAAAATCTAAGCGGCATTCATAGTGGGTCGGAGAAACGTACAAGTTTGAGAAACGCTGATTTCAACTATTTTTAAACACCTATAAATAGAATCCGTTTCCTCGAATGTGTTTTTTTTTTCATCCTCAATTTCTTTGAAGCTGAACAGTTGTTCGATGAAACATTTCCTGAAATAAATATATTTTGATTTTATTGATAGTTTTAGTAACCTTCCCATTGTTTCCAGTTCTTTTTATATTTTTATATGGACTTCTGAAATTACCCCAGTCCTTCCCACAGCTACCCCCGCCCCCTTTCTCCCCTCCCCCCCCCCACACACACCACTGTGACGTCAAATGTTAATCGTCGCGCCTGCGCAAACGGAAGACGTCTGCCATGGATTTGTCCTAGATTTCCTCATCCATCGACCTGCTTTGATTCGTCTGCTTCTTGTTGTCTTAGGAATTTGATTGTGTTTGAATACAGATGGCAATTGTTGTCTTCTGCTGGAGGGTGTGGGGGTGGAGTAGGGGGGGTCAGGCTTTAGATCTCATCTCTGTGCCTTGGAAATAATGTTATGATGGTCTGTCAGTCCACTTTAGGATGGTTACGTTTTGTTGTTTTTTTTTTTTAATTTCTTTTTACAATAAAATTTGAATAGTTGTCTTTCCTTTCATTTTGTCGCTATTTTCACCTGACATGCGGTAACGTTTTATTTGATTTTTATTTTACAGAATTGTTCAAAGTGACCCCCACTCACACACCCACCCCCCACCCTTCCTCCCCTTGTGTGTGTGATGTGTTTTTTTTAATTGGTTCGTTTAATTGGAATGCTGGTTGGAATTTTCTATAAATGTATATTTCAAAACATCGTTAAGTAAAGAGGCTATTACGCGGTCTTTTTAAAATATAGTTAATACCACATACAGTGTCTTTGGTATGATCCAGTCATCAAGTGTCAGATGTGCGTTGGTATAAATTATTGTAACCTGGCAAAGTATACCGTCCTTAACTATAGCCTGTGGGTATCTCAAATTCGCCACAATCAAGCATCTTACATCAACCAATGGACATTCAAACCAAAGCAGAAGCGCGATGCGATTGGCCCCTGAATAAAATGCACACCTCACCAGACAAACGTCGCCCCCCCCCCCCATCATTGTCAGGTGCCAGGATCGGCGGGACAGTGTCACTCGATGTGTAGGTGAGAGCAGTGGCGTAGGAAGGGTACTGTGCGTGGTGCGACCGCACAGGGCGCCGAACTAGGAAGGGGCGCTGAAAGATCGATGTTGATTATTTTTCGCCCCTTTTTATATTGGAAAGAAGGCGCCAACAAAAAATAACTTGCACATCTAATTCAGTGTTTCTCGACCTTTTTGTGCAATGCACCTACATAATACTATCTAAAGCACCCCCACATAATACTATCTAAAGCACCACCCCCAACATAATACTATCTAACTAAAGCACCCCCTACATATTAATATCTAAAGCACACACCCCTACATAATACTATCTAAAGCACCCCCTACATAATACTACCTAAAGCACCCCCCTACATAATACTATCTAACTAAAGCACCACCCCCTACATAATACTATCTAACTAAAGCACCCCCTACATAATACTATCTAACTAAAGCACCCCTTACATAATACTATCTAACTAAAGCCCCCCCCCTACATAATACTATCTAACTAAAGCACCCCCTACATAATAATATCTAACTAAAGCACCCCTTACATAATACTATCTAACTAAAGCACCCCCCTACATAATACTATCTAACTAAAGCACCCCCTACATAATAATATCTAACTAAAGCACCCCCTACATAATACTATCTAACTAAAGCACCCCCTACATAATACTATCTAACTAAAGCACCCCCTACATAATACTATCTAACTAAAGCACCCCCGCGTGAAATGTATCTAACTTTCAATAATTTAAAAATTAATTGTTCGTTACTTTCCTCTCCCCCCCCCAACCGCTTAATAATTAATCCTCCCTCCCTCCATCTCCCTTGTAGGGAGGTACTTTACCTTTAATTCACCAGAATATCCAAATCCAAAAATTTTCCGATGCATGACATGATCTTAGGAAATCTTTTAAAAAAAAATATCTACAAACATCATTGTACGGACAATAATACTGTAAATCACCACCCCCCACCCCCGGGCCCAGCCGCACACACCCCAAACAACATTGTCCTATTTAAAATAAAAGATAAAGGTAAACAGTAAAAACAAAAAGAAAACGGTTAAAAAAAACACCAAAAAAACGGAGCTCCGAGGGTCTGGGTGGGGGGGGGGAGGAATCCACCGCTCCAACACTCTGCTCTGCTCCACCATATGATTTGATGACCGAGTCAACATCCGTGGACGGGTGCCGCCATATTTCCCGGATGTAGTGCCCCCCCTCCCCTGAAAATTCTGTTTGTCCCTATCCAAAACCAACAAGGGAGAACCAACACCGGGGCATGTTCAAAATCTCGGAAGGAATTTGGTAAAACAGATTCAATCATGGGTTTGCTAGGCCGCTCTGTGGCTGGCCAAAAATGAAGACCTGTGCTAAAAGGAAGAAGGAAAAAAAAAAAGAGAGGGAAAAAGGAAAGGGTGGGTGGGTCCAAAAATGAAAAAAAAAAAAGCGGTGTTTACTTTTTCAAAACGCGCCTATTATTTTTTTTCTTCTTTCTGTCTGATCGCTGGAAAGTCGCTCTCGTCAGTGCTCGTCAAGTAGTCACGTTATAGGCCTGTTGACTCAAGATGGCGGCGGGGAGGGGTTGGGGGGGGGGGGCTGGTTTTTTGGTAAGGTTGAGCAGTTTGAAGAGAGAAGGACAGTGGAGGGGGGGTTGTGGCAGGGGGTGGGGAGGGGGGTTTGGGTTGTTTGTTCAGGACAATGAGCGTCGCTTAGAGAGGATGAGGTTGTAATGAGTGAGGGATGATGCTGCTGATGATGATGGTGACTTATTTATTAGCATTCATGGAATGTTGTCATAGCGACGATGGTGATGGTATAGATGGTCAAATGATGATGGTAATGAGGATGATGGTTAAGATGACGACGGTAATAAGGATGATAGTAAAGATGAAGACTGTATTAAGGATGATAGTAAAGATGACGACGGTATTAAGGATGATAGTAAAGATGACGACGGTATTAAGGATGATAGTAAAGATGAATACCGTATTAAGGATGATACTAAAGATGAAGACGGTATTAAGGATGATAGTAAAGATGACGACGGTATTAAGGATGATAGTAAAGATGAAGACGGTATAAAGGGTGATACTAAAGATGAAGACGGTAATAAAGATGGTGATGGCGATGGGAAAGATGATGATGCTATGATGGCTATGGTAAATATGATGACCATGGTGATTCCTTTGCCAACAATCTCTGCTTTGAACAACATAATACATTCGGTGTAGTATCCCAATAGAAATTACACCTCTTTTTACCTAAGTATTTTGATTCTGCGTGCACTAACCTAAAGAAGCGTCTGTTGTTGATGTAAGACCAGGGTTCACCACAGGCCCATAGCGTGCAGGGGGGATGCGGCCCGCCCGCGTTTTGTCTTGCCCCCTCTGCTTGTTTTCTCTACTTAGTAACATTTATTTCTTTCCCCCACCCTGCTATTGGCCTGGCCCCTGCTGTAGAATGCCTGGGCCCCCTTGCTGTAGAATTTTCACGCTACGGGGCTGGTTCACCAGACTACGGCTCGCGTGCCGCGCACCCTGCTCGATTGGCTAGTTCATCAGGCCCACCCCCACCTTCAGCAATTGTCTTAACTCGTTTAAAAAAAAAACCCGTGGTACGCGTTACAATTGAAATTTTAAATGACTTTGCGGCCCGCGCTTCTTATTCTTTACGGCCTTCTATTTAAAAAAAGGGATCTGGTGACCCCCTTGACAAAGACGATCCCAATGTACCTACAAATAAATATTTTAAAAGCAATAGTTTATTATCACCCCCCCCCCCACACACACACACACACACCCATTATTTCATGGAAACAATCATTGAAGACGAGTGATGGACTGACACTGATGCATGGTTTTATTCAAGTAAGCAAAAACCAATGGAAACATAAGACCAGCAGCAGAGTCGCTTAGGACGTTAGTGAAACTAGTCGAAACATAAGACGAGCAGAGTCGCTTAGGACATTAAGTAAGTAAACCAAAAATGTTCGGTTAAATACTTCGTCAATATCGTGTTGCGTTTTATTTTACAGTAAAGTTGTAAACCGTTTTTAAAACGCCTGTCAGTTTTTTTTCTGTAGGGAATCTCAAACAATGAGTTGTATAGAACGTTCTACATATATATATATGTATATATTTCCCTCACACTGGCGGTATCTCACCTGTGGACTAATACTCGGCCATTCAATGGCAATGACATATATATCAAGCACTGACCTATTTACACAATTAAAAAAAAATGTAATTAATCTTCACTTGCGTTGGCAGATCAGTTGACAAGTTTCACGATGAGCCTATACAGGTAAGTGAACAATGTACCTTCCCCCCCCCCCACCTTCATGTACCCCAGGTAGCCTTCGCTGCTCTAATTTTAGGGTAAAGTTACCGCTGTCTTCCAGATTTATGACCCCCCCCCCTTCCAAATTCGAAATGGTGACCCATCTTCACTTTCCCCATCTTGACTCATTCCCCTCCACACCTTTCCCCCCTACTACCAACCACCTTTCCCAGTTCTATTTCTCTCGTCTCCATCTCATCTTTATAAACAACCATCGCACTGAGAGGTCAGTCTTCACCCCATCCCCGTCAATTTCTACATTCACATACACACTCACTCACACACACACACGAACACACACATGCACACATACATACACAAGCTATGATAGGGAAAAAAAACCTAGTTCTTACAGACACCAATTTCATTTCATTGTTTAAATAGTGTAGCGTTGACTCAAGGGTTTTTAAAGTTAACTACACCTGAGTTGTCCTCTTTTTTTTGTTTGTATAAAGAACAAACATTTCATTTCGTGTCTTTGGTTCATTGTCAGCTCGTCTTGAATTCATATTTTGTATAAACCTATATTTTATAATTCACGTACACATGTAAGGTCAGTTATAATCAAATTTTCTTCAAATGGTATCAAATTGCTTCTTCCTAGCCGAGTGGTCGGCAAACTTATCAGCCAAAGAGCCAAATATGAACATTACAAAAAATAAAAAAAAAATTGGGAGCCAAATCTACTTGCTTAGTAAACTTTTATTATGCTAAATAAGTAGTACACTAAAAAAGTTGTGTACTAAATAAAACTAAATGCCAGAGCCGGAGCCGCACTTTGCCGACCACTGTCCTAACCCAAGCGTTCAACTGTCTTCTAATCGATTTTAAAATATCATTAAATGAAATAGTAGTTGATTTTTTTTTTATATAGCCCTACCTGCACCACACACACACACACACACACACACACACACACGAACACGCACACACACACACACACACACACAGGCGATCTTTTTAAACAAAGTCACCGGGACCCGAACCCATGCCAACCACGGCTACAGATCTCACAGCCTTTGTACTACCCATTAAAACATTGCATTGATTCGAGGATGTCCTCCCCCCCCCCTTCCCTTTCCTATTTAGGCTATGTTTGTTTATTTTGGCCTCTGGAAAACTCAACCTATATACAATTGTTTTTAAAATAAAATTGTTGTGCAGGTAAAAATAAATTTCTTTATAAAGCAGACAAACAAAAAGTTTTCAGCGCGTTGAATCATAGAGGCTTATCGAGGGGGGGGGGAAGAGGTGGTCCGAATTCGAAAGTCCCCCCGGGCCCCAGCTTGAGGGGAGGGAGGAGGGCCCAAAAATGTTGTTTACATTAAATATTAAGTACCTTATCTCATGTCATGGTGTCGAATGTCAAAATGCAGCCCCCCCACAAAGTAGCCAAGCCCCGCCCCCCGGGGCCCCCAAATTATTAGGCTCGGCACTGTAAAATCACATTATTTATTTCACCTCTAGCAATCGTAGATGGTAGTGATACATTTAGATACATGAGTTCAATTCTGTTAACATTTCTAATATATTTTCAGTAAATAATCTTTTTAATCTTCTATTTATTAAATCTTGTGTTATTGATGCTTACGCTATATTTAAGCAATTCTTTAAAAAACAAAAAAACATGTAAAGTTTCTGTAATGACAGTTTTAAGCACAGCTGTATGACCAACAGTTGACTGGTAACGCTAATTATATTTCATGGGGCCCCCTTTCTTTCTTATCTCCACGCCCATAGACCAATAGACCAATATACTGGCCCTCCATTCGCGGTATCCTGCATTATACGCATAAATCATGTGACCAACCGATCGAGTACTTATCAGCGTTGCATACTTTCTTAAACTGAACCACCGCTGCTACCCCCGCCCCCCCCCCACTATCCGCCCACCCCCCCCACTCCCACCCCCAGGGGCCTTAATCTAACATTGTTACCACCTGTTTTATAAATATGTATATGTTTAATCACAAATTGGCACGGCAGATGGTGGAAAACAGACGCCCGATGGTAAAACATACACACACACACACATACACACACACACACACATTTACACACACACATGCACACACACACACATATACTCACACACGCAGATTGGGAATGACTCACTATTCTATAATAACACGTTTGACTTATCCCACACCCGATCGGTTGTTAAAGAAAAAAGGATGGAGAGGGGTAGGGGAGCTTGGGGGGGGGGGGGATAGATATCCACTCCACAATAGCTCATCAAGTGTTGGTTGAAATATCCTACTTCATTTCCCATTGGCCAGAATCTAGCCCAAATTGCGGTGCGATGACTTGGCTTGTAGCACCAGTCCTCAGCAGTCTAGTTAACGATGATGAACATCTGATGAGTTACCTTATCTTTGCGAGGTAAATGTTAATCACACATAGTTCACACAAAATTTTTTTTCCCCCCACTCTTTTTTTTTTTTAATTTTAAATGAACGTAAATGTTTATCTCAAGTGTCAAAGTACAAATGACGTCATCAACAATTGTTCTGCAAATTTGAAGTTTTTAAAAAAAAAAAGGTTTATGACGTGTGTCGGCTTTGCAGAAGACTGTTGAAACAATGCAGACGTTCTAGCTATTACTTTGTCAAGGAGGGGAGGAGGGGGGGGGAGATATTGTGCAGACAAATGTTCAATGTTTGATTAAGTCCCACCCCCTACCCCACCCCACCCCTGTTATTTAAAGTAAGCTTTTTATAATTGTTCAGGAAAAAAAAAGTTAGTTAAGATAATGTTGATACAATAATGTATCCAGAAAAAAAAAATGCCCCCTTTTAAAGTCTGAAGTTCGATTGGTCTGATTGGATGTGCTTTAAATATCGTGTGTTTTATCTTAAATCGTTTGTTGGATGATAAATCGCTTCACATTTTTGAATTGATTGATCGGCATCGCTCTCTGATTGATTTAAATCAGTGTCATAACTAGAGAAGGGGTGGAGGAAGATATCCGCCTCTGGCAGCATTTACTTTTCAACCTTGTAAGGGTATATTTTTTATTATCTCAATACAAAACAAAATTTATCGCTTTGACCTAATTGTAGAAGCAGCATTTGTAGCCAATAGTTAATTATAATTTTATAATAAAAATCTATTTACGGCATATGACTTTTTTTAAAAATGTAAATTCACATACATTAAAGAGCAGTGAATATGCACACACACACACACACACAAAAAGCCATATTATTAATACAAATAAAAAGGTGACAAAAAAAAACCAAGAGAGGTAAAGCACACTTCTGCTTGATATGATGTGAAAGTTATCTCCCCTGTCGGATTACGGCACCTTTCTTTTTGTGTAGCCGGCACCAATAAATTTTTCTGCCTTCGGCCCCACTCTGAGGGCAGACTTTCACAATTTTCGCATTTCAAATGAGCGACTTGTCTGTTGTCTTTTTTTTTTAAATGCAAATAATTCATTTTTACGTTATTTCCTCGGGACTTTTAGGACGTTTGTCATGTGACGGCCTTTACTGTCCACGGACACACACCCACACACACACACACACACACACACGTACAGGTGCCATCAATGGCGTGTTGGAGGGTGGGATGCTGCTTTCAGGGCCAAGGTCAAGGTCTTGTGGGTTAAATGATACTAGTTGTGTGTGTGTGTGCGTGCGTGTGTGTGTGTGTGTGATTTCAGCTAATAAAATTTAGGCATTGGATAGGGGGTTGGGTCCATGTACGGGAGGATGGATGAGACGAGTGAAAGTGAAAGGTGGGAGGAATTTTTATTCATCCATCTTGGGCATGATGAAATTAATTGTATGGATAGATAGATAGATAGATAGATAGATAGATAGATAGATAGATAGATAGATAGATAGATAGATAGATAGATAGATAGATAGATAGATAGATAGATAGATAGATAGATAGATAGATAGATAGATAGATAGATAGATAGACAGACAGACAGACAGATGGACGGATGGACGGACGGACATATAGATAGATAGATAGATAGATAGATAGATAGATAGATAGATAGATAGATAGATAGATAGATAGATAGATAGATAGATAGATAGATAGATAGATAGATAGATAGATAGATAGATAGATAGATAGATAGATAGATAGATAGATAGATAGATAGATAGAAAGATAGATAGATAGATAGATTTCATACATAAACAGAGAAACAGAAACAAGTATGGTTGTTTTCAATCCCTGTCACGTGACATATGTTTAGCTCAAGTTGTTCATTGTGTTCAAGCTTTCCAACATTTAAACCATTTCAATTTTCACCCTTTCCCCCATATCCACTAATGGGCTCACCAAGTTTCGATCTAAATCAATACCAAACATTTCCATCAATTACAAGCCAACTGTACAGACTCATCATCTCATAAGACGGGGCAAAAAAATTAAAAGCAAATAAACAAAAACTGTACATTAACTAATGCACAACATTATGGTTTGTGAAACAATAACCTGAACCAGTCGGAGTCAACGTCGTAAAATGAAACACTGTAATGATTGATGTGATGTTTAAAATCACTTTTGCCTCCCGACACCCCCACCCCGCCCGCCCACCGCCCCCGCCCCCCAACACCAATCATGGATATCAATCATTTCAATCGTAAACTGTTCCACTGTCACAGTATAGTTAGATCTTTTTTTTTTTTGGTTGTTGCATTAACAGGTGTGTCATTCCACGTCTACAAACATCAATCATTCACTAACATTTTTATCCAATCACGCTCAATCAGTGACTCAATCATTCATTAGCACCCAATAATTCACACAAACGCTCGCTAACTCACCCAATTACTCACGCAATCGTTCACTAGCATATCCAATTACTCAAGCAATCATTCTCTAATATATACAATCATTCAAACAATCATTAGACTATACATACATTAATCTTCTCACACATCCAACTACTCAAACAATAATTCACTGTCATACGCAATCATGCAGTAGAACAAACAATCACTAAAGCAATAATTTAACTCAAACATTCACTAACTCACAAACATGCATTAACACAACTGATCTCTCGCAAAAAGGCTCACTCTCACAATTATTCACTAACGTACATTCATTCACTAACACATCCAGTCATTCACTAACATGCACAATCATTCTGTAACGCATATAATCATTCGCTAGCATGATTAATCACTCAATATTACACACAAATATCACTTACAAACACACACACACACACACACAATCATTCGCTAGCACACAGACACTTTCACATCAATGGCATTCACATTGAATTTATACTAGCTGATCTTGGGGTCCGGTCCTTCTGTAACATTTAAGAACCCATTGCGGCACTCGGTTCAAAAACGTTTGCGCACCCATTGTAGTAGCTCAATTCATTCCGCTCGCAATCATTCGATCACTGTCTCAGTACATGCACAATCCTTCAATAACACCGCGACTCACGCAATCACAGACACAATCATCTGAACACACGATCATTCATTCACACCCACCTTTCACTTAAACACACACACACACAGTCAATCAAACACACACACATTTCATACAACCTATCTCACACAATGATGCACATGCGTGCGTTGTATGTGTGTGTGTGTGTGTGTGCGTGCGTATGTGTGTGTTACCCGCACACAAACAAACAAATGCTTGACATACACACACACACGCACACACACACACACTTCCCCAGCCTTCATTGTCATACCATTCTATCACGCTTCACTGAGCACGTAGTTTGAATTTCAATTTAGTTCCATACTGCCACATCATAAGTTCAAATTTACCTTCGATCTATCAATCAATTTCCGTCCCTCCCCCCTCCCACCCCCCCACCCCCAACCGCTGTGATTTCTGACTCAACGTCAAACAACAGAACTCCAACAAATAAATCTCAAACTCACCTCAACGACAAAAACAAAACAAACAAACAAAAATCCCACACATCATTACCACCCGCTCCTTACTTTTAAACCGACACCCCCCCTCCACCCCCACCCCACACCCCCACCCCCCACCGTCTATGGTCAGGTAAACATTTGTTTACAAGCTGTAATAGACACGGGTCAATTCACGTCCCCCCCCCTCCCAGCTTCCATTACTGTCATCACTAAATGGGTTTGTCCTGATACATAAATTAATAAGCATGGCTATTCAGACGGCTTTATCCAAAATTAAACAAGCGTCGTCCCTCCGGTGTAACGTTGATGTTATCAAGGCGTATATCGAATCAACCCACTCAACGTCACACCAAACATACTCCCCCTTAGTGCCTCATCTAATATGATGATTACAGTTAGGGTGGTAGGGTTTTTATTTACCCCCACCCCCTCCTTTCCCATTCCCACCTTCCATCTTTTCATCTAGTTATGGTTCGTTTCGTTTAACGTCATGTTATTTTATGTATTTTTTATTGCGTGTCTCTCTGTCTCGGTGTATTGCATGACATCTACGACATGAGACCTATAAAACACATCCAGGAAGAGAGGGATGCGTCCTTTGGTTGTGACCCTACCCGCAGCCCCCCCCCCCCCCCCCAATAAGCACACTCTTTCAAAATCTATTCATGGTTGTTTTTGGTTGTTTTACATAATTTTTTCCCCTCTTTTTTTCGTCCACAACAGACCAATACTCTCCCTAGAGACGCTCCTAACCTGCCTCAGTCCACAACAGACCAATACTCTCCCTAGAGACGCCCCTAACCTGCATCAGTCCACAACAGACCAATACTCTCCCTAGAGACGCCCCTAACCTGCATCAGTCCACAACAGACCAATACTCTCCCTAGAGACGCCCCTAACCTGCATCAGTCCACAACAGACCAATACTTGCCCTAGAGACGCCCCTAACCTGCATCAGTCCACAACAGACCAATACTCTCCCTAGAGACGCCCCTAACCTGCATCAGTCCACAACAGACCAATACTTGCCCTAGAGACGCCCCTAACCTGCATCAGTCCACAACAGACCAATACTCTCCTAGAGACGCCCCTAACCTGCATCAGTCCACAACAGACCAATACTTGCCCTAGAGACGCCCCTAACCTGCATCAGTCCACAACAGACCAATACTCTCCCTAGAGACGCCCCTAACCTGCATCAGTCCACAACAGACCAATACTTGCCCTAGAGACGCCCCTAACCTGCATCAGTCCACAACAGACCAATACTCTCCCTAGAGACGCCCCTAACCTGCATCAGTCCACAACAGACCAATACTTGCCCTAGAGACGCCCCTAACCTGCATCAGTCCACAACAGACCAATACTCGCCCTAGAGACGCCCCTAACCTGCATCAGTCCACAACAGACCAATACTTGCCCTAGAGACGCCCCTAACCTGCATCAGTCCACAACAGACCAATACTTGCCCTAGAGACGCCCCTAACCTGCATCAGTCCACAACAGACCAATACTTGCCCTAGAGACGCCCCTAACCTGCATCAGTCCACAACAGACCAATACTTGCCCTAGAGACGCCCCTAACCTGCATCAGTCCACAACAGACCAATACTTGCCCTAGAGACGCCCCTAACCTGCATCAGTCCATAAACCCTAACCCCTCCCCTTCCCCCCCCCGCACGCTTTATACCTTTAATTTGTTTATGTATCTGTTATTTTTTTTAATGTTTCGCTGCCTCCCTACACCCGCGCCCCACCTATATCCCGCCCCCCGCCCCCCCCCAATCCTTTAACAGACCCCCCCCTTCCCCATTACATAATTTCAATTGTAAAAAAAAAAAATCTCTCTGAACCCCTCTTATTCCTTTCAAAAGATTTGTTATGGAACCACCCTTTTGACACCACCCCACCCCCACCCCCCGGTTATACTTAACAGACTCCCCCCTTCCCCTCCAACCCACCACCACCAGGCGCCCCCCCCCCCCCCCCCCAACCTTCCAGCTCGAACTATTCTTCTTCTTTTTTTTAAAAAAAACTTTCTTTACTTCATAATCAATTTCCATTTGAGGTAAATTGATACGGGACAGTGTGAAAATGAAACATAACAATATTAGTTCTGCCCGCCTCTATTAAAAGAATTGACTCAACGGCCGGGCAGCAGCAGCGGTGCTAAATCAGAGCGCTTTTGATGAAAAACCATTATTGTTGTTAAGTAACATTGCTTTAATTCCAGCCATTCCCCGAGTGAAGAGGAGGAGGTGGTGGGGGTAGGGATGGGGCTTGGGGGGGGGGGGCTTCAGCGCTGAGTGGATATGAGGGCGGGGGTAGAAGTCGGTAGGAGGTGGTTGACAATCAGAGAAGTGAAATAAAAATAATAAAATAAAATGAAACTCCTCGGAAGGGAGAGGGAGGAGGGTTGGGGGGAGAGTCAGTGAGCTATACGGGGGGGGGGGGTAAAGTAGGCGGGGAGAAAGGAGGAGGGAGGGGGAGGGGGAATTTAAAATGAAACTATAGCTTAGGGTAATTAATCTTTTAACATATAATGTTCAGACATTTATCGGTGTGCATGGTTAAAATCAAACCATCAACTGGGAGGGAGGGAGGGAGGGAGGGGGGGGCTATTGCTCCAGAGTGTGAGGGCCTGGGGGAGGGGGGTGGTGGTGGGGGGAGTGTATTAGACGGTATGTGATTCTAGCCTATCATAAAGCGTCACGAGTCATCAGTCACGGGTGAGCGCCAAGTGACGCTTAGCCATCCGTGGTAATGATGGACTCTATATTATAAACGGTTTGCTCGCTGCAATTGAAATAAACGCGCATGCGCAAAACGCTGATTTTCTTTCATTTGTGTTTTTTTATGTGTTTATTTTTTTTTATTCCAATTGTGTTTTTTTTATGGCTTTGTTTCTGTTTTTTTTTTTTTAACGTTGTTGTTCTATTTTATTTAAATCGAGTTCTCCACCAAGGAAAAAGCAAAATATTGATGACTATATTTCAATGAATTTACGACTGCGCGTTTACGGTGCATCGTTCGGGCCATTTGTATTAATTTTTATTTCTTCGGGTCTGTCGATGTCATGTCCGTTATGTTTAATGTCTCAGGTAATGAAGCGTTCGAAATGTGTAAAAAGGTGGGCATGACCTGTAATCAATACAAATCAAATATTCCCCCTCCCTCCTGTTTCTTTGTCATTTTGTTGCTGATATTTTATTGGGCGGTGGTGGGTGGGTGGATGGAGGGATAGCAGTAAGGGTCACGTGACGTGGTCGGGTATGAGTTAACACAGTGGATGTTTCGTACGGCTGAAATAACTGGAGAAACGTCTTTGGATTGGGGGGGGGGGACACCCTTGGCACAGACGTTCTTAGATGTTGGGGGGGGGGGGGACAGATGGCAGAGCCGACTGGAGATGTTTGGGGAGTCCCTTGACAGAGACGTTAATAGATGTTTTAGTGACCCTTGACAGAGATATCCGTAGATGTTTTGGTGTCCCTTGGCAGAGATGTCCGTAGATGTTCGGGGGTCCCTTGGCAGAGATGTCCGTAGATGTCCGGGGGGGTCCCTTGGCAGAGATGTCGTAGATGTTTGGGGGGACCCTTGACAGAGATGTCCTTAGATGTTTGGGGGGTCCCTTGGAAGAGATGTCCGTAGATGTTTGGGGGTTCCTTGACAGAGATGCCAGTAGATGTTTGGGGGTCCCTGGCAGAGCCGTCTGGAGATGTTTGGGAGACCATTGACAGAGATGTCCGTAGATTTTGGGGGTCCCTTGACAGAGATGTCCGTAGATGTTTGGGGGTCCCTTGAAAGAGATGTCCGTAGATGTTTGGGGGTCCCTTGACAGAGATGTTCGTAAATGTTTGGGGGTCCCTTGCAGAGCCGTCTGGAGATGTTTGAGAGACCCTTGACAGAGATTCTGTAGATGTTTGGGGGGTCCCTGACAGAGACCCTAGGCAAAAGTACTTGTCGGTACCCTTTCGGCATCATAAAGTAATAATTGAAGGATCTTTTACAGTGGGACGGAAGGGGTGGGACTCAGGCTATCGTCTGATTTGTCTATTCTTGTAAACAGCCCCAGCGAGACTTGTACTTCATTTTAGATTTACAACCAACCATAAGGTAAAAGACCTCAAAAGCGCCTTTTTCGCTAGAGGCGGGGGGGGGGATGCACGACGCGTTTGCCAGATGCGGGTCTGGGATATTATTTGTGTCATGGTTAGGTGACAAAAGGGGAATCTCTTATAACTGGGCCCATTTCTTACGAAGGGCCTGGCGAGTTTGCCTTTAATCACCCCCCCACCACCACCACCACCACTACCACCACCACCACCCTGTGAATGCCGGCTTTTAAAACGAGTTTCTAATGTTATATGTTGTTTGTCTTTCAAGACTTAACAGTGGGTACACAAACAAGCTGAACTAAACACTGGACATATTCCTACTGAAGCTTTTTTTGGAGTACTTTACACATTGTTCTCATTATATAGATGAGTGCGTTGGTGACAGTGAGATCCTGGACCCCTCCCCTCCAATTTCCCCTTATTTCACCCACTTACAAGTTGCATGCCTACGGATTGAATCCCTCCAGTTTCGTTTTGGCCGCGTTGGAGCAGGGCCTGCCTTACGAATTGTGCGGGACCCAATTTAACGGATGCTTGCGAGGCCCCTTTTTCCAGCCTGCGGCAAGGGCCATTACTGATAGTGATATGCTAAATGTTACTCGAGGGTCCCTCTGCCAGGCGTGGAGTCCGATTCTGAGCAATCGGTCAGATCGGTCTAAGGTCGGCTCTGCATGGGAGGGACCAGTTAGGGTCACATGTGTGTGGTGCAGTGGACTGCCATGGGTAAACTTGACAAGTCTCCACCAGGCCCGTAGCGTGAAAACTTTACAGCAGGGGTCAGGCCAGTAGCGGGGGAGGCAGGAAATAAATGTTACAAACTAAAGCAAATAAGCTGAGGGGCCCAGACAAAACGCAGGGGGGCCCGGCCCCCCAGGCCACCCCCCCCCCGCACGCTACGGGCCTGGTCTCCACCAACCGAGAAATCTCTGATTTCAAACTCCTACCATTTTCTCAATCATTTCATTTCCGATCACTCTTTCCCAACGGTGGTCCGTAAGGGCAGGCTCTCCTAAAGATGGGTTAACAAGACTGTAGAGTTACCAGTCAGGTGTGAGCGCCCTAGATTTCCATTCGCAAGGCGCCCTCTTCCCCTGCATGTTCTACTTGTAACCGGTATGTTCTATTCATATATCTCTGTGAAATCTTTTAAAGAGACCATACAAGAGCACACTATTCAAGGCCGGATCAGGTGGAGGTATTTATCTGAGGTATTTTTGAAGTGTCCACATTTAGCATTTACTGATCTATGTTGTTCACCCATTGATTAAGTTTATATTGTTTATTTACTTGTTTTTTATGAGGATATGGGCAAAAGCATAATTATATTTTCCATTGTTTTTTTTAATAGCACTTCGTAATGTCATTATAATAGCACTTTGTAATGTCGTTAATATCACTTTTTGATGTCATCTTAATATCAATTTGTAATGTCGTTTTAATAGCACTTTGTAATGTCATTAATAGCACTTTGTGATGTCATTTTAATATCAATTTGTAATGTAATTTCTGACAGCAATTTAAAATGTTATTTTAATAGCTGTTTGGAATGTCATTTTAATAGCACTTTGTAATTATCATCTCAATAGCACCATGCAATAGCACTGTAAATAGAACTCTCCAGTCATCTTACAGCTCCATTCACCGCCATCTTACAGCACCATTCACCGCCATCTTACAGCACCATTCACCGCCATCTTACAGCACCATTCACCGCCATCTTACAGCACCATTCACCGCCATCTTACAGCACCATTCACCGCCATCTTACAGCACCATTCACCGCCATCTTATTAACATCATATGCTATGTCCTCTAATAAAAAAAAAAGCAGTATTATTTCCCTTTATAAACTTTCGCAAGCTGAGAAATAAATATATTCTTCGATTTCATTTTCTGTTAACCATCACTGGATCCGTTTTTTAAAGTTCTCTTCTGTGTCGATTTTTAACCCTTTAGATCCCACACACACACACACACACACACACACACACACACCCCAATCACTTTCCTGTCGATCTACCGTGCATCCCTGTCACCCCACCCCCAACCCCCACCACCACTCCACTTACACTCCTGTCGTCCTTACATTTTAACCCCCCTCCCCCAACACATACACATATTATTAATCATATTCGCGGTGGTCCGGTTGTGCCTTTAAATTACATGCCCCGCCTTACAATGAACCGTCTTCCATATGTGTGTCAGTGATGCAGAATTGTCTTTCTTTTCTTTTTTTTTTTTTTAAATCTTTTTTTGTGGAACTCTCCACTGACACGTCATGGTTTCCATCCATTTTTTAACATCGCGTGATTCTTTTTATGGATGACTTATCCCATGGATTTCTAATACACCCCTCCCCCCCATTTCCCCCCTTTTTTTTTTCCTCTAACCCATCCTCTCTCTCCCTCACCCACCCCCCACCCCCTACTTCACCAGCCCCAGTCTATAACTCCCGAAATCCCATCCATTAAAACTTCATATCATTAATTTCTTCTTTCTGCTTCGATGCCCAAAGTATCGAATATTGTAACCGGAAACAAAGATGAGAACATATGCGTGAGAACAAAGAGCGCGGAAAAATATCTGGTATCGATTCTACAAGGGGGGGGTGAACTTTTTTTTTTAAGTTTTATTTTTTTTATTTAATAGACGGGCGCATTAAAATTCGGAGCAGCAGCACCAGCAGCAGCAGCAGCAGTGTTGGCGGCCCCTCAGTGTGTGGGTATCTAGAATATTCTATTCATCGGGTGGGGATCGATACTGAATGTGCGTTAACAAGGGGGGGGGTGGGGTGGGGGGGGCACGTCACACCACGTATATGTAAATGTTGTTTTATGTATAAAAGATGTTGGAAGCGTTTGAAGTTCTGATGGAAGCAGTTCTTTTGTTGTTGTGTTTGTTTGTTTTTTTTTTTTTAATGATGCACGTGTGTGTGGGCGCGTGCGTGAGTATGCGTAATTTTTAATATCATATGTGGAGGAGGGGGCGGAGGTGGATGGGGGGGAGACGGGTGGGTGTACCGCTTAGTATATTTGTATCACGATGATTCTATTTTTTTTTGTGGGGGGGGGGGGTACTTGAAAGGATGAGATGCTTATCTTTTGGCGAGGAAGTGCCACCTTTTGGTTGTGAGATCACTGTACGTGCTGCAGGTAACATGGTTCAAATCCTACGGAAACCTGTTGACTTTGTTTTGTTTTTGTTTTTGTTTTTTTTTTTTGTCCTTGGCGCCTTCATGGCCACTGCACTATCGATTGTGGCAGGGATGAAAGAAGGGCACTACAAAAACAGCCCCCATGGTGCAGTGGCTCAGCGAGCTTAACTCGCGCCCGGGGAACAATACCTTTTTAGCTGTCACGGGCCTCCCAGTGCTGATAATAATATTTTCAAAAGTTGATTGGCCAGCTCAGTCCAGGCCCCTAAAGCTCGCCCTAAAACTCGCCGGGCCCCTGGGCATTTGCCTCATTGTCCCCCCTCTCGACGGCACTGCCATTTGGCACCCCTTTGTGATGACCCCAAGCCCCCTCACTACGCCACTGCCATGGTGATGTATAGGATTCCCCTTCCACAATAGCTAAAGCTGTAATTAATATTGTTTTTTTTTTGGAGGGGGGGGGGGAATATGTTGTTATGACAGTAAGTGTGTGTGTGTGTTTTTTCTATTGTTAAAATCAAAACAATGTTTTATGAAGATAAAATTATGCAAATGTTTGAAAAAAAAAATATATACGACCAGCTTTTTCATAAACAATGACCTTCACAAGAGTTTGATCTATATGGCTTTAAACTTTGTTTATTTTTTTCCAATTTGTATCAATATTATTCCGACACCGAAAGTTGTTATTTTGTACTATTTTGTAAAGGTTTCGACGACTGCCAAATAAAATGATGTTCTAAACAGAGCGTGAAAAAATTTTGAGGAGTTCCTAGGGTTAATTGGCGTTTCTTCAAACTTAGCGCATATGATTGTGATCAAAATGATAGTAAATTATACAGAAATGAACAAAGTTTAACTCTTAATCGACGGCAGGTTTTTGGTCATTTTTTATTACCAAACAGGTGTCCTTACATTTTGGACTATATTGTCTGTTTCCTTTACAGCCCATATATGTGTGATATATCACTTTTTTTCTACTTTGAATAAGCTTTAAAACTGTGCAGCTTATTTTTGTGAAAATGAAACTTGATAATATTTTTAAAAAAAAGAATTTAACAAAACAAAATTATTTTTTTTTAAAGTGTACAAACAGCAATAAGACAAAAAACAAGTATTAAAAACAAAAACATTTTTCCAGACATTTTATTAATCTACATATATTTCTGAAAGGAAATATTCAGTTATCAATCAATTTCTTCAAAAAATAAATGTTTGTTGACTTTTTTTCAAATATGCATATTTTCCTTTAATTATTCACATAAAAAATCTAATTTTAAGAAAAACGCAAAAAATGTAGAAAAAAGTTTTTTTTAATTAAAAAAGACATAATGCACAGTGTGTTTTTTGCACTGCCCCTCACTTTTTTGACAAAATGTCAAAAAAGTGAGGGGTATGGCCTTATGTGCGCCTGTGTCGTGAGGCTACCTTGTGTTTTTTTTTTTAAAAAGTTGAAAAAAATGTTTTTTGGTCAGTTTTGAATGTTTTTATATTTTTTTTTTTTGATTTAGCGAGTGTTAGTTTCATCTTTGTCACTAGATTTTAAGTTCTTTTTCCACTAAATAATGAGAATCTTAGTCCATTTTAATTTAGTTGAAGTGACTGACAAAATGTAAACAAATCAAAATGACGTTCGGTGCCGGTCAACTGATAGTGTTATTTTATTTGCGAGAAATTGTAGTTCAATAAAAAATAAATAAATATTTTTTATTAGAAAGTATTTAGAATGCATTTTTTTAATAAAAATATTACATTTGTAATAAAAAAATATTTTAAAAAATAATATTTTTCATGGTTTGACTTAATGGATCACCAGAGTCACATTTTATTGTATGCCGTTTGTTGGGAGTTAATAATAGTTTTCTTTATATTATGTCATGACATGTAGTGTTATGACTGAATAGACTGAATATTATATGGCTTTCGAATGGGGGGGGGGGGGCGGAGAAGACTAGAAAGGCAATAAAAATATTGTGCTCAGGGCGCAAGTTAAGCTTGTTACGGCAATGTGCCTATTACTTTAATATATTGCTTTATTTATTCTTTGCTTTATAATACATAATACTGGTCTTATTCATTTTGCATACGTACATCAAACCAGTGCGCATGCGTTATTTATAATTCTTTCTTTTTTCCCTTCCGCGCATTAATTGAGCCGCCATGTTCCACTAACAAGAGATAACGCCAAACATCATAGGCGAGAAGGGAACAAAAGAAAAGAATAAATAATTAAAATAAAAAAAATACCCGAGTCCGCTTGGCGGAAGTCTCCGACGGAACACGAGTCAAACCGCGCGATGAAATGAAAATTGTTAACAGAGCTTGTCTCTCTTGCCGCTGAATATAGAAACACAATTCCTCCATTTTGCCCTTATTATTATATTTCCGGCGCCCGCCAATCGATGCGATTCCGTAGCTGTCATCGAGGACTCCGGGGCGCTTCCCCCCGCCGCCCTCCTCCGGTCATTGGAGCCGGAGTTTGATAGTTTAGTAGCAGGTTATTTCGATGCTGATATGCGATCAATGTGATGGCAAGCACAGAATGACCTGTAAATAATCAATTCGATCGCCATAGAGAGAGAAAGACGGAGGAATAGAGAGAGAGAGAGAGAGGCCGTCCTTATCGCGAGGGGGCATCTCCCGGATTGTTACGTGCAGGGACTAATCGAATACAGCGAACGTTTTATTATAACCGTTGCCTGAGGTGGATGGGTAATCGGGGTCGCTTTTATTTGTTACCTTTTTTTTGTTTATTTGTTCAGAAGACCAGATTGATACCTTGGAGGGAATCGATTCCCCGGTGGAGATAATCGAGATGAATGTTATAATCGATGCCAGTTTTAAACACAACAAAGCGTTTGTCATACATAGGGGTGGGGGAGAAAAAAACTGAAGCGTGTAGTGGATGCGACGAGCTTACGTGTAAATAATGTATGGGTCAGTGCAGATTGCTTTTTCTGTAAATTGTCATTTGAGTGGATCACCTCTTCCTGACGACGGTCCTCGATGCCACAGTGTCATCACACTGATAATGTCATCAATTTAGCGATTTCATTGTTGAGTTAGTTTCCTTTCACCCCCCCTCCCCCCAGTTACAAATACAATAATTTTTTTTTTCATCTTGTTGAAATATGGACATACATAATCACGTGATGTCCTAAAGTACACCTGATGAGGTACAATGACGTCAATTCACCACCTCGTCATTACCTAAGGTGATTGATGTCTGAATTCAACTGGTCGCCAGTGTGATTTTTCGGAAGACTTAACCCCTGCCTTCCCCCCCCCCCCCCAAGTCTATTGAAGTAATATTGCATAGGACAACGAAGTAAATTGCTCTGCACAGTGAAGTCAGTTTGTGGAGGTGATATTTTAGGAGACATCTTTAGGTTGATTGCGGAAGTGAAACACTCTGCCACCTTCATGCTTATAATACACAATTTGCACATAGTGAATTTGCACATAGTGAATTTGCACACAGTGAATTTGCACACTAATGCACACCATATATTTTTGCAAACACTCACCAAGAGCACATTTGAAAGATGCGTTTATCGATCTAAATGACCCCAGTCAATGACACATGCTGTGGATGGTGTACACTTAGAGAATGTCAGTCCAGGATTAGGCGCGGGCCAATGGGGCAATGTTACCCCTAATTGGCCCTTCAGCTGGTGTGTGCGCCAACTTATATTGGATGTGTGCATCATAAAGGTATTTCCCCCCAGAGGCCGAATGTAAAATAATGCTACAGGTATACACAGGTGCAAGAGCCTCCTGCTCTAAAACTGCGTCTTCCATAAACCTGCTCCCTCCATAAACCTGGTCAATCCCTAAATCTGCTCCCTTCATATACCTGCTCCTTCGACAGACATGCTCCCTTCATATACCTGCTCCCTCCATAAACCATTTCCCTCCATAAACCTGCACCCTCTTTAAACCTGCTCCCTACATATACCCGCTCCCCCCCCCCCATAAAGCTGCCCTCTCATTAAACCTGCTTCCACCATAACCTGCATCCACCATATACCTGCTCCTTTCATATACCTGCTCCCTCCTTAAACCTGCTCCCTCCTTAAACCTGCTCCATCTTTAAACCCGCTCCCTCCTTAAACCTGCTCCATCTTTAAACCTGCTCCCTCCATACACCTGCTTCATCAGGAAATCCTAACGCCTAACGTTTCCAATTCAATGTATTATGCACCCCAGTAAGGGATTAATTACACTGGTATACAGTGATTTTATTGCTAGTGATATTTGAATCATTTTATACAAAGTCAACTATGCTGATTTAGAATATGTAAGTGCTTTTGCTAGATTGGCTCTATTTTACGAGATAATTAAAATTAATTATATAATGTATGCACCGTGTTTGAAAATTGTCAAGAATTGCATGAAGTAAAATAGTATACTAACAAATACTAGTGAAAATGTTAATAGTCATGCAGAATTTTGTTTAAAAAGATATGTAATAGTGCTATAGAAGAAAACATTTTCATTTGAAAAACTAATTATGTCTAATTAATTAATTAATATGTTAATTGTCTATGGTAATGCATTAGCAAATCGCTGTTTGCTCGACTTCCTTTTGTGTGTGTCGTTGGGGCAATTGCGCTGGAGGCTCCAACTGTAGTCAGCCATCATATTATGTTCCATCTTCCTTGATATCTCTCCTCCATCACCCTCATATCCTGATGGAACCTCTCGCCTTGTTCCTCACTGAAGTCCCCAAGGTTACCTGGAAATTTGTCTAAATGACTGTGCAGGTAATGTACCTTGATGCTTATATTTGCTCCAATGTTTCTGAAGTTAGCGAGCATATCTTGTACCAGTTTTTCGTAATTCTCTGCTTTGTTATTACCTAAGAAGTTCCTGACAACTGAAACAAAACTGTTCCATGAAGAAGCTTCAAGGTGATCCGTGAAATCTGTAAAATTTTGATCGTTGATGAGTTTTCGAATCTGAGGACCGTCAAAAATCCCAAAGCCTTAACAAATTGTTTCAATTAACCTAATTTGATATGAAGCGGTGGGAGAATGATCTTATTTTGTCAACCAGTGGCTTGTTGATGATATTTTCTTTACCTACAGTCATGGTTTCCCTTGCAGGCCATGTCACTCTTGTCCAATGATCTTGCCTTGCCCTGCTATCCCAAAGGCACATGAAGCACGGGTATTTTGTGTATCCTGACTGCTACCCAAGCAAGAAGTTTACCATTTTTAGATCAACACAAATTGACCACTGATGCTCATAATAACAGACTTTCTGCAATACTGTTTTGATATTCTCATACTCTTCTTTAGGTGTTGTTGAGTGAGCAATAGGAAGAGATGCGTAACGGTTACCATTGTGTATCAGAACACATTTCAAGCTTCTGATGGAACTGTCTATAAAAAGACGCCAGTCTTTGGAATAGTAGTCTTGTAGTCCCATTTGGAGCAGAAATCCAAGGATGTCATTACAGTAAACAAGATCTTCCTCTTGGCTGAAATATGGAAGAAGAAACTCTTCTCTTTTCCGATAAGAAATTTTTAAAATTCTTGTTTGAGAAAATTTCTTTCATTGAGCCTGGACGCTAAAAGCTCAGATGTTTGCTTGGGCATATTTAGGTATCGTATCAGGTCATTGAGTTCTTCTTGGCTGAATGGTTGAGGTGTTGAAGAACTTCCTTCATAATCGCTTCCACTGTTTTCACCTGCCAAAAACTCCAGATCTTGCCCCCCGTCGGAATCTGATGGTGAAAGCTCTAATAATCCACTAAACACTGGTATAGGAACTTCACTGCTTTGTGGAATTGGTCTCCTTGCAGATTCAAGATCAGGATAATCCCACTTAGATTTCTTGTGGCGATTGAAGCCTTTAACATTCACAATACAAAAATAACAATCACCAAAATGGTCTTTCGGCTCTCGCCATACCATTGGTACACCGAAACTTAGAGTTTTCTTCTCACCATTTGTCCACTGCCGTAGGATCTCCATACAGTTTTTGCAGACCTTATGGGGAGCCCAAGACTTGCCTTGGTCTCCCAGCTTCACACCGAAATAAGCCAAATATGCCTGCTGCACAAATTCGATTATATTTCTTTGCTTTTCAATCATGTATTCTCCACAGATGTAACAGAATACATTCGGATTATGTTTGCAGCATCTTCGTGATGAACTCATGATGTCTGTAGAAAGCAGCTATAAAAGAGAAAAAACTAAACAAAGTTATAACTTGGTATAGTTAAATTAAACAACAGACACCAAACTTATTGCATTTGTTTTACACAAAGGGTACAAACAATATTTTCAAGGGTGTCCAATATCTCAGAAACTAGAGCCAATTCAGCAAAAGCAGTGGCAGTTTTGAAATCAGCACCCATGAATTGCTATAAATTCATTCAAACATTCTTGGCAACTCGCAAAAAATTTTTTTTTGTTGGGCTGTGTTATTTACCCTTTAACCCCGGTCTAACCCTTGACCTCTGATAGGACAGTCGCACCTTGTACAACAATGCCGAGGACGCAGTGAACATGGAAGCAGCATGAAGGCAACAACCCCTTTTCTCCCATGGGGGTCAAGTTCCGGGGGCGACAGTGGCAGTTGGAATAGCCCCGGAGGTTTCCACAGTTTACCCTGCAGATTTAGCAGGTCGACATCGTCACCTCACACGTCCAGTCAAGCAAACAATCACAACAATCAACTGACCCCCCCCCCCCAACCCCACCCACCCAACCCCCGCATATTATGAGACCTTTAAATACCCGTGTGTGTGTGTACGCCCCTGCGTTTATCTGAATGTATTTACCATTACGCCCTGTCAAAGAGCAGAAATTAAAACAGCGACTTGTCATCCCGAGTTGAGTTGGCATGATCTCCCTTGAGGTCACCGGTGGAAACAATGAGTACTCTTCCAACAGCAGCACAAAGAGCCATTCACCAGTTTACAGGTATGGCACATTAGAACATGTATATTTACACTCTCTCTCTCTCTCTCTCTCTCTCTCTCTCAATATATATATATGCATATATATATATATATATATATATATATATATATATATACCTATAAGAGGCATTTGCTGTCTGTCTGTCTGTCTGTCTGTTCCATTATAACTCAAGATCCAGATAACCAAATAATGTGAAATTTGTTACACATACACATAATTAAATGGGGAAGGTTATAGGACAGGTTTCGTTTCATCTCGATGGGTAGTTTAATTGTAATTATTTTTTTTTTATTTTAGTATTTTACTATATTAAAGAAATCTCGACGGCGCCATAAATAAAATTCCTCTGTGACGTCATTTCCCGATTCGAAAAGAACTTGCGCGCTGGTGCTGTATTGTGCCTTTGTGATGCAAAGAATTGTTGTTGTTTTTTCATGCTCCCTGATTTGTACAGTTTGAGGAAGATAAAGGAATGAAGAAGGATTTTAGAAGAAGTGTGAAGCCATAATAATAAGTATATATATATTTATATATATATATATATATATAGAGAGAGAGAGAGAGAGAGAAAGAGAGAGAGAGAGAGGGATAGGGAGGGAGAGAGATAAAGAGAGAGAGAGAGAGAGAGAGAGGGGGCAGGAGGAGAGAGAGAGGAAAGGAGGGAGGGAAGGAGGGGGAGAGAGGAGGGAGGAGGATGGACAGGGGGGAGAAAAGGAGGGGGAAAGAGGGAGATGGGGGAGAGGGAGATGGGAGAGGGAGTTGGGGGGAGATGGAGAGAGAAAGGAAGGGAGGGAGAGAGGGGTAGGGAGGGAGAGAGATAAAGAGTGAGGGGGCATGAGGGAGAGAGAGGGAATGGGGGAGGGAGGAAGGGGGAGAGAGGGGGAGGGAGAGAGAGGTGGAAAGGGGAGGAAGGGAGAAAAGGGGGAAAGAGGGAGATGGGAGAGGGAGCAGGAGGAGAGGGAGATGGGAGAGGGAGTAGGGGAGATGGAGAGAAAGGAAGGGAGGGAGAGAGGGGGTAGGAAGAGAGAGAGGGGGGAGGGAGGGAGAGAGGGGGTGGGAGAGAGGGAGGGAGAGAGATAAAGAGTGAGGGGGCAGGGAGGGAGAGAGAGGGAATGAGGCAGGGAGGAAGGGGGAGAGAGGGGGAGGGAGAGAGAGGTGGAAAGGGGAGGGAGGGAGAAAAGGGGGAGAGAGGGAGATGGGAGAGGGAGTAGGGGGAGATGGAGAGAGATAGGAAGGGAGGGAGAGAGGGGGTAAGGAGAGAGAGAGAGGGGAGGGAGGGAGAGAGAGAGGGTGGGAGAGAGGGAGGGAGAGAGATAAAGAGTGAGGGGGCAGGGAGGGAGAGAGAGGGAATGAGGGAGGGAGGGGTAGGGATGGAGGGAGAGAGAGAAGAAGGGAGAGAGGGGGTAGGGAGAAAACAGAAGGTAAACAGAAAACCTTATTTTAAACCCGGGCAAAGCCGGGTACTTGCAACTAGTGTACTTATAAGACGCATTTGTTGTCTGCCTGTCTGTATGTCTGTCTGTCTGTCTGTCTGTCTGTTCCCTTATAACTCAAGATCCAGACAAACAAATAACGTGAAATTTGTTACACATACACATAATTACAGGACAGGTTTCGTTTCATATCGATGGGTAGTTTAATTGTAATTAATTTTTTTTTATTTTAGTATTTTACTATATTAAAGTAATCTCGACGGCGCCATAAATACAATTCCTCTGTGACGTCATTTCCCTATGATCGAATAGAACTTGCGCGCTGGTGCTGTATTGTGCCTTTGTGATGCAAAGAATTGTTGATGTTTTTTCATGCTCTCTGATGTGTACAGTTTGAGGAAGGTAAAGGAATGAAGAAGGATTTTAGAAGAAGTGTGAAACCATAATAATAAGTATATATATATATATATATATATATATATATAGAGAGAGAGAGAGAGAGAGAGAGAAAGAGAGGGGGGCAGGGGGGAGAGAGAGGGAGAGGAGGAGCAGGGAGGGAGGGCGGGAGGGGGAGAGAGGAGGGAGGGGGGACAGGGGGAGAAAGGAGGGGGAGAGGAGATGGGAGAGGGAGAGGGGGGAGAGGGAGCAGGGGGAGAGGGGGAGAGAAAGGAAGGGAGGGGAGAGAGGGGGTAGGGAGGGAGAGAGAGAGGGGAGGGAGGTAGAGAGGGAGGGAGGGAGAGAGATAAAAAAAAGTGAGGGGGCAGGGAGGGAGGAGAGAGGGAATGAGGGAGGGAGGGAGGAAGGGGGGAGAGAGGGGGAGGGAGAGAGAGAGGGGGAAAGGGGAGGGAGGGAGAAAGGGAGGGAGAGAGAGGGGAGGGAAGGGAGAGGGAGAGGATGGGAGAAATGGGAGGAAGAGATAAAGAGAAAGAGGGGGCAGGGGAGGGAGAGAGAGGGAAGGGAGGAGGGAGGGAGGATGGACGGGGGAGAAGGAGGGGGGAGAGGGGAGAGAGGGAGATGGGGAGAGAGGGACGGAAAGAGATTTGAGAGAGGGAGGGAGGGAGGGAGAAAGGGAGGGGAGGGAGGAAAGGGAGAGAGGGGGAGGGGGAGGGAGAGAGAGGAAGGGAGAGAGGGGGTAGGGAGAAAACAGAAGGTAAAACAGAAAATCCTTATTTTAAATCCGGGCAAAGCCGGGTACTTGCAACTAGTATATATATATATATATATATATATATATATATATATATATATACAGAGTGGGCCAAAAAAAATGAGAACATTGCATTGAAAGTAATATAATTATATCAAAGTTTGTTTAGCTTTACGCTTAGAAAAAGTTGTTAATAAGCATGGAGGACACATTGAACAGGATTTCTGATTGGCTAAATACTTTGCAAACAAAATTACATGAAACAATACAATAAATTAAATTTTTTTTTTTAAATAATTCGTATGTTATATGATGTTCTCACTTTTTTTTTTTGGCCCACCATATATATATTTATATATAGATATATATTTTAATGATATTAAGAGACATCAAACTAATCCAAAGATGAAATGACATAGTTTTTTATGACGTTATTGGAGACGACAGTATATCTTGAGGGTGGTGCTAAGTAATTTATCGTCTGACCAGAGAGAGAGAGAGGGGGGGGGGGAGAGGGAGGAGGGGGGTGGAGAAGAGGGAGGGAGGGACTTTATTGTTGGCAATGCTTAGACTGCCCCTCCCCCCCCCCAATCATCTATGTTGTACTCAACGTGAGCCACAGTGACCCAGTACCCACGGAGCTATATGGTGGAGTCCCATCTTAAGAATGTCACATCTCGAAATGTCACGCTAAACCTCTCTCTTTCTCTCTCTCTTTTTTAACAACTAACGACGCCCCCACCCCGCCCTCCACTCACCACCACCACCACCATCACCCCTCTTTTATTTTTGTGTTTAAAAAAACAAACAACATACATTACAAATGTAAACACATTACTTCCATACAAATAGTCTCGAACCCATACTGCCATAATTATTGGGGGGGGGGGGGAACAGTTTTTATTACAACACGCTTAAAAAATCAGACAGCTTTCTCCGTTTAAAAAAAAATAATACGAGAAATGTAAAATAACTATAAAAGAAAAAAAAAAAACTCTGTTTCATCCATCCATTAATTAATTTTCTGTCACTTTGTGCTGGATTCACTCCCCCCCCCCCCCAGTCTGCCGCTTATGATAAAAAGTCAGTATATCGACTTGGCAGTACAAAGTAATCACGCAGATAGATTAATTAAATAAAATCTAAAAATATGGATCTTTTTTTAATGTAAATATAAATATGTTGTGTCCCAATAGACACTTTTTTTTTTTTTTAAAAAGTAGTTTTCTAGCTCTTATCTTATTTAAATTCATTTTTTTTTCACTACAAAAATGAGATTTCAAAGAAAAAAAAAAATAAAAAAAAAATTCGCTTTTAATACACAAACTTAAGTGTGGAAGAGAGAGAAAAAACCCAGACCGGTTCAATCACCCAGCACTGGCATACACAAAGATTTCATTTTTAGTAACTTCAAAGCATTGAATTGTATTTAGAAAGGAACCTTTTAATGGTAATCGCCAAGTGTATAGCATGGAGAGCCCGGTGTAACCGGTGCGGGCATTAAATCATATGGCTCCAGAGTGGTGGGAGGGAGGGGGAGGCCTGCCACCGGCAGCGAGCATTAAATCATCTATTGATTGCAATGATTCTTAATGTGCGATTGTTTCCCCCCTTTTGGTTTCCCGCCACAATGTAGGTTGTCTCCCTTTCTTTTCTTTTTTTTATGTTTTCTTCCCCCGTGCTTTTAACTTGGAAGATGTTTTTTTTTTTAAAATTAAAAATGAAAAAAAAAAGAAAGTTGTCGATTTGACGTCCAAAGAAAAACTTCTTCAGGGGAAAGAAATTGTGTGTATATAAATATATTGAGGGGAAATCTTTGACACAGATTTTGTTTTTATAAAATGAAAATATGCTTGAATAAGTGAAGATTCACTGGGTGATAGTCTGTGATAGAGGATATAAGAAGTGTGTGTGTGGGGGGGGGGGGAGAGGGGTAAAGGTTGAATAAAAGATAATTTCTCATTATATGCTAACAAGACAACGAAAAAAATTATTTTAAATATGAAAGTATTGCTTTTTTTTGTAAACGTACATGTATACATTCACACACACTCACACACACACACACACACACACACACTCATATATGTGCACTGGTTTTGGTGGCAAACAGGGTAGACTGAAAAATGTCTCCCCATTCTCTTGCTAATAAATTGTTGGGATTACCGCTCTGTGATGGTGACAAATAAGTAGGTGCCGCCCCGGGTGTGGACCGCCCCACCACCCTTGACTAGTTACGCCACAAACGGAACGATACCAATTTATTTATTTTTTTACCGATTCCAATATTTCCCCGATGACTCTCCAGGCTTTTTTTGACCGACTTCCCTTTGCCGATCACTGAACTATACAACTCGAAAAAAATTGGTAAACTATAAAAGATTCCATTTTTTTAAAGAATCTTTTTTGGTGATTTGCAATGTGGGTTAAACTAATTCTTCGATTCTGAAACACAAAAATAGATGGACAGGGATCTAGACAGAGGACTTTTTATGGATACTTGGAGATCCTAAGAAAAAAAAAAAAGTACCGTATATATTGAGGTCCATTTAGCATCTGATTTGATAGCCATTTAAATTGGAAGGCCATTGAAGGCAAAGATTACTTATATATAAGAAAAGCTCGCAACTGTATCTAAATGCCTTTATTTTATGGCATATTCTTTATTTACAATTATTTTTTTTCGAACTTTTCAGACCGATCGAAGTCACTCAGCGCAGTTGATTAGCATCAGTACACGACAAGCGATTGATCGTAACTTAATCTTTCATTAAAATATCATTTTCAATTTCCCTTAACCCCCCCCCCCCCCGGGAGAGTTTCCATGCTCTATATTTTTTACGCGATAAATGAATTTCTGAGTTTCTCATTCAAGTGGGCGGGGGCATATAACAATGAGTGACGTGTTAATTAATGACGTTGTTGTTGTTGGTGGTGGTGTTGTTGTTGTTGTTGTTGTTTTGACATGTGTCTATTGCTGCGAACTTAGTGCACACACCTTTTGGTGACTTCTTAGAACTACTGCTTTTGTTGAACTAAGATTGCAAAAATAACTAAATGATGTGCAGGCTATTCGTTGACTATTGCTAGGACTAGTCTCTTTGTTTAGGACAGTGCTAAGTTAAATAGTGATTCGTACAAGTCTATTTGTGTTGAATAGTGCTTAGTAAAGAGTGGTTAGCACTAGTCTATTTGTGTTGGACAGAGCTAAGTATAGAGTGGTTAGCACTAGTCTATTTGTGTTGGACAGTGCTAAGTATAGAGTGGCTAGCACTAGTCTATTTGTGTTGACAGTGCTAAGTATAGAGTGGCTACCGTAGTATTGTATCTACTAACTATTCTTTTTCTTCATAGCATATTTTCAGTTCCGAACCTAGGAATTAGGGGGCCCGGGGGGGGGGCTTGGCCTCTTTGGGGAATCTTGCATTTTGACATTCGACACCATGACACGAGATAATGTAATTAATATTTAATATAAAAAAAATATTTTTGACGGCCCCCTCACGTTGGGGCTCGGAGAACTTTCGAATTTGGACCCCCCCACCCTAGGTACGCTTCTGCATATTTATAAAATATTTTTTTCAATTTTACATCACTTACTTGTGTTTGTATGTTTGTGTGTTTGTATGTTTGTGTGTTTGTGTGTTTGTTGTTTTCGTTTGTTTTCCGACCTTTCCTTCTTAGCCGGCAAATCTGTTGATGTAGCTTAGAGCGGACATGAAGTGTGAGAGTCGTCAAAACCAATGAATGCCTAGAGTCAGGCTAGGCGATCACCGGCCTTATCTCAAGCTATACACCTTGCCAGTGTTTTTCTACATTCCAATGCAAATTATCTTTCTTTTTATATCATCCCGCTGCCATTTTGGAATTCCCCAAAGTGATGTCAAGGTGATACTGTCATCAAACCTGATAACCAGTCTTCGGGTTACGACCTTTCTAATCTACATATTTAAGAAAGTCACACACACACACAAAACTTGAATGTTGTTGATGTGCATCAGGGATCATTTTAATTACCAAGTATGTATATATATATATATATATATATATATATATATATATATATATACAGATATAAAACATAATGTATGTTTTTTAATGATTTTAAGAGACATCAAACAAATGCAAAGAGGAAATGACACAGTTTTTGATGACGTCATTGGAAACGACAGTAAATCTTTGAGGGTGGTGCTGAGTTATTTATCCGTCTGACCAGTGAGCTATTCTTAGGTCATTGTCGGCTCTTGGCTGATTCTTTTAGACACGATTGTGCGCACAAGACAAAAAAAAATACGTGTTTTTTTTTTTATTTTGGCCGGGCCATTTGAACATCATATTTAATAGAAATGTATACGGGAAGAAGGGGGAGGGGGGTGTAGAGCTTTGAAAGTGGAATGGTGGAGGTGGGAGCATAGGCAGTTGCCAAGTTCTCTTATCCATAAGTCCCTTTAATTTAGGTAAGTGCTTGGTGTCGGTATTGGGGAAGGGGGCCGGCTAAGCAGTGCCGAACCTAGGGATTTGGGGGGCTGGGGGCTTGGCCTCAGTGGGGGACCGGCATTTGACATTCGACACCATGACATGAGATAATGTACTTAATATTTAATGTAAAATTAGCTTTTTGGGAGCCCCCCCCTCATGCTGGGGCCCGGGGTTACTTTCTAATTTGGATCCCCTCTCCCCCACCCTACGTACGCCTCTGGGGCTAAGCAGATAATTTTTAGGTATATTTGGGGGGTGGGGGGAGCTAAAGCTAAATTAACTCTCGGAACACTAACAAGAGGAATGAGCACATATTTTCCAAGTACTGGCCATGCAAAGCACAAGTGCCCACAGATTATTGTGCAAGTGCCCAAGGTGCAAGTACCCACAGATTATTGTGCAAGTGCCCAAGGTGCAAGTGCATGTGCACGCAGAACCGTTAACTATAGCCCCCCCTCAACTGCTTAATCTATATGCTAAGAAGGCCCCGACAGATTTTTTTAAGCAGAGGGCTCCAAATGTATATATGTCACTGCCTTGGGGCAGTATAGCCCTGAGTCACAAGTACTAATAAAAAGTAAAAATAAACACAAATGGCGGCATGTTTAATTAGTCTTTGGTATAGGATTTTTTTAAATAGTGAATGTCGCTAAGTGTATATCGTTCACTATAAAAGATATATAGATATAGATTGTTTGCTCTTGTATTGACCAAAATAAAACATTTCATTCAGTGGATAAAAAACTCAATTAAATATTGTAAAAAAGTAAAGTTCCCTTAACCCTAACGGGCCATCGGGGCAGATGAAGTGTAGAATTCATCTGTTTCTATAACCTCGGGGTTATGTGGTTAGCCTTTACTTCCCCAACTTAGAGTCAGGTACCCATTTAAAGCTGGGTAGACTTGTAGGACGACTTTGAAACACATTTCACCTGGAAAAATTCCACATTGTTCTCACCGAGGATCGAACCCAGGACTCTCAGGTCGACAGTCGAGTATCTACACCACTCGGCCACCCGTCCCACAATTAATATTGATTAATACATATATAAGTATAATTGTAATATATAAAAAAACAAGAGCATCCCCGAGGTGGGAGGGGGGGAATTTGTGATATGTATGAGTAGCCTCCCTCTGATCGTTGTAGACAGTGGCGTAGTGAGGGGGAGCAATGGGGACATCATGCCCCGGGCGCTTATCCCAAAGGGGCGCCAAATGTTATATTTTACATACAATATTATATGGTTTTCGAATACGCGGAGGCGCTAAAAAGGTATTTTGCCCCGGGCGCGAGTTAAGCTAGCTACGCCACTGGTTGTAGGTACTCACACATCACTTTAGGCAATACGCCCACACTAAAGATGTAGGTGTATCTGGAATCGAACTGGAGGCGTGTGTCTTTCCTATTGGACAAACAATTCATCAGCTACAAAGGCACATGCACTCACTATATTTAAGGTCGGACACCGGGCAAGCGTTCATGAGCTCCCTTCCGCTCTTTCACAGTAATAATCTTTACATTGAATTTATAAAAATTTCACATAAATACTTTATCTGCTCTTTGCCCTACTCAGGGCCGGCTTTACGAATTGCGGGGGGGCCCAATTTAACGGATGCTTGCGAGGCCCTTCTTCCAATTTTTATTTACAATAACAACTATAACTATTAATATAAATATAAATTGCGGGGCCCCTGACATGTGCGGGGCCCAATTAAGAGCAATGGGTCAAATCGGCCCAAGGCCGGCCCTGGTCCGACCCATGTATCAAATTTAAGAATTCATTGCGGCCCCCATAAGTCTGCACACCGGGGCCCACCCTCATTTGGCTTCTCCAGTCATATATTTAACGGTTCATTCCAACCAGCTAACATATGACCATTATTACTCTCAAGTGTTGTGAAATTCTCTAAAGTGTAATTAAGCCTGTAAAATCTATTTTCAGAATGGAAACAAAAAAGTGATTATTATTTCTCAAACCTCCAAACACAGTGAATTTTAGAATTCGCCTTTTAAGTCTGCCGTCAATTACGACCGAGCGACTTAGTCACTATTTCCGAAAACTGTCAACGACACTGGATCTTATAATGCGAATGGTAATTAGCGACTACATCAAATGTAACCCGACCATTTCACAAACAGCCGAATCGGAAGTATAGCATTTTCTCATCAATGAGTTTCGAGTAACTGTTGAATAGCCATTTCATTATTACTTTATTATTTTTTTTATGAAATAAATTGTTTACAAACTGTTGTTGTTTGTTTGTTTGTTTGTTTGTTTCTTGTTTACCTTTAATCATAAAACATCAATGATATGAGTTTCTGTGTTGGCTGAGAACTTTGAACTTTGAACCAAAATAGCGTAAAAACTATTCCTTAAAAAAAGCGTAGCACAAAGTAGCTCATAAATTATTTTGTAAACTTTTTTTTTTATTAAATTATATTTTGAGCTTTAATCAAAAACTTTTGTTTAATTCTGTAACGCATTGCCGTTTAAAAAATAAGTGAATTTGCGAAAAGTAGCACAATCTAACAGCATTGGTGGGCTGCTGCTGCTGATGTTATATTTTTTTGCGCTTTCTCTCCTTTCTCTTTCTCGATCCTGCCATTCTTACCTTTTAGCGTCCGTGTCAACATTGCCACCAGTAAATTATGGTGACTGCAAGTGTCAGCGTCTAGGATTCCCCCCCCTTCCTCCCCCCTCCCCTCACACGCCTCCCGTGGAGATCGTCTTCTCTTTCCCTTGTTGATTGTAATAATAATAATAATAATGTTGGTGATGGGGGCGGCAAGTGTTGATAAACTCCTGTGTACTGAACACGTTTTGGACACGTATGTAAACACACCCACTCTTACACACATACACACACACACACACAGAAACACACTCTGGACTGCACAAAAAAAAACTGCGAGAAATCTGAACAACCTTTTATTGCATCCTCCAGAGACAGGCCTAGGCCTACCCTGTGAAATGTTGGGCCTAGACTGTGAAATGTTAGAGCCTACCCTGTGAAATGTTAGGCCTAGCCTGTGAAATGTTAAACCTAGCCTATGAAAATGTTAGGCCTAGCCTTGAAATGTTAAACCTAGCCTATGAAAATGTTAGGTCTAGCCTGTGAAATATGGAAGGGCTTAACATAATTCACTGGTGATACGTAAGGCCAGTTATAGTTGTTGTTTTCTTTTGCAAAATTACGCCTTTTTGGGAACAAGCCTTAGGCCCACATTAACTTTAGAAGTAAAGTTCCCTTAGCCCTAGAGGGCCATCGGGGCAGATGAAGTGTAGAATTCATCTGTTTCTATAACCTCGGCATATGTAGGGATTGTGTGGTTAGCATAACGCCCAGCCGCAATTATTTCCCCAACTTAAGGTCAGGTACCCATTTAAAAACGTGTGGACTTGTGAGACGACTTTGAAACCAAATTTCACCTGGCAAAATTTCCATGATTCTCACCGAGGATCGAACCCAGGACTCTCAAGTCGACAGCTATCTACACCACTCGGCCATCCGTTCATTAACTTTAAGCCGGCCCTGAATCCCTGGGCCGCCGAGAGAGAATCCGAACCCCGTTGCAATGAGAGTCTGTCTTCAGTGCATTTTTGTTTACACACAAGTATTTTCAGGGGCAGACTTATGTCAGCTGAGACCCGGGCGAAGAAGGACATGTTGAAGGATTTAAAATTGGGCTCTGTGGGGCCCCTAAAAATTCGGGTGCCTAGGGCCTAGATCCCCCTGTGAATATGTGTACACGTTAAGAACAATTCTTAAAAATTGTTGACAAACATCGCTGTGTTTAAAATGATTATCTTTATAAATATATGTAGAAATAAGTTCAGTTTATAATGATAAATATTATGGAACAATGTGGGCCCCATAGGCTGCTTTATGCGCCCGCATTGAGCTTCATGGGGCCCTGAGTTGTGAACCGGCTGTGACCCGTCTTCTTAGGCGTGCATACAAAAAACAAACCCAAAGTTTTAAGCCAGTGTTTTCGAAACTTTCGACATCTGTATAGCCCTAGCATAAAAACAAACGACCGAACTTGCCATCCAAACAATCATTTCGTTGTTTCCGCTTTAGCTGTTCATGTTCACCCGATGTTCTCCGTCCAGTGCAGTGTGTACCATTGCACCCGATGTTCTCCGCCAAGTGCAGTGCGTACCATTGCACCCGATGTTCTCCGCCCAGTGCAGTGCGTACCATTGCACCCGATGTTCCCCGCCCAGTGCAGTGCGTACCGTTGCCAAACTCTTCGTGTACTTCTAGGAGTACGCGTATCACACTTTGCGAAACACTGTTTTAAGATATTGAGTTTTGAAAAAATGACACCAAGCGATATCTACAGCTTGACTCAAAATGTAATGCAGGTGAGGGAAAAAAATTATCTTTACAGTAAGTCTATATTTATGCAGTTGTTTTGTAAAGCTTATAGGATTTAATAACAGGTAATGTTGTAATGAACAAACATACAGAATGTTTGCCAGTGAGATTGCCTTTTTTCCCCCTTCCCTATGTACGCTTCGGTTGTTAAACCACTGTTTGCTTGACAAACCAGTCAGTCGAGAATGTTATAGAACACATTTTGTTGTATTTATTGACTTCCCTCAGATGTGCGTGTACTCTAATGACCTAAAAGTCAAGTGAAAAAAAATCTTTTAAGTAAAACTCTAATAACCTGAAGTAAAGTGAATCTCGGTAAACAGCTTTGAGTAAACTTCAATAACCTGAAGTAAAGTGAATCTCGGTAAACAACTTTGAGTAAACGCTAATAACCTGAAGTAAAGTGAATCTCGGTAAACAGCTTTTGAGTAAACTCTAATAACCTGAAGTAAAGTGAATCTCGGTAAACAGCTTTGAGTAAACTTCAATAACCTGAAGTAAAGTGAATCTCGGTAAACAGCTTTGAGTAAACGCTAATAACCTGAAATAAAGTGAATCTCGGTAAACAGCTTTGAGTAAACTCTAATAACCTGAAGTAAAGTAAAAAAGCTTATCAGGTAAATTTTATTGACCTCACATAAAGAAATTATCCATAGGTCAATTTTAATTACTTGGAATCAGTGCCGTAACTAGGACGGGGGAAGGGCTTTACGCCCAGGGCTGACAGGGGCGGAATATTGATAAGGTGACAGACCGGTCCTCTTTTGAGGAGAACAACTCCACCCCCCCCCTCTTTTTTAATATTCTGTACTCCCTTGAGAAGTGCCCTCCTTCTGTTCCATAATTAGAAGAATAATCTGTAAATCTGACTATTTCACCAATGTCAAGTCGACCCCATGTACGTGATGTTAGTGTATTAAAGTAGAAGGCAATAGTCTCTTTGAACAAAAAAAAACATCACTAGACTTGATAAGAATATCAGGTTTCTTACAATGTACACTTGTTTACTATTTATTTACTAGTTGTACCCTGCAAAAAAACCTTTGCATAGAGTTATATCCCCTTAGGTTTGATCAGTAGGCTAGGTTATTTTTGGTTTGGGACAGACCCGATTTTATCATGATTTTTATTACTATTGTTTACGTTTGACGATTTTAAACTGGAATACTGTTGTATTAATTCTTTACTTTCGATTTAACGCATAACCCACACCGGTATTATTTATATAGATCTTTAGTTGTTGTTTTTTTTTAATATTACTGTTAGTAAGTAAAGCAAAGTTCCCTTTAGTTCTAAATGGTCATCGGGAAGGATGAAGTGTAGAATTTATGTTTCTGCAACGTCGGCATTTTGAAAAGGGGCGTCGTGTAGTTAGCACAACGCCCCCAGCCGCCTTTACTTCCTGAACTAAAGCTCTGTGGACTTGTCGGGACTTTTTGAACCAACTTACATCAGGACGTGACGAAATTCCCTTGGAGCCCTCCTGTCGAAGGTCGAGCTCTCAACACGACTCGGCCTCCCCGTCCCCCCTCTATCATTGCAGCAATGAATCAAATGTTTCTTTTATCTATGTTTATATATATATATATATATATATATATATATATATATATATATATATATATATATATATATATATATACATCACGTTAAGTGAACAAAAAGCTTTTTGGGTGTCCTGCTTTTCATTTTAAAAAAATACGTTGGTCTCCTTAATCATATACACCGTGTTAGTATGCATGTACTTTTGTAGCCCCTCGGTAGCGAGCCTGACCAGTGCCGAACCTAGGGATTTGGGGGGACCGGTGGGCTTGGCCTCTTTGGGGGCCCCTGCATTTTGACACCATGACATGAGATAATGTATTTAATATTTAATGTAAAATGTAATTGGGGGGGGGGTAGGGGTTGACCTCAAACTGGGGTCTTTTATTTAAAAGTACGAATTTCCTAAATCATCTATTGGCTATAGCAGTGTTTATTAGTTGTAGACCTACTAGTAAATTGTGGTGAAATTTCAGATTTTGTCTGGCCTAGTTTGCTAGCTGCTAAGCTGTCTTTAATGGAAGAGCTATATGTGAGCTTATCAGGTGGGGGCCCACAACTAGAATGACTGAAAATGTTGAATTCAGAGATGCCATACATTTTTAATAGGTGATCTTGTAAATGTTTATGCCTAGGGTCCCCAAACTGTACCTATCGGCCCCCTCCCAAACAAATCGTAATTAAGACTATGTGCTTGATGTATTATACATTCATAGAATCTTTTTGTTTTCTATTTTTGTACATATATAAAAAAAACCAGAAAAGAGCTAACTCTGTGACGATTAATGCCTACATCTTACACGAGTGACTTTCTCTTACATTTTGAAACTTTTTCTTTTCGTACTTTCTCACACGATGTTTTTTTTTTTATATGTCTTGGTCCAAACTGGGAAAAACCCGTGAAAGTCATTCACCAAATATGCCTGAACATTAAAACCGGTCTCATTAATTTCCTTTTTTCTTTCTGCGGGGAAAAAAAAAAGCCATATTTTATTGTAACACCCAATGGCCCCTGCCTCTGTTTTATGTTATGTTATTTATTTCCTATTCTTTTGAAGAAAGATGTGGAGAATGAAAAGAAATAATGGGGGGGGGGGGGGAGAAGTGATGATAAAGAATGGACAAAGGGGTGGGGAGGAGGAGAGTAGGTGTTAAGGTGTTCTTCTTTACAAAACTTGCTAATCGAAGGACAGATTGAAGAAAGTGTCACCCCCTGTGTTCTATGGGTGTCTTTTTTGGTTTTAATTGTAAGTTTCACTTCTCGTATTAAAGTACATAATCCATCTAGGTCTTTACCACTTTGTCCCTCGCCTACCTTCATGTGAACCATACATTATGAAGTCTATAAATGATGCTCGGAGTCTGTTGCGCTTTTTCTCGGGGCTGCTGGGGAAACACGACACCGCCTGAGTTGTTCTTTTTTTTTCCATGACAGTCCTCTTGTATACTGGGCTGGCAAAAGTAAGGTAACACCGGGTGAAAGGTGTCACTTTCGTTTTAATTTTTTTTTCTTCTAGCAGTTCTCAGCAGTTAAAAAATAATAACCTGGGGATTAAACCGTTTAACTGTAACCGTGGTTTTTAACGTGTGTAGTCTTGCTTATGATCTTCAGAAATTACAAACTAGAAAGTTTTTTTACTCGTTTCGTATTTTTATTTTTTAATGGACTAGCTAATAAGGGTGTTTAGCTACAGTTTTTCTTTCTTGTAGTCGACTGCTGAGATTGGTATAAAGTTATGACGTTGGTTTGAATCTACGGCCTGTTGGCACAATACGACCCGTTTTGCTGTTTTATACTGCCCGCAGTCCGCAAACATTTGTAACGTTGAAAGTTTAATTTTATAAACCAGGGCCGGCCTTAGGCTGATTTGACCGATTGCTCCAAATTGGGCCCCGCGCCTGGCACGGGCCCCGCGATTTACATTTAGCGTATCACTATCAGCCAAGGCCTCTTGTCACAGGCTAGAAGAGGAGCCTAGCAAGCATCCGTTAAATTGGGCCCCGCAATTCGTAAGACTGGCCCTGTTATTCATCTGACCTTGGTCCGGCCACTTATGCCAAATTAATATCAGAACCCATTGTGGCTCACGATTCAAAAAGTAAGATTTTTCGCCAACCCCCTTCCCCACCCCCCACCCCACACACACACACATATACATGATCTGGGACTAACTAACGCACTACAGATATTTTCCAACAGGTGTATCTACATCACTAAATCTCGGGTGACTATGCAGGTGGGTGGTTTGAAGCCCTGTCGTTGTGGGTGCCCCAATCACGACGACATCACCACTAACCTACGCCCTCAGTGTTGCCCACTTCGATCCCACTTCCAACAGCCGTGGCCCCACTTTCTGTAAGAAGGTTGAAGGGGTGGGGGGGTGGAGAGCAATAAACAAAAGTCGTCCTTGAGGATGGGCGAAATAGACAACCGCCTGTGTCAACGCCAAAAGATACCACCAGAACAGATTTTTATCAAATTTGACGTTATATCGGCCCCAACCAGAGGCAGGCGTTACTAGGGTGGGGTAGGGGGGTCCGAATTCGAAAGTCCCCCCCTGCCCCATCTTGAGGGGAGGCCCCGAAGAATGTTGTTTACATTAAATGTTATGTACATTATCTCATGTCATGGCGTCGAATGTCAAAATGCAGTGCCCCCCTTCCAAAGAGGCCAAGCCCCCACCCCGACTGCTACATTTGCCTATGGCCCCCCAAAATATCTCTGTCTCGGTCAGAACGGCCCTGTGTAAAAGTATCTTATGGGGCACTCTGGGGTTGGCGACAACCCGAGGGCCCCGTACCTGAGAGCGACCTCGCGGTTAAAGATTAACTTGTCACCTTGATGTAAGCAAAATTAAAATCTCGGTCCCCCCAGCTTATGATACTCCCCTAGGGCCCCGGGTACTGCCCCCTCCCCCCATCCCTCTCACGTCACTCTTTAGGCCTCTTCTTCTGGTCAAAAGTACCACATGAATGAATGATCCTCGTCACATCTGTATGAAAGCCAAATAATTTATTTACCTGCATCAATGCGCAACCATCAGCTCTTTCCAAACTTAAGTCAGATCCTAGTTACGACGGGGGGGGCGGGGGGGGGTACTTATACTTTACTTGCTCTACTGGCCTGTTAGCAAGTTGGGTTGGTATATCAGGACCCCCCTCCCCCCACCGACACACACACTCCCCGTTACCGACCTCGTGGGAAGTCCACTCCTAGTGAAAGAATTCACATGAACCCTAAAGCAGTAAAAGTTCTAGTCGAGGAAGAGAATTTTTTTTTTAAATCGTGGGCCACAGTGGCTTCTTACGTTAGACTGAAGGGCAGTCATGATTGATATCGATGAGCACCGCATATGAAATCAATAATTGCCGCATATGAAATCAATAAGTGCCGCATATGAAATCAATAAGTGCCGCATATGAAATCAATAAGTGCCGCATATGAAATCAATAAGAGCCGCATATGAAATCAATAGGTGCTGCCTAGAAATCAATAAGAGCCGCATATGAAATCAATAAGTGCCGCATATGAAATCAATAAGTGCCACATTATGAAATTAATAAGTGCCGTCTATGAAATCAATAAGAGTCGCATATGAAATCAATAAGTGCCGTATATGAAATCAATAAGTGCCGTATATGAAATCAATAAGTGTCGTAATTGAAATCAAATAGAGCCGCATATGAAATCAATAAGTGCCGCATATGAAATCAATAAGAGCCGCATATGAAATCAATAGGTGCTGCCTAGAAATCAATAAGAGCCGCATATGAAATCAATAAGTGCCTCATATGAAATCAATAAGTGCCACATTATGAAATTAATAAGTGCCGTCTATGAAATCAATAAGAGTCGCATATGAAATCAATAAGTGCCGTATATGAAATCAATAAGTGCCGCATATGAAATCAATAAGTGTCGTAATTGAAATCAAATAGAGCCGCATATGAAATCAATAAGTGCCGCATATGAAATCAATAAGTGTCGCAATTGAAATCAAATAGAGCCGCATATGAAATCAATAAGTGCCGCATATGAAATCAATAAGTGCCGCACATGAAATCATAAAGTGCCGCATATGAAATCAATAAGAGCCACATATGAAATCAAATAGAGCCGCATATGAAATCAATAAGTGCCACATTATGAAATTAATAAGTGCCGTCTATGAAATCAATAAGAGTCGCATATGAAATCAATAAGTGCCGCATATGAAATCAATAAGTGCCGCATATGAAATCAATAAGTGTCGTAATTGAAATCAAATAGAGCCGCATATGAAATCAATAAGTGCCGCATATGAAATCAATAAGTGTCGCAATTGAAATCAAATAGAGCCGCATATGAAATCAATAAGTGCCGCATATGAAATCAATAAGTGCCGCACATGAAATCATAAAGTGCCGCATATGAAATCAATAAGAGCCACATATGAAATCAAATAGAGCCGCATATGAAATCAATAAGTGCCACATTATGAAATTAATAAGTGCCGTCTATGAAATCAATAAGAGTCGCATATGAAATCAATAAGTGCCGCATATGAAATCAATAAGTGCCGCATATGAAATCAATAAGTGTCGTAATTGAAATCAAATAGAGCCGCATATGAAATCAATAAGTGCCGCATATGAAATCAATAAGTGTCGTAATTGAAATCAAATAGAGCCGCATATGAAATCAATAAGTGCCGCATATGAAATCAATAAGTGCCGCACATGAAATCATAAAGTGCCGCATATGAAATCAATAAGAGCCACATATGAAATCAAATAGAGCCGCATATGAAATCAATAAGTGCCGCATATGAAATCAATAAGTGTCGCATATGAAATCAATAAGTGCCGCATATGAAATCAATAAGAGCCGCATATGAAATCAATAAGTGCCGCATATGAAATCAATAAGTGCCGCATTAAATTGCCGCCCAATCATTAATTTAGCAAGATTTAGTGCAAACAAAAATTTAATGAAATTATATTCAAAAAAATGATGCTCTAAAAGCTCTACCCAACCCAACATAGCCTATGCCTAAGAATGGCTGATGTAGTCGAACCTTCTAATTATTTTTTTTTTTAATTTAGAAGTGGCACTTAGACATTGGTTATGGTTTTGGTATAGAATTGAGAAAATGAAAACATCTTTTCTTTAAATGACATGATCAAAGAATTCAGATTCAACCTTTTCTTACCTGAATTCGTATTACACTCAGTATAGACTGAACTGAATATGAAAATGTATATAATATATGTTGGAAATGCTTTATCAATAATTATGATCTTATATGAAAGGAAAAGAAAACGAATGCATATTATTCTGGCAATAGGAAGACGTAAAAAAAAAAAGTTTAAAAAAGAATCTGCAGACGATAAATATTTATGGAAAATTTTTTTCATGTGAATTAAAAAAATAGTAAGATTAATTCAATAGTGTATATATTTTATGAGCGAGATGTACATTAAAGAGTATATAAAATATTAATTAACTATGTATGTTAAATTGCACATTTAACTTCACGCTAATGAGCTATAAATAATAATTTGGTAAGAACTAAGATTCTAAGAACTTAACACTCATTTTGAGTCTGATAGTAAGTATCATTTTTTTTTTTAAATTGCAGTAATTTTTATAATTAATTTGCTATATTTTTTTTCTGGTGAACATATTTATCAATTAAAGATTTTCTTCACCAAAGAAGGATTATGGCAACACAGAATGAAAACGAAGACTCTGCTTTGGACTCTTTAATACACAGTTTAGGTATCTTTTCTGCTCTCAGCGCTATAAAAATGTAAAATTTAATTAATGTCTTGGAATAATTTGTGACGGTCTGATTTGGCATTGTTAAACATCTAATAAGGCTTTCAATTAACTAGCTATTATTTTCTATTTTGAGCAATTTAAACTTTTTTTTTCGTACAAGGGGAAATAACTTAAATTATTTTTTAAAAGCAAAATGATTTGCCTTTATTTTGTGTTACATTAGTTGGTTGTTTTTTTTTTTCAGAATTTGAAAATAAAAACTTTATTAAAATGATTGACAAAGAAAACCAGCTTATTGAAGGTATAACATTAAAATGAATATGCTGCTATATAGATGTAAAATTTGATGTATAACTGACGTTTATTTGAGAGAAAAAAAATTAATGAACTGATTTTATTAAATTTATTTTATAATTTTACAATATTTGTTTAAAATTGATAGTTTAAAAATCACTTATGAAAAATATCAATTTACTTTTCATAGTTGTGTAACATTCTTTGTCATTTATAACTTTAAAAAGTGGTGGTTTGTGCTCATTAAGCGCAAAAGGCATTTCAATGCTTAAATTGATAAATTGAAAATCATTATTCTCACATCTTTAGCAACATGCTTAAACCTTTTACTATGTAAAGAAGATCCCTGTTTATTGCCCAAATTTTCAAATCGCCCCATTTCCACCAACCTTTCAATGGCATAATAACAGTTTCATGTAAAGGCCACTCATTAAACTACTTTGATGGTTAAATATATAAATGCACACAATTATTTTTTTATATATATTTAATTGAAACATTTTTAATTGTTTGAAAAATTATTTTTTCAGCACTCAAGGCTCAGACTCAAAAATTCAATGAGGAATCAAATCAGTGGGCCCAAAGGCTTCCTCAGTTGGAAGAGGATATTTGTAATTATGAAAGGCAGTATGCCAGTATCCAGGATAATATTGAAAGGTTAAAAACATACCCATTTTAAAACTAGACCATATAACAATATTATTTTTTGCAAAAAACTGTATAATTTTTATAGGAAAACACTTACTTCAAACTCAAATAATTTGGAATTTGAACCACTTCCCAGAAAAGATTAAGTTTGGATTCAGAAGTATTACTGTGCATTTTTAAAACGGAGCAAATATTCAGATAATAAATCTTTTATTTTTTACAGTCAAAAAAAGACCAGAAATTTATTGTTTGATCATGAATTTGCGCTCACCAAACAGCTTGAGACAATGAAATTATCCACCGAAGAAAAATGGTCAGTACTAAAAACCTTCATTTGAACATACTTTGCCTGTTTGCTAATATAATTTTATGGAAAATTTCTTCTTTTATGTGATGATTATTATGCCTTACTATACATTGCCAAAATCCTTTGGGGTGACTTTGTGGTCTAATCAACCTTTGCTGTGGTGAATTTTATAAAGGATTCTACAATTTTATCTTATGTTGTCTAATTGGCTTTTGTATGATCAAGAGGTAAACAGCTCATCGTTGCTGAAACTTTATAGACTAAAATTTTTAAGTTATATGCATTGGAAATAATCATTCCTTTTTTTTTTGTCATATTTTTCAGTAAATTCTACCAGGACCAGATTTCCAAGTATGAACAAATGAAAGATGAATACATGAAAAAATATGCCACACTATCATTAGCAGTAAAACTTAAAACTGCAGAATCTAAGCTGGCAGAAACTGATCAAAAACTAAAAAATATTTTAGACATTAAGGCAGAGCTAAAGCAGCAAATTAAAGAGAAGGAAGGTAAAAATTGCTGTTTCTTTTTCTCATTTGTGGTGGAACTGGGTGTCGTGTGGTGTAGAGCGCTTTAGTGTCTACCGTAATGGGTTAGAACCTCTTGGGATTTTATCTGGTCCTGACGAAATTCCCCTAACTCACCACCCAGCTTTAAATGGTTATCTGACTTTATGTTGGAGGAATAAAGGCAGCTGGGCATTGTGCTAGTTTTAATATGCCATGGCTGCTGAAACAGATGAATTCTACACTTATTATGCCCTGATGAGCCCTTGCAGGGTTAAGGGAACTTTATTTTTTTTTTCTTTTAAGCAATTATTTTTTCCTTCAGAAAAAAAAATGTGTTATAATATATGTACATTGCGTTGTTTAGTTTGGTTTATTTTTCATTGACACTGATAAATTCTGTCATGTTTCTATTTGACTATCATGTTTTTAATTTAACCATCTTGTTTTTGTTGTTTATTGACTGAAAGATTATTAAACTTTGTTCCTTAAGAGTGGAAGAAATTTTTTTTTTAAAAAGTAAAGTCATTCACTGCAATAGTTGAAAGTGACCAGTAATTGTTTGAAGTTGATTTTAATTATTTACTTCTAGCTTCACACAGGTAATTCTGTAAAAACTGAATTGGGATTAAAGAAATTCATTTCAAACCTCTTATTTAAGTGTTACAACACAAATTAGTCCACACTGAAAAAAATGCAGAAATTCTTTTTTTTTTATCCTAGATTTAGACTTGGCTTGAGAAGTTTTTCTTCATGCTTTTCTTTGCCTCAGTAGTTTTAAATCAATAACGTTTATTGTTTTTATTCACAGAGTACTTAGATGCTCGTGTACTTAACAGAATTGTGATCAAAATGTATCCTCACAAAAAAATGTAAACATAATATAGTTATAAGAATATTATTGACATTCATGTTTACTTAACTTCTAATTAACTATTAGTGCTAAAACCAAACTGGAAACCATTCGATTAAATAAAGAAATCACAATGATTCAAGCAGAAAATTCTACTTCTATTGATATGGACAGTCCCAAACTGCCAGAGAAATTAAACTGTGTATGTATTCTATTTTAATTATTTAACAATTTATAACCTTTAAGTCAGTGATCATCAAAAGTGTTACTACTGCCCAGCTGTAAATGGAGTTATGTACTGTTATAAGATAAATTTTGCATGGTCTAGTGTTATAAGCCAGCTCAGCATGACCCAGCCCCGTAGCGTGAAAATTTTACAGCAGGGGCCAGGCATTCTACAGCAGAGGCCAGGCAATGGGGGGGGGGGGCAGGTAATACATGTTACTAAGTAGAACAAATAAGCAGAGGGGGCCAGACAAAATGCAGGAGGGGCCCGGCCCCCTGGCCGCTCCGCACGCTACGGGCCTGGCATGACCAAATAATGTAATACAACCAAGCAGCCCTTTGTTTAAAGCCCACTTCTTAAGAATCCACTTCTTTAAGTTTTTATATCATAACATTAATTGCATAATTTATTAAGAGCTAATTGGCTATATGGGAAAGTACTAATGTGCATTGGTTGTCTTGACAGTTATTCTTTTATTAAATATTTTAACATATTTCTTAATTTAAGAGTAAATTTCACAAGAATTTCAAGAATAGGGATCACCCAATGTGTTTAATTTTCATATGCAATTAAATCATTTTTTCCTTAAATTTTTTTTTTTACACAGTTTATTGGCAGATAAAATATTATTGTTATAATTTAGTGTGCAATCTTACAATTCAAAATGTATAGAATTTTTTTTTTTCAATTTCAGTCGCAGCTTTGCTCACAAACTGACCAGGCAGATGTAGTAGATAAAATACCAGTGGGATTGGGCATTGATGATTACTGGTACGGTATTAGTTTGGTCAATTATATACCTTTTTTCTAAAAGGCTATATTATTTTTGTTGTAATAATTTTTTTCTAACTTCTTATGGTATATCAAATCTTCTCATATGACTTCTTTGTTGACTTCTTTGTAATATTAACACAATTTTTACTGCTTAAGCCCTTTTATAGTTCAGAATTTACCTGATCTGGTAATAGATTCTTGACTCTGGATAAGCAGTATGAGCCAATAAGTACTGATTACTGTTCAACAGTTCCTTTTTAAAGAAATTCAGGAAAAATTGTACCATCTTCATACATAACTATATCAGAAAAAAATGAAAGAGTATTTGTATTATGATCTCTATCCAAGATATTTTCAATCTCATGAATTTTATCCCGTTTCAGCTTTAATTTTTTTTTATTTATTAAATAGTATATTACAGATCATAACTGTTTTGTTAAAGACAAAAATATCAAACTGATACCCCATGGATTTAACTATAGTATATATTTCAGTGAGGACATCAATGATGAATATCCGTTAAGCCCAAATAAAATGATGTCTGGTTCTGGTCAGGGTAGGTCACAAATAAACAATAAATACATATATTTTGTAAACTGTAATAATATGTGCAAAAATGTTAATAATCTATTTTATTTTAGTACTTGTATTTAAATTTTAAAGCATCCAAATCAGAGGTTGCCATAGTGTTGGTCCTAACCCACTAATGTGGCACTAACTCTAACCGAGTAACCAAAACTTTTAATATACATGAATAGTTAGTTTAAAAAATAGTTTATCATGATACATGTAGTCTCTAAGTGTGGGTTGTGACCCATTTGTAGGTTACTTACAAATTTCAGGTGGGACTGACAAAATTTAAATGTATAATTAATGCATAATTACAACTTTATTTCCCCATATGTTAAAATATTTTAAAAAATAATCTCCAAAGAGGGAAATATATGTACATTGTAGAAATACAAAAAGCAACCAAACAAATATTTAAATGGAATTATTTTACATTTTGGCCTTTTGGTTTCATGTTTAAAAAAACCACAGGAACTATTCAAAACTGTAGATTTAAAAAAAAAATATTTATCGAATCGAGATGCCGAAAAGAGGCCATTTTGAATTCTTGATTTCTACTTTCAATATAACGCAGATGCGAGACTGTTGTTATTTATATATATTATTGACGTTTTCATTCTTTTTTTATCCTTTTTTTCTTTGAAGGTGGGTCGAAAAACAAAACATGTTTTTTTTTTTTTTGAAGGTTTGCGAAACTATTACTGTTGTCAAAGTGGGTCTGGGGTGCAGCTTTTCTAATAATTGTATTGATATCAAAGATGTCCTAAACAAAATTATTTAAAAAGCTCGTTTCTCAGACCAGACTGTACATAAATAAATATCTACTTATGGATTTTTATTTATTTTGTCTGCACAGAAGGGTCACAATAACCAAATAGTTTTCACAGTGGGTTGCAAATATTTACAAATTTTAGAACCCTGACTATCCATGTCATATTGTGCTGTAATGCTATTTGGGATAAAAAAAAAGCTTTCATTGATAATTATTGTTTGCCAAAATTCAGATAACAGCTTAATCTTTTAGTTAATTAATTTTTATATCAATAATTTTACCATTGTGTTTAAACATATTATGTCATCACTGTTAAAATAATGATTTGCAATGAAATATAATTTTTTAAAATTACAATTTATGTTGATTATTATTTTTAATTGTATATAAAAATTGTGTTCTAGGTGCAATTGTAAGCAGTGTGACAGAGGAAGAATTTCATCCAAATTTAGAGTCTGAAACAACTTCAGATGTAGGCAATAATGAGCAAAATGACCATGCCCAAAATAATCAAAGGGTTATCACTGACTTCCATAATGTATGTAGTTCATTATCTTAGGTTTTAAATAAAACAAATCACCATTGTTGTAAATAAATACATAGTAATGATAAAAAAAAATATTTAAAATTTTAACTTACTAATGGCACAAATCTGTACAGCTAAAGAATGTAATATTTTTATATTTTTTTTAGAGCTTTGTAGTTTTAGTTCTGTTGGAAATTTATTACCCTAAATGATACCTATACATGGGATGTAAAGTGAAATATATATATATATAATGATGTATTGTTTTATTGAATTTGGTCTTTTCAGCCTGTCCCTAAGATTAGCACATCACCATCAGCAACTAGAAAACCACTAGTGCAGTTCCCTTCATTTCGGTTCCCATCACTTCCAAAACTACCAACGATGAGACATTTCTCAGACACCCAGTCAATGAATAAAGTCCAGCAACCAGATCATCAGGTTAAAATTTGTCATCATTTCTTTTGTTTGCTCTTGTGAATTAAACTTTTGGCACAATTTTGCTACTTTTAAATTTATATATAGAGATATCTATTTACATACATTCATTCATGTAGTCAGACTTTTGCCATTATTTTTGGAGACTTATGTACTTCAAAGTTGTTAATAATAATAAGTAATATGTTAAAAACTGAAATTCAGTTTAAAAGTCTAACAATGGCTAGCTAACAAGTTTCACATTGCTTTTTTTTCTCAATTACAGACATATTTGTTGCAGAAGGATCAACAATTGTCCATAAATCATCTAGATACAAAAAGGCCTTCAACTTCATCATTGCAAAATGATCATTTTGCAGAAAAAGTTGGCGATGTAAAAAGCTCTACATCTCAACTTCAAAGGCCTGCTTCATCTTTACTATCAAATGAGCAGTTAGCAAGAAATTATAATGAAGTTAAAAATACAACTCCTTCTCAATTTCAGATGCTTCCTTCCTCCTGGCTGCAAAATGAACACTTAGTCAAAAATGTAAATGAAATAAAAAACTCTTTAACTTCAGAATGGTCCGGGCAAAATGAAATGTCATCTAGAAATTCAAATGACATTAAAAATACTGCATCTATTGAATTTCCAAAAACTTCAACAGCATGGCTACAAAATGGACATCCAGCTAGAAATAATCATAAAGTAAATAATACTTCAAGTTTCCAATTCCAAGCACCAACAGCATCACTTTTACAATCTAAACAATTAGCTGGAAATTTCAGTGAAACAAGTAACAATACATCAAAAGAGTCTCATTTTCCTTCTGCCTCATTAATGATAAATGATCAGTCATCAAAAAGTTTACCTGAAAGTTCTGCAGTTTTCCAATTCAAAAACCCTTTCAAATCATTATTACAGAACAAAAAGTCAACAAGTAATTTCAGTGAAGTAACAAAAGATCCGCAGTGTCTCTTTCAAGTGGACATGTCAACACCTTCACAGCAAAATGAACAGTTGACTAGAAGTTTTAATGAAGTAAACAGTGCTGGAGCTTGTCAACCTTCCACATTATTAGAGCAAAACAAAATACCTGCAAGAAATTTAGAGAAAGTAAGAAATGGTAGATGTTAATTTTTTTTTTTTTTGCAATTTAAATTAGTTTTTATCCTTTGATTATGTCTCTTGATACAATTTTGCTGTGGATTTAGATCTTAAATTTCATTTTTTTTGTTCTTATCATTAAAATTGTTCAGCCGTCTACATCAGAGCCATTTTCAAAGATACAGTTACAAGAATCTTGGAAACAGATTGGTTCAGAAACAGGACAAGGTGCAGGATTTATGAATACTAAATCAAATATTAAACTGGTAGATATTGGCCTAATTTTATTGCTTTTTTTTACAGTTAAATAAAATAAATAAAAAGATTTATTGAATCATTAAAGTGCAAAACCAGTTATTTATGTAAGTCTATTTTACATAATTTGAAATACAGTTTTTAAAATGTATTGCTTATCATTATTCAAAATGTTATTCATGTAAAATAACTTTGTTAGTTGGCTGGCCTAAGACTAAGCTAATTCTAGGATTACGGAAAAAGCAATTCAAAATCCTTATTATCAAATGATTAAAGCTGTTTAATATATTTGTGTGTTTTAAAAATGTTAAGAAAATTGTTCGTAAAAATTGAGCTATACACATCGAATATTTGTATAATATATCTTCGCTACAGCACTTATTAATTCCAAGTTCGAGAAAAACACAGAAAGAATATAAATGTTAAGGCTACCACAATATTAAAAAATATTTTTTTAAACAAAAAAAAACACAAAAAAAAATAATTCAGGCCTATTTATTATTAATTCTGAATTTTATAAATTTTAAATTTTCTAAAGGCAGAGCGTATTCCATCAATGTTTGATGCTAAGGATTCTAGCTTGGCAAATCTCTCACCCTGTGAGTAGCATCATTTAATTGTAATAAATGTTGGCATTCTTTTATCAAACTTTTTGTGTCCGTTTCTTTTGTGAATTTCTTTTGTGAATTGGTTTAAATTCTTTAATACATGCAATTTCAATCATCACATAGTTTCCTCAATATTTTCTAAGTTTATTTAGCATGGAACAAACTTATTGTCAGTTGGTTAATACATGTTTATGCATTAAATACTTTTTGAATAATTTGAAGCTAATGCCGGCTTAACCATTTTATTTACATATAATTATATATGTAATTAAATAGTTGAAATTTAGTTAGCTTAAATTATTGGCTACTAAACTAGCGACTCATAATCCAAACCCCATTAGAATGTTTGTCAAGTTTGCTGGATAAATGATTGTGACCTAAAATTTAAAAGATAATTATTTTTCTTAATAAGAAATAGAAGCCTTTATCTGATGGTTGTGATTTGTCAGTCTGTGATTTTATAAAATTGGGTAACAGCTCAAAAAATGTTAATAATCATCAATTTAAAGCATTTTCTTCTTTCAGAAAAGTTAAAAGCATTTTTTTTTATCTATTTATTAGTAATATCCCTCATTTTTTAAATTTTTTTTGCATTATTTAGTCAAAGAAATAAGTCCTGTTAAGACCTCAAAAATTGAAACGGCTGGATCCAGGAAATTTGTTTTTGAAGACATTGAAGCACAGGTAGTAATATTAATTAGTAGGATTGTGTGAAAACTAAAACTTTCACCGCTACAATTTTTTCAATCCCACATTACCGTTTATATTCTAAAAAAAAAAAGATTTTTATTTTAAATCTGTTTCTTTATATTTGTGATATGTTAAGACCCACTTTTGAGCTTTTCACCACTTTCTTTATTGTAATTCTAATTGTTTGCTACAAGTGACATGTAAATAGATATCAAAACATTAATACTTTTTAATGTATTAATTTGAATTAAATAAATATTGTAATCTATTTATTCTAGATTATCAGATTGTATGTTTTTTTTTTTTTTAAAATTGGCTGCGAATTTTGAGACTTTAAATTACTAGCTGTGTTTTTCTATAGCATTTAATTTTTGTTTTAAATTATAATATAGATAGTTTTGTTAATATGTTAATTATAAAATGTACCTTCTTTTCAATTAAAAAATTATTTTTATTTAAGAGAGGAGATCCCTCAAATAATAATAATGAAGCTGTTGAAGAAGACCAGCCTGAATTTTCCTTCAGTAAGTTTATAATTAGACAAATTCTTCTAGCCCACAATATACATTCAGGAAATAGTAAATCATTAGTTATCACCTGGAATTGTCACTTTAAGAAAGAAATCCGGTAATATCAGCCTCTGTGTCCTTTTTTGGCTCATCTTTTGACCTCTATCTCCCCTAACTGGTGCTGAGATCATGGAAACCCACAGATCGCTAAGTCATTTCAAAGCATTTTATTGTCACCAGTGAGGCCTTTAAGAGCAGGACTTGTATTTGGGTTGCAGCTGCCCTGGTTTGTGTACAACTGCTCAGTTAATATCTGTTGGCTTGCTGCTGTCTGTTAGGTACTTTAATTGCATGCCTGTCATTCCCTCCAATGTCCACTTTCTGTTATGATCCTCCCAAGTTAAAAAAATCATCATAAAAGCTATTTTGAATATGTTGTACCTAGTGTTGGTCATAAATATCAATAATTATATTCTAAGACAAAATATAGGACCTGTGTGTTGTGGGAAAAGTCACTAAGACCATGATAAGGGTATGGTAAAAGAAAAATGAGAGACTTGGACACAGTGTATAATAAATACAGAAATAAATTTTTTTCCTGAAAAAGACCATGTTTACTTTTTCTTCCCATTAAGATTTTTTTCAAACATATTTTAGCTTAAAATGTCACTGTTTTGTTCATTCTTTTCTTCCTAACAGATTTCACATCTGAGGAAAGGCTTAAAAATAGTGGCAACAGCTCTTCCACAAAAGGATCGACATATATTTTTGGCCAGTTCGGGGATTTAGAACAGGACATAGAAGATAATGATCCTACATTTTTAAGTATGGCCAACTGTTCACCAGAGAAGTACAACAAAGTTGACTGGAGTAATTTTTTGGATGATGATGACTCTCCCCAGCCGGCTAAAGGAAAAGATTTGTTTTAACATGTTTATATAATATAGTCAAAATTTTAGGTAGAATTCTCTAACCTCCTTACTGCATTGAACACTAAATTGTAGTTATGTCAGTCCATCTATTGTAGTTATGGCAGTCCATCTATTGTATTTGTGTCAGTCCATCTATTGTATTTATAGCAGTCCATCTATTGTAGTTATGTCAGTCCATCTATTGTAGTTGTGTCAGTCCATCTATTGTAGTTATGGCAGTCCATCTATTGTAGTTATGGCAGCCACCAAACTTCTTTATAACATTATTTTTAGGCAGAATTATAATTTACTTTTTTAATTAGTTTTAAGATAACTTCCAAGAAATTTGTTAACCTGGTATTAAATACAAATATTGATCTCTTTTTAAGTATGAATTCATTCCATAATAATTTCATCTTAAAAAGTTATTAAAATTATATGTTTGCTAAACATTTAGACTTTAAAATATTATATTTTTTGTTGTTAAACATCTTAAAAACTGTCATCATTAATTGAATCTATTTAGATCTTGAGAAGCATTCAGATTATATTAGTAGACAAAATGCACATGTAAGTTTATTTATGGAGAACAAAAACAAACTAATCATTTTTCATGTGCATACACGAATAGTTGGTACATTTCTTTACAGAATAGATTAATTATTTGTGTGTTAAGAATTGCTAACTGATATGTTATTTTAAATTCAAAAAAAAAATTCCAATATTAATTTTTTTTTAATTTGATCAAGAAAGTTTTATGTTATATAATTTTCTGAATTTGATTTTTTTTATTTGTAAGCCATTGAATTTGTTTTTTGTTAATCAGTTCACATTAAAGAATTATCATGAAAAAGGCTGTTTTGAGCACAAATTTATTACAGTAGTTTTTCAAGTAGCTATAAACAATGTCTAAGAAAATTGGGGAACTTTGTAATGAATTTTTAATTTTTACCCCGAAATAATTTCACACATATACTAGGATGATGAAACTTCGAAGTGAAGACTTTATCCCAAGAGAAGTAACAAATGACTAAATGTAAGGGCAATTTTTTTTTAATGCCACTTAATGTCATAGGCACACGGTGTAAATATCTTAGCACTGTCACACAAAGTTTATTATGAAATTTCTTAATGCAATAGCCAACCATATATAACATAAAGTGAAAGTAGCAATAGTTTGTAAAACAGTATATCAGGTGAGATGAGAGAAATGAACATAGAAATGGGATATCTGAAACTACTTTCACAAAACATCCACATAAGAAATAATATAACATGCACTTTGCAACTAGCCAGACAAAACTCACTGTCCACTATAAGCACATTAATTTGGCCTTGAAAAATTTGATTTTGAAAAGGGTTAACTGATTATACCTGAATAATGTATTTACATTTTAAACGGAAAGAAATCTTCAAGTAAACTTACTAGTGACTACTTTTCTAATAAAAAAATACTTATATTTCTGGGTGACAAAACTTTAAATCTAAACTCTCTGTTAATAGATTTTATTTATACAGAAAAGATTATTTTCATGAAAAGTAAAAGATCATTTACGTCCGGCATGTCTCCTATTTACAGAAGCGTAGCGAGGGGTGGCATAATGCCCCGGGCGCTACTCGCTAAGGGTAGGGGGGGGCCAAATGGTATATTTTACATATAATATTATATGTTTTTCGAATGGGGGGGGGGCGCTAAAAAGGTATTTAAAAAAATATTTTGCACCGGGCGCGAGTTAAGCTCGCTACGGCACTGCCCATTTAACTACTCAAATCTATTGGTACTTAAAGATAACGTAATATCAGTGTTGTCCTACAATGTCAACAGTATTATCATTCTGAGCTCTCATACGGTAGTAAATTAGTCTTAACTTAAAGAAAATTGACGGTGAAGTTCTTAGGGAATTCCCGAATTATGAAAATATCCTTGGAAATACCTTAGAATAAAGATCGAATGCATTTAATATCCTGTTATATGTGCTAAATTCTTTGGGTGTCATTTGCTATTTTGTATATTTCGCTATTTGGAATTACCTTTAAAAAAAAAAAGACTTAGGTAAGTCTGTGTCATAAAATATTGGTAAAATATTTTTTTTTATTTATCTTTTAATTCAAAACAATGACCGATTAAAAAAGGGAAGATGTATTCTTTAAACTTTAAACAAAGGGTTTAAAAGCTATTCTCTCTCCAAGCTGAGTACTTTTACACAGCGCACAAAACTCATCGAGAGCGCGCGCGCACATTATATGTTCAAATGTTTAGTTTAGTAGGCCTATTCACACACACACACACATTTTAATTCCCCCTCTAAAATTGCGCAGTCAAATATCTTTTGCTGCATACAGCCATCGAAAAAAAAATTTAGAGGGAGAATTAATAGAACGGCATCTTCTACTGCAAAATTGGCGGTTGGCTAGTTTACCAACTCTTGGTTATAATTTGATCAGGGGCAATAACTATATTGTCACTGAATTTTATGTAATCAAAATGTAATTATTTCCCCTTAGATTATTTTTTTTTTTTTGGTTACCACATGTCTGTTTCAGTTATGTTAATGTACATAAACACACCCATTTTATTGCATTTTTCAGAAATATGATTTAAGTTGGGTTTTTTTTTGGCGTGTCAGAAAATTCAATCAGAATCTATCGTATGAATAGATAAAAACACGGTACACTTAAAAAAAATGTTTTATAATTGACATCGGTTTTTATAACTAGCCTGTGGGGACATTTTTTTCCCCTTTCAGCATACAAGTTGCTGTACTTGTAGATTAGACGCGTGAGACGGTCATTGTCATTACTAGAGTGATAATAAGTTAAAAATCCCTACAGACAGTGTGCTCTATCCGCACTCAGTGACCCGTTATAAAATCACTAACCTACAGAATCAAGAAGCGATGTTCAGCCATATGACCAAATGTTAGATAAAGATTATTTATCGATGTGAATACGGTTAAAATTAGTCCAAAGATTATCAATTAAATTAGAATGTGGTTTGGTTTAAAAAAAAAAGGGGGGGGGGTCACATGGTTAGAGTCACATGGCTTGTTAACGCAATGTAGATAAAGAGTGGAGTGTGCAGCGATTCACTCACCAGACGGATCAATCTGATTAAAGTCGCATGGCGGTACATAACTGCGGCATAGATTCAGTACAAACTGTGATGTGATTCACTATCAAACGGATCGGTCTGAAGGGATATGTTAGTGAAATCAATGCAGTTGATTCTGGATACAGTCTGGTATTTATATTTTACTTTACTTTATGAAATGTACACAGGGTGAATATTACGTTGAGTAGACAATGATTTATTTATTTTTAAATATGCTCCTATTTATAACACACACACACACACAGGTAAGCTGTTGTTTTTTTTTTTTGTTTTTGCATCAACCTAAAATAACAAGAAACAGTTGAGATCAGAAGGGGCCACACACACATACAATATATATAAATTATTTGTGCCAAAGATTTGCAAGCAATGGTCTTGACAGCGTTTTAGCCTAGGTGCCCTCAAATGTAAATTTGCCCAGGCCCCCCTCTCAAAAAACGTAAGAATGACCATATAAATATGGGAGCCCCCTCCCCATATGTACCTTTGCCTAGGGCCCCCAAACCTACTTTAAACAATAAAAAAAAGTTCTCAAACCTAAGCCACGACTACCTCAATCAGTCTACTGCTATACTACTACATGCACCATATCATTGTCAATTAGTCTATTACTATACTACTACATGCACCATATCATTGTCAATCAGTCTATTACTATACTACTACATGCACCATATCATTGTCAATCAGTCTATTACTATACCACTACATGCTCCATGCGATTGTTTTGTATTCACCGCCATGCACAACAATATGAATAGTATCCAACAGGTGCCGAAACTACGGATTTGTGTACCGGGAGGGGGGCGTGGCCTCTTTGGGGGGCCCCTGCATTTGGACATTCGACACCATGACATAAGATAATGTACTTAATATTTAATGTTAAAAATAGGGCCCCCCTCAAGCTGGGGCCCGGGGGTACTTTTGAATTGGGACCCCGCGCTCCTCCACCCTATGTATGTCTCTGTATAATCCAACAACACTTCAATAATTATCAATGATTTATCATTATAAGTGTAACATAGGGCTCCAAGCTAATTTATATTTCATTCCTTTCAGCCCATGTCTAATGCTATATCCTAACGCGTGTGCGCACCCTGGCAATTTTGTGGGTTTGGAGGAAGGGGGGTCGGGAGGGGGGGCTGCGAATATAGGGACCATACGCTGAATCAGTTAAATTTTATTATTTTTGTAGCCGTCATTCATAGGTACACCTTGTTAGCTCCGGGTCCCAGAATGCTGTTAAACGGGGCCTTGAATTAACCGGGATCAATATCAGTGCTCTGACTTTTTATCAACTTGTGATGACACTGGCAGTGGTCCAAACCTATATTAACTAGTTATCAGTGTCAAAAAAATGTGAAACCAAACGTCTGCCACCTTTGTCAGATAGACGTGTTCATAGGGCGTATTCATGGGGGGAAGGCAAAGGGGCGGGTGGCCCTTTACCCATTTAAAAAAATGTCATAAAGTTGCCCCCCCCCCCCCCCCCCCCCCCCCCCCCCCCCCCCCCCCCCCCCCCCCCCCCCCCCCCCCCCCCCCCCCCCCCCCCCCCCCCCCCCCCCCCCCCCCCCCCCCCCCCCCCCCCCCCCCCCCCCCCCCCCCCCCCCCCCCCCCCCCCCCCCCCCCCCCCCCCCCCCCCCCCCCCCCCCCCCCCCCCCCCCCCCCCCCCCCCCCCCCCCCCCCCCCCCCCCCCCCCCCCCCCCCCCCCCCCCCCCCCCCCCCCCCCCCCCCCCCCCCCCCCCCCCCCCCCCCCCCCCCCCCCCCCCCCCCCCCCCCCCCCCCCCCCCCCCCCCCCCCCCCCCCCCCCCCCCCCCCCCCCCCCCCCCCCCCCCCCCCCCCCCCCCCCCCCCCCCCCCCCCCCCCCCCCCCCCCCCCCCCCCCCCCCCCCCCCCCCCCCCCCCCCCCCCCCCCCCCCCCCCCCCCCCCCCCCCCCCCCCCCCCCCCCCCCCCCCCCCCCCCCCCCCCCCCCCCCCCCCCCCCCCCCCCCCCCCCCCCCCCCCCCCCCCCCCCCCCCCCCCCCCCCCCCCCCCCCCCCCCCCCCCTTGCCCCCCCTGGAAGAATTTTGCCCCCCCTGGAAAAATTCCTAGCGACGCCCATGGACGTGTATGTCATACATAGATGCTCACGTGGTTGGTCATTTGTTTAGGTTGATTGTCAGTGACCTGTGTCGGCTGTTCCTTCTACTAAAGATGTAATTTCTTTACTTCTTACATTGTATAATAAGGAATAATTATGTGGTCTTAGTCTTAAATCAGAGATCACAGATTTTTTTTTGCTTGGAAGATGATGAAGAGATTAATGGACAAAGAGTCTGAATAAAGGGAGATAGAAGAATCACACACAGAACCGTATCTAGGGAACTAGACGAACCAGGCGGCTGGCTACTGCCCCCACGGCAATGAAGATCTTTATTTTGCCAGCCACAAGGAAGGAGCAAGCTGAGAGCTTAACAGGGGGCCCGAGCGAAAATGACTTAACAAGTAGCGATTTTTGAAAATTATAAAATTGGCCCAATATTTTCAAGCGGCGGTATTTACATTGTTTTAGCATTAGGGCCCCCAAATCGCCTTTGCTTATGGCCCCCAGTTACCTTTACCTAGGGCCCCTAATGTATTTTACCTAGGGCCCCTAATGTATTTTACCTAGGGTCCCTAATGTATTTTGCATAGGGCCCCTAACAAGTGGCGTCACTGTGGTTGATATCACCCTGAGCGGAAAATTCAGGGTGTCACCCCCTCCCCCTCAAGTCTTCCACCATGAGCAATGGTACATATTTCGAATTTTACCGCACTAGACCTAAGCTAATTTACTATAAAATACTTTATTGATAAAAACGATAGTATTACAGAATGTATTTTCAGAAATGCATAGATGTATATTACTTTCATTAAACTGTGTTTGTAAACTACTTCTCCAATTCCATGAAACCACGTTATTTTTTTTAGCGCATTTACAAATAACCCCAGATTGATCCGAGCAGTTTTATTGTATTCATTCACCTAAGCTCCAGACGCGTTGTACGGTGGCAACTTGTGCTACTGCTCTGCATGGTGGCACCCTGCGCTACTGCTCTGCATGGTGGCACCCTGTGCTACTGCTCTGTATGGTGGCACCCCTCTCCCCGCATCCTCCTAGTGAGGCCACTAGGCCTACAACTGTAATTTTACCTAGGGCCTCCAAAAAAAAAGTAAGCACGGCTCTGATTACACACACACACATACACGGACATAAACATTAGCCCAGTGCAAAAAAAAACGTAAACAAATCCAGTCATGACTTAATGTTGACCTCAATTTTTCAGGTCGAGAAAACACTCATCCCCTTGAATAGTGGTGTCACTGACTATCCAACATGGCCGCCAACGTTCTTCGGTTTCTTCTGTATCCTGTCACTCAGCTCGTCGTATTAATTGAACACATTCTATTTATACTGGTAAGTGAGCGGCAAATACTGGGGTAGATAGATCTCTAAATGAGAGAACCTTTCTTATGGGGTGACCAGCGAATAGGGCGACAACCCAGTGCGCCCTACCGCCAAACCGCCAAACCGCCCTTCGCCCTACCGCCAAACCGCCCCTTCCAGTTAAAATCACTTTCAAATATAATGCTACAAGGACCCTTATAATTACTTTTGATTCGCTCCCCTCCCCCCTCCCCCAATCTCTAAAAGCGGCTTTGCTTATAAATACAGATCCCCCCCCCCTCCATTTAACTACAGTGCTAACGAAAGGACACGGGAAATAGTTTTAAAGAAATAATAGTATAATGTAAGAGATTTTTTTCAAAATACCTTTTTAGAATGGCTATGTGTATAGAGTTCGGTTTGGGTAGAGCAATCAATATCAGACACCAAGTTGTGTATACAGCCTGTTAACGTTACACAGAAAAGAAACTTTTTTATTTGTTTTTTTTTTTAAAACCCTAACTGTAACACACGTAAACTTCTTGTTTGGGTCAGAAAAGGGAACTAATAATGTGTCAAAAATAAACTCTATACGAAATTTCACCAATGTTGATAGTTTGACCAACAAGCCTGTTACAATGAGATGATTAGAAATTTGTTTGTGTATCTTTAGTAGTTGAAGAAAAAATGGTTTACGTGATGACGTTATTTATCAGGAAGTGTAAATGGTAATTTGTTAGCCTCTAAGCAGATTGATTACTTGAAAGTACTAAAGTTTAAAACAAGTGACTGAAAATTATCGTACAGGTGTTAATATCTACAAATCCTTCATACCACCAATGGTGAAGGTTTAGCAGTGCCCTTCTTTCATCCCGACTGTATCCGTTGGTGCAATGGCCATGGAGGCACCACGGGAGATACCGTATATGTAGGTGACTGGGACTCGCCTGAAGTCGAACACATCATGCTGAGGCATGAAGATTCAGCGCCCCCCACCCCAGCCGCCCGTTTATATAACTAGGATCATGATTTTAAAAATTGTCTTGGTTCTATCGAGTTCTTAAAGATGCTTTAATTCTAAATTGACAACTTAAAAGACATTATAACCTGGTTTTTAAAAAATGTTTCAAACTCCTTATTGGTGTACGGTTGGAGGGTGAGGGTGGAAGGGGGTGTGGGGGGGTAGTAATTTGTTATCTAATTATTGTTGTCTAATTATTGTTGTTGTTGTTTTTTATTACATTGCATGAATTACACGTGATATTCTAGTTGAATGTGTACTTCATTGTGCACTGAATGTATACTTCATTGTACACTGAATGTGTACTTCATTGTGCACTGAATGTGTACTTCATTGTACACTGAATGTGTACTTCATTATGCATTGAATGTGTACTTCATTGCGCACTGAATGTGTACTTCATTGCGCACTGAACGTGTACTTCATTGTGCACTGAATGTGAACTTCATTGTGCACATGCTCTTTTATCAGGTACGGTGGTACGACAAGTACATGTACTCTCCGCTACAAGTCACACTGTGGCCCCTGGTGGAGAAAGTACCCAGGTCAGTGTCTCTGGGTGGTCAAGAAGTGAACGTGTTTACTGCCAACATCGTATCCTGGAGTCGAACTGTCCTGGCAGTGCCAATCGCCTTCAGCCTCAAGTAAATATTTCAAATCTTCATTAAATTAATATCTTTACTGGCTATCATTATATTTTCACACTTAACTAAACTTTACAGGTAGAGGAAAAGGGAGATAATCCGTGTACCAGGAGTAATTCGCTTAACTGGCATTGTCGTTCTTTATTTTTTTTTTAAAAAAAGGGGATTATTATCCAAACCCTGTGAACATTCTTTTAGGTGCATCGATACATTCCCAATCAAGCGAATTATAAAGGGTGGCAATGGACCCATTAGCGCTCTAATGGGGGTGGCCCCATGTTCAGCGCCAAAGAAGGGCCCCACAATACACACGCTCTGATACGATACATAGTCTACAGTTAAGACCTTAGTCCCCGCATATCACACTCGCCCTGCCCCCCCCCCATTTAACCGTAAGACTAAGGGGGCCGTCTCTGGTGATACGTGGTCATATCCAGTGGCGTAGTGAGGGGGCAGCAAGGGGGCATCATGCCCCGGGCGCTACTCACAAAGGGGCGCCAAATGGTATATTTTACATATAATATTATATGGTTTTCGAATGGAAGGGGGCTATTAAAAGGTTTTGTGCCCCGGGCGCGAGTTAAGCTCTCTAGCCTCTGGTCATATCGACAACAGTGAAGCAGAATATGATTCTTAATTGGTTGTTAGTTAGTTGTCTGTTAATTGTTGTTGTTGTTTTGTTTTATTTTGCTAGTTAGTTGTTTGTTAGTTGTTTGTTACCAGTTGTTTGTTAGTTGTTTGTTAGTTGTTAGTTAGTTGTTTGTTAGTTGTTAGTTAGTTGTTTGTTAGTTGTTGTTTGTTAGTTGCTTGTTAGTTTTTCAGTTGTTTGTTAGCTGTTTGTTAGTTGTTTGTTTGTTAGCTGTTTATTAGTTGTTTGTTAGTTTTTGTTAGTTGTTGTTTGTTAGTTTTTCTGTATTGTTTTTCAATAAAACATTTTAATGAAGATTTGTAGTTTATAAAAATGAAACGCTAAATGTACTAGTAACCCTTTTGGTAGTTTTCTAAAATGACAGACATACTCTACAATATAGATATGTAGTCCTTTAAATATAATAATGCTGCTTATACAATATAGATATGTAGTCCTTTAAATATAATAATGCTGCTTATACAATATAGATATGTAGTCCTTTAAATATAATAATGCTGCTTATACAATATAGATATGTAGTCCTTTAAAAATAATAATGCTGCTTATACAATACAGAAAAGAAAAACAGTGGCATCGAATTAGAACACAGGAACTTGTAAACTCCCCTATCTTGTTTTTTTTAGGAAGGGCCCCCTCAAACATTGTTTTTTTTTGTGGGAGGCCCCCAAGTTTGTAAGCGATGCTGCTGTGTGGAATATAAATAAACAAAGCCAATAGAAATATCATTTTATTTTAATTTTTTATTTTGTTATTCTTTAGTTTACTGTTATGATGTGTGAGCAAGTTTTTGTTTTCCTGTTGTATTCCATTCAGCTCTTTGTTGAACACATACATTCTTTGGCATCGTGAGTTCAATATCACGGCGCCTTTACTAAGCGAATATGTACATATTAATTTGTATGTCATGACCTGAAATAAACAGTTTTAAAACGCATCTGAACTTAAAGTACGCATAATTCAATTGACCAGGCATAACCTCTACTGGACTGGCTTCTGGCTTGTTATGTTTCATGATTTTTTGGACCACCTGGATGGCATCGTGGCTAAAGTTCAAAAACAGAAATATGGTCAGGTTGATGACCCCCTGGTCGGTGGGTTCATGGACGCTTTTTGTGACAAGGTGACGGTCATTGCTTTGTTTGGTTTTATTTTTATTCTTTTTTATTTTTAAATTTGTAATTATTATTGATGTACAAATGGCTGACTGTGATATATAAATTCCAGATTGTCAACGTCCTCTCCCTGTGGAGCATACTGATGGTGACTGATTTCTCACAAATGACTTGGATGCAGACTGCTGTTTATGTCTTGGCTTGTTCACTTATCATTGGCTATGAGTTTACCCTTGGAATAGTCCGTGTGCAGGACTTTTTCAGAGCTTATTACTTCCGGTAGGTCAGCTACAGTTAGAGAGCACTGATTTAGCGGGGGAGGCGGGCTCAGATATGTATGAATGTAGATATCAACTAATGTTGCAGATGGTTTTATTCAAAGACATATATTCAGAAATGATTCAGTTTTTCGAAATAATAAGTCAGATAATGTATGTTGTCGAAGTATTTCTTTCAACTTGATTCTATTAATTAAGTATTCAGATTTGCGAATTAAATTGATTTCACACTCACACATACGCTACACTATAAAATTCCTTCAGAAAGATGTTGTATAGATCTGGAACACATGTTTGAAGGTGATATAGATATGTGCACCACATGTTTGAAGGTGATATGTTTTTAAAAACGCAGTGGCTACGGTACCATCAAGCGCCATTATATTAGGGTTAGGAATATGGCTGGTGTCCGTATTTTTTTTCGGGTACCAGCAATTATATTATGGTTAGGAATAGGGTTAGGATTAGGGTTAGGGTTAGGGATAGGGTTATGGATAGGGTTATGGATAGGGTTAGGGATAGGGTTAGGGTGTGGAGCAATATCTATTGCTGGTACCTGGGAAAAAAAAATACGGAGTCCCGCTTGATGGTACCGTAGCCACTGCGTTTTAAAAATGTGTCTTAGTTCAAGATAGAATGTAATTTATTTGGCTCAGAGAGTTCAAGAAGACAGACGAGATGTCGGAGAAAACCAGCACAGCTGCCGTCATGGAAGGGAAACTGAAAGAGAAGCTGGAGTCTATTGGTATAGCCACACTTTGTCTGGCGCAGGGAGACACTAACATCTTCAGTACTGTTTGTAAGTCTGTCTGTTGGTCTCAGTATCGTGACCATATATTCAATTAATTTTATATTCTGACTTATAAATTATTTATACACTCATCTTGACATATTAACTTGTGTGACTGATCTATTCAATCATCTTGACATTCTAAATTGTATTACTGATTTATTCTATCTTACTGATTTATTCTATCTTACTGATTTTCTTAATTATATCGTGGATTTATAATCTCTTTTTGGCATTCTGATGTAACTGATTTATTACGCTATTTTGTTACACTCTATAGTAATTGCTATGTTTCCAGCTGGTGTAGTTGGCATCTCATGTCTGCTACTGTCAGTCCGACTGGCTCATTCAAGTCTGTCCAGTAAACTGGATGCACGTGAGCCTCAACTCAGAAGCCAGGCTCGTGGCTGGGACGACGAAGATGAGGTCAAATGTTCGCCAAGAGATCAGGAGTATAAAAAAATTGTGAGTGTTGATAACAACTTGAAATGTGATAACGATAACCAAATAAAGATTTGACATTGAATCGGCTTTTTGTTTCATTTTAATATTCCTAATACCGAGCAAAAACAATAACGAAACTTCAATTGCCCACAGCATTCTCAAAAGTTGTAAAGCACTCTTAACCAGAACCTTGTTAACATTTATGCCCCCTCCCCATGCAAACCATTGTCCTGGGGGCCCTCCCAACTGTTAAAAAAGAATATAATGTAAATAATCTATCAGCATGTGCCCCCCATCTCGCTCGTGGAGTCCCTGGTGAAAGGACCGAGTGGGCCCGTGCACAAAGACGGTCCTGAACACGACTAATGATTTGTCATTTTTTTTTCAAAGCGTGTCATTAATCAAGCTTCCCTGCTAACATAGTTTTATTGCACCATTGCATGCGAGATCTAGCAATCCCAGCTTAAATATATCACCCCATACAATCATTCATCAACCACATCTTTCATAGAAATCAGACATACCAGTAGTTTGAGCGCACCAATCTGTGTCAATTAAATTCACCGTGTTGTACATTCACTAAATCATAACTTCGACACATCAGTGCACACGCTATCAGTGAATCAAAACAACAACAACAACAACTAAATATCAACTGTTGTTGGCAGGAGAAATGTGATGCTGAGACCCAGTCCGATCTGGTGGACACAGAACCTGACCTGTCAGAGAAATGCGTCGACAAGAAGGTCAGTGTGGGCGGCGGCGGCGCATGTCACGGCACAGACTTCCACAGGTGTTACTCCATGCCTGGTTTGGACATCTACAACGAGAACATCCTGGACTGCAGGGTGGAAAGAGTCTACACGGTTGGATGTTTTGATTTGTTCCACTTCGGTCACGTGCAGCTATTAAAAGAAATGAGGAAATACGGCAAAAAGGTAAAAGGCGGGAGGCTGGGATTGAATTATACTAACAAATGAGGGAACTAATAAAGCATGGGGAATAAAAAGTATCAAATAAATGTTAAAGGCGTAAACCTAGCCAGAGGCGTACCTAGGGTGGAGGAGGGGTCCCAGCATAAGGGGGCCCCCAAAAAGTTTATTAACATTAAATATTAAGTAGGCCTACATGATCTCATGTCATGGTGTCGTTTGTCAAAATGCAGGGGCCCCCAAAAAGGCCAAGCTCCCCCGGGGCCCCCAAATCCCTAGGTTCTGCACTGAACCTAGCTTATTCTATCAAATACAGTTGCACATCGAGAAACAAATTTGCAGACCCTTAACATTTAGGGGCCCCACAGAGCCTGATTTTAAACCCATTGATATTTCTCTCTTTTTCTAAAGGGCCCAATATTTCGTTCTGCGCCCCGGGGCCTCAACTGCCATACGTCCGCCCCTGTGTATTATTGTAAACATCACGAGACAAGTTCAGAGAAAATAATACTACTAGCACGGAACTAACTTCTGCATGGTGCACACGGACCAGCCTGAGGTCGATTTGACCGATTGCTCCAAATTTCACCCTGCGCCTGGCAGGGGCCCCGAAATTTACATTTATATTAATAGTAATAGTTGTTTTTGTAAAAAAAAAAAAGATAGAAGAGGGGCCTCGCCAGCATCCGTTAAATCGGACCCCGCAATTCGTAAGGCCGGCCCTGATGGTTCCTATATAATATTAGGGGAATTTGCCGTTATATATATATATATATATACATTTTCTTGGAGCAGTTCAAAATATTTTTTTAACATGTCAACTACAGTGGCGTAGTTGGGGGGTGGGGGTAAGGGGACCATCATGCCCTGGGTGCTACTCACAAAGGGGCGTCAAATGGTCCGCTAAACATCTAATATTACATGGTTGTCGAATAGGGGGGTGGGGCGCTAAAGAGGTATTGTGCCCCGGGCCAATGGTCAACTAACGTTTTTGTGACTCTCTGACCAGGTGATCGTAGGAGTACATGACAGCAGAAGTATTTACCAACTGAAAAAAAGAGTGCCGGTGGACAGTACAGTTACCCGGATGAGAAATGTCAAGGAGTTTGCTGATGAGGTATTTTATTACAGTATAGAATGTCGTTTATCCGCACGTTTATTATCCGGAGCGTGAAATATACGACCGGTTGTCTTGTCAACAAGGCCTATGTACCTTGCAGCGAACAAACGAAGGTGTACAATGATACAGCGAGAAATAAGTGATTATTTTCCACAATAAAGGTAAAATTGCGACATTTTGCACCTATTTTGCTTTTTCTTCAAGCAAGTTTCCCGCATGTGATGATTTCTAATATTTGTTTAGTGTACGGTTTCAGATACTACAAGGATCGCAATCGGTTTTCGGTTATCCGAAAAATCGCGTATCCGAACAGTGTCCGGTCCCAAATGATTCGGATAAACGACGTTCTACTGAATTGTTATTTTATCTTTTTGTTGTTGTTTTAAGTGGCACAGACCTATTGCCACAACTTGATGATTGATTGATTCCAAACTATTGATTGATTTTTGCTACTTTTTATTTGTTTGTTTTATTGTTCAAATAGAAAAGATAAAATATGCAATAATTGTTTGTAATCAGGTGTTTTGTGTGGCTGGAACTGACCCCACCCGATTCATAGAATACATCTTCGACAGAAACAACCCGAAAAGCAGTGCCATATACATCCGCGGTGACGACATGCCGGAGTTTCCCGCCAGAAATCTGTGCGAGAGATTGATGACAGTGAAGTTCTTGCCTTACACAGAGGGCGTGTCGAGTACGAAACTAAGGAAAAACATCATCAACTCCAGCAATGTTGACTCCGTATTCAAAGACGTCCACGGAGACATAATGCCATACTAATCCATCTTTTGTTTTTACTTCCTGAAATACAACTGTTCTGAAACTGTCTTATGCTGTTCTGAAACTGTCTGAGGCTGAAGTCTCCAATATTAAATCTAAAGCGCTTTTTAAGCGACGCTGTTGTCCATTGTATAGAACTCAGACGAGGCCTGAAAAAAAATTCTTTTCTAGCCTATATTTTGTGAATTTTACAAATAGGCTTTCATCAGGCCTTACATGCATTTGTTGAATTAACAATTGATTTATACCGATACCATTGTTCTCATGAAACTCGTATTTGCCTACATGTATTTATTGACTTGACGATTCATTTATATCGATATCATTGTTCTCATGAAACTCGTATTGGCCTACATGTATTTATTGACTTGATGATTCATTTATATCGTTACCATTGTTGATCTCATGAAACTCACATTTGATTGTCGTTAACTGTCTTTGTTAACTGTCTTTCTCATTCATCAATGTAACGATAGTTTGAAAATCAAATTGCCTTTTAAAAGGACAATACGGGTTTAATAAGACACGAAGCAGTGAAAGAGCTATACATTTTTATTTTTAAAAAAAGGGAAAGAGAGGGGAATTTTAGGGATCACACCCTCCCCTCCCCCCTTACCTCACCTAAAAAATGTCTGGCTTTTGTTTATTTATCTTTAGAGATACCAAGTATACTTAATCACCTAACTTTCATCTTTTTTTTTACCTTAACATATATTCATTTTCCGAAAATGTCTACATTTGTTGGTATCCTATCGGAGGGGAGCGGGGGGGGGGGGAGCTCTTATAGCTCAATGCTTTCCCAAGCCCTGTGGCGCTATATTATGGCGCTCGACCCCCCCCCCCCGGCCCGTGACAAAAGAATGATCTGAATGTATAGACCGGTACTGTGGGTGTCAGCTATTTGGATACAAGTGTGGTGAAGTGTTTGGGTTCAAGACCCAGCAAATCATCATTACCCTATGACCTCAGCGTGATCTCTGACCTCGGTGTGACCTTTGATCTCGGTGAGACTCGGAGATGGGGTACATGGTTATTATTTTTTTTACCAAATACCTGAGTACTACTCGAGTACTTTGTACTCGTACTTTGCACCTTTGTAATTCGTACTCATACTTGCATGTTGGGTATTGTGTACTCATAGTCTTAATTGTAACTGTAGATAAAACATGTGTACTTGTACTCTTACTTCCGCCTTGGGTACTTGTACTTGCATGGTTAGCGCTTGGAACATGTCTGGTGTATCTTATGATCTGCGTGTGATGCCTGTGAGAATATGGCCGTCTGGAATATCTTGTCAGACGTTTGCTAGTGTGTGTGTGTGTGTGTGTGTGCGCGTGTGTGTAAATAAAATAGTCTTTGTGCACTCTTTCACTCTTTGTATATTTCATTTCATGTGTGTTATCTATAGACAAACAATTGTACTTAATTTTCTGTAACACATTTATTTAACAAAAATTGAATATATTTAAAAAGTTTTTTTATTAAATAAATAAAGTATTATTTTGCTATAGTACGCTTTGTTTTGAGTTTTTTTTTCACCTATTAGTTGTTAATATTTGGTATGCCGGTCCCCTCACTGCGGTTTGTCTGGCCCCCCTCTGCTTGTTTGCTCTACTTAGTAAAATTTATTTCCTGCCTCCCCCCCCCCCCCATGCTATTGGCTTGGTCCTGCTGTAGAATAGACAGATGGACAATAAGAATCATTTGAAAGATAACAGCTTTAAAAACGGAATGAAATATTAAGATCAAAAGTTTATCAGTATTAAATCTAGCCTCAATAAGTGTGGGTGGCGACCACCGGCGGCGGAACGAAATATTTTAAGGGGGGGGAAAGCCAAAATTCAAGGGAGGGGCGCCGCCCCCCCCCCCTTGAAAATTTAAGGGGGGGTCAAGAGAAAATATGACCGAAAGACAATTTTTACCCCCTTAATTCGATAATAGAATATAATAATTCTGTAGCAAGTATTTAATCGATCTTATTAAAAATAATATATTAAAAAAATAAAAATGAACATTGAGCACTTCTGTCGTCAACTGATTCGTAATGTCAGTTTGTTTACAAATTTAATAGTGAAATTAGATAGAAAATTACTGATAATTATCATGAATGATGATGAACATAAAACTGAAACCGGAAACGGGAAATTCAATAAACAAAAAGTAATTTATGAAAAGATAATAAATATTTGTATTTTCTTTAAAAATTACATTTGCCGTCATTCGGTAGATGGCAATACTTCTCTATACTTATAAGACGCATTTGCTGTCTGTCTGTCTGTCTTAAAACTCAAGATCCAGACAACCAAAATAACGTGAAATTTGGTACACGTACACAAAATTACATGGGGAAGGTTCTTAAATAGGTTTCGCACCATCTCAGTGGGTACTTTAATTGTAATTAATTATTTTGGATATCAAAGACATGAAAATTGGCAAACTTTTACCCCGATTTCAGGTTTTATGAGCTTCTCTCTCACATAGCTAACTTACTATAAATATGATCGGTACGGGGAACCAAATATCACAATACTTACTACATTATTACATTCCACTCCTTCATCCATAGGAATTGTCATCTTTTGCTAGTCATGCCTAAGAGAGAAAGAGGGAGGGGGGGGGAGGGAGGGAAAGATAGAGGGAGAGAGGGAGGGAGGGAGAGAGAGGAAGGATGGAGGGAGAGAGGTAGGGAAAGAGGGAGGGAGGGAGAGAGGGGGGAGGGAGGGAAAGAGGGAAAGAGGGAGGGAGAGAGAAAGAGGGAGGGGAGAGAGAGGGGGAGGGAGGGGGAAAGAGAGAGAGAGGAACTGCCAAAAATGTTGTGTATCACATTGCTTTAAGATAAATGTACCCTTTAAATTGCATGCAAAGAAACCCTTTTTTACGCGTCTTATTTTAATTCTTAATTAAACGTCAAATTATGCTTCTTAAATAAACAGAAAACTTTATTTTAAACCTGGGCAAAGCCGGGTACTTGCAACTAGTTTTAAAATATGCCACAACTCTCAATAATGTGATTACTGTAAAATGTAAATTAATTATAATTTCTTTCAAATATTAAATTTAAGAAATATATCAAATGAATTATGAAAATGATACATATAAACTAAAATGAATTACAAAGTTAAAAAATTTAAACAAAGTTAAAATTTTAGGGGGGGGCAGACTGGAAATTCAAGGGGGGGGCGCAGCCACCCCTTAAAAGTTTTAGGGGGGGGCCGCTGCCCCCCCTGCTCTGCCGCCAGTGGTGGCGACCCACGGGTGGGCGCGGACAAAATCTCACGTGGGCTGCGATAAAATTACAATGTAATTCAATGTATACCCCTAGGTGACCTCTATCTGTCCGTGGGGGTATTGTTTAGTGGGTATGATGATAGAATAGAGAATCTATATAATGCATAATAACAACTGTATTTCTTTAAGTTACAAAACTGACAGTTATTTCGTCTGGAAAATAAAAATAGAAATTTATTAATACATTTGTTGACGCTTTTATTCTCTTTCTATCATTGTGGTTTTTGACTTTGCAGGTGGGTCGCGAAAACAGAAACTAGTTTTCATAGCTTGAGAATCACTGCAATGCAATGTTTGTCCTCTGTCTTTGTGTGTCTGCACCCTCATTATATAGGTAGTTATCCAGTGCCTAACCTAGGGATTTGGGGGCCCGGGGAAGGGCTTAGCCTCTTTAGAGGTCCCTGCATTCTGAATTTGACACCATGACATGAGATAATGTACTGAATATTTAATGTAAAAAAACAAATTTTGGAGGCCCACCTCCAGCTGGGCCCTGGGTGGACTTTCAAATTTGGATCCCCCCCCCTTTTTCCTCTAACCCTAGTTACACATCTGTAGTTATCCTATAATGGGAGGGGGTAAGGCTATAAAAGAACATACCAATTGTTGATTGTGTTTGATCACAGGGTCTCAGTTGGTAGAATTTGTCAAAGACCCAAGATTAACTGGCGGCAACTATGGTAGCAGCTATAGCCATGGGAGGCGCGGGAGGGGGGCAGTGGAGTAGCAAGCTTAACTCGTGCCCGGGCACAATACCTTTTTACCGCCAAAACTAGCGTAAAAAAAGACAATCTGGCTTCATTTTTTATGATGCCTGGAGAAAAATCAAACCGAATTAGCTAATTTATAGAATTTACCTAATTTGTTTTTGCAATATCGCACATATCGTCTCACTTTTAATGCCTAACGAGAAATGTTTGTGCAATTTCATATCTCTTGTACTTTTTTTTTAAACCCAAAACCATTTAGCTTGCTTAACAAATCAATTTCAAGCACTATTTATATCATTCTATGTATTCCAAACCTGTTTTGATCTCTTTAATTGCAGGTTTTCATAACTAGTCAGAATCAGATTAACATTAAATTTGAGTTCTCTTTAAAATGCGAATTATAATAATGTCAAACCAAACAAATCAACTTCCGGTGTCTTTTATTGAAGAGTAAGTAATGTACATGGTTCTTAGAATCTCCGAAACATTACAGAAAACTTTAAGGTATAACCATAGTCATGCTATACTTGTTATGTCTAAGGATATAACTATTATCTTTCAATTTCCCTGCTCGTCTATTAATTAATGTGGGGTTTTTTTTTGTAAAGGTGATCAAAGTGATGGTTCTCGCGAACTTTCTACTAGCTAGTACTTACTAGTAGTAGAACGAAGTAGTAGATAGCACAGCAGGCTGATAGGAATAAAATTGCTTTGTCATTTTCTGTTTTCTCTATTTTATAGTTAACCCCGTATGCTAAAAATAATGAAGTTTTATTCAAATTAAAAACTTAAATAATGTTTTAAATTTGTAGAGTTAATTCAAACCTCTCAGCTTCGTTTGTCATGTTTGTAACATTTCTTTACAAAGTCACAGTCTTTGTCAAAGAGCAATTAGTTCACCATCAGTGTCACCATTCAAATTAATACTATTAGATAAAACCGCCAGATTAATATTTTTAGCATTTTTTATAATATTATTGATACATTAACTTGTCTATAGCCCAGTGTGCTGCAAACTTCAGTTCCTTATACTACAAATTACAATGTGACTACACTAATGGGTATTAAATAAATCAATGCAAACCCAAAGTGCCAAAGGCTTTCAACCAGCAGTCCCCCTTTCTGTCAGCATGTGACTGAAAAAAAAACTAATTTTCTAAAGTCACTTTTTCAGAGGTTGCAAATCATAAAACTGTATAAGAATGTGTATAATTTTCGCACTGGCTCCACGTCGTCATATGATGGACGATGTATTTTTTTTTTACCTCTCACGTCAAGCAAAACTTTGAGGAACTCTTATGATTTAAAGTACAGAATGAATGAGAACTCTTATGTACTGCAGACGTTGATGACGTCATTTACTGTTAATAATCGGAGATATTTTTATAATGGGAAATATTTGTATAATATTTATTTTTTTGTAAATAAATACGACTTTGAATTATTTCAAATTACAAAATAAGAATATGGGCATAAAACTAAGTTAAAAGGAATAAAACATAACCGAGCAATTTTTAATGGTACGTTAAAATTTTAGCTTTGTTTGAGTGATGTGCTGGCAGAGTGGATTAGGAACTGTGAGGTTGACTTACTTTTATGCAGGCTATCCAGGTTCAATTCCTGACACAGACATTTATTTATTGTTTTTTTTTTCCTGTACAAAATGCCATTTATGAAGCAAAAGAATGATAGAATTGATTTAAAGCTGTTTTTTTTTTTAATTTAATGTTGCCTATGGGCTATTAAGTGGTTTGTTATAGTCAGAAGCATGAAGAATAAATAAAAAAATCTGAAATGGATGTGTTTTTTAAATATGACTTCTTACAATAATAAATGTAGTATATTTTAGCAACAACTAGTTCTTTTCATTATTGAGTTCATAATAATTGAAAATTCAATTTGGAGCACCTATTTAAATATAATATATATATATATATTATATATGACTTGAAGTACTTAAGTCTTAAGTACATTAATTTTCCCACATTTTTTTTTTAAAGCTTATTTGCAGGAAACATCTTAATTTTATTTCAAGTCATGCAGAATAATAATTTTTTTATATTATTATATGTTACAATTCTCTAGAACTGGGAAATAAATTTTAAAAAGTTACACTCGCAGGGAGTTCACTGAAAAAGAATAAAAGGCCAGAGAAAAAATAAAGTATCTTCTTTATTTGCCATCAATTTTCAGATCAACAAGAAACCAATAGTACAATGGCAACAACATGCAATGACCAAAAATTAAGTAAATAAAAGCCATGCAAATTATTTAAGAGTACAATTATTTTAAAGTCCTGGAATGTAAAGAATTACTTTAGACCACTTTAGGTCCCATTTCTTAATAGTTATTAGAGTTTTCATAAGTGCACAATGATTTTCATAAAAAATAGTCTAAAAATCTATGACTCTATATCATACCAACAATATTTTTTATTATGAAACACTGTGTTCCAAGTCACTGATATCTGACCATACACAAAATGTTCTGTATCAAGCTTAAAAAAAAATGCACTCAATTAAAGAACACATGAAATGGAAAGGACATTTTATCCCAGTTTTAATAGTACTTAAAATGTTAAATAATATTTCTTTTTCTAAGGCATATTAGCGCTGAATATTTCAGGGATTTTGTGAGATAATAAAAGCAGTGACAAATGGACTAATATATATATACATATTTAAAAAGATAATTTGAAATGAATTTCAATAGGCTACACCACGAAGGCAGAATAGACTGCAATAGAAATCCAACAAGAAATTTATAAAATGTTTTTTTCTTTAAAAAAGAAGAAAATTTTTAGGGAAATACTAAAAATGAACATTAAGTTTTTGCACCAGTGAAAATATTTCTGTAAAATTAAAACAAAATATGTTGAACAATGTATCCAAAAAAAATAGATGGTATGATAAGTTAAACTAGAAATAACATGTAAAATTAAAAAAAAAAGAGCATTGCGCTCACTCAAAGGGCATAAAAAAAAATATATTCCCCCCTATCATAAAATATTCTATGAAATGATTATTGCTGCAGTACGTAAAATAGAAAATACTGCATGCAGAGCATTTAAATGGATTTCAATTTAAAATTATGCATGTAACAATAAAAGGAGAATAAATGGTAGAAAAGATGCAAGCAAATGAATAGGCATATTTAAACTAAATTATCAATACATGGTAAAAAAACTGAACTGATAGTAAATAGTGTTAAAAAAACATGAAATGATTATAAATGCCTAAGTTAATTTAGTACTAAAGATTTATTTAAAATCTTTGTCCAAGAGAAAAGGATATACAAGAACTTATTAAAACCATAAATGATTAAAATAACAGAAGTTTTAGGAAAATCAAACAATAAATAACACACAGAAAATAATAAGATGAACAAAACAGTATTAATTTTGGCTTATGAAGTGAAAATTTTAAAAAATTAAGAAACATAAAAACTAGAAAATAAACTTTTCTATTATTGAATTACAACATATATCTTACATCTCCTAATTATCTTTAAAAATAAAAACTTGCACAAAATAACATTATAAAAAAAAACACTGATACAACAGTGTCATGAAATGTTGGATATTAATGCAAACTTATATAAAATGAAAATATAAAACGAAAAAAAAAAAGGGTTCAAAAATATGTACATTTATAAAAAATTTTCATGTCATATTCTAAACATCATTTATACATTTGTCACAGAACCATTATTTTTTTGGTTTTTTACTAATGTGAGCACACTCTAAATGGTACCACTCATGACAACTCTCACATTCAATAAATTGTCCAGTTGCTGTATTTGTGTCACAAGTTGGGCACTGCCAAACAGCCATTTTCTTTCTTTTTCTTATTGATGACTGTAACATTTTCCATGCTCTATCTGAAAGGAAAGGTTTCATAATATCTTTTATGACAAGGTCATTTATCAACGACGATGGCAAATCAGTAGGGCTAAGTTTGAGTTCCTCCACATCTACAGGCCTTGTTGGCGATATATCTTCAGGTCTTCCTCCTACAAGTAAATGACCCAGCAACACTAAAAATACAAAAAGAAAAAAATATAGAGGTGAATTAGTTCAAAAGGCGGCATACAACATTTTGATTGATGCAGAATGAAATGTATACATTGCATTATAATCGAACTTGTTAGAGTTATTAAAATCCCACTTTCAAACATTATCATAGAAATGTAGGTCATGCTTAACATTTGAGAAACATCTTGCTTTTCATTCTCATTTAGTTTCCTTCTTTTTGGTAGATGTTCAAATATTACCTAAATGCGAGAATATCAACAAATTTTTTTATTTGTACCACATACAGCTGTAAATATCATAATATGAATACGATTAAAAAAAATTATTGAAATATATTTACCTTGTCTACGATATGGTTATGCTCTTGAACTATTTTGCTAACCTCTAATTGCTTTCCATCTGCTGATGCTTTAAACCACAATCCAAAAGGACAATCTATCTGGTAAGTACTGTAATAGAATTCTTGGATTAATGTTAAAGTTTAATTTTTCAATGTGGGTTTTTTTTATTTTCTTATAGTTAGTTATAAATTATTATATTAATTAATTATTTAAAAATGTATTACTTATGAACCTTTGTTTTGGCCTCTTTCCTGTAGAATGACTCTGAAATCTTTTTCCACCATGATAACATGCAAAATGAATGGTGTAGTAGATTAAATCCTCTTTTAAATGTCTTTTAACGCCTCTTTTTTGTGCCACAGCAATTGTTCTGCTGCTCCTCTTGTACAATGCTATAGATGGATCATTTTCGTAAGCTGCTATTTTTTCCTCCAACTCTTTTAACGTGTTGAAACGATCGCCGATTTTTATCGCCATTTAATAATATCATAAACTGCATTTCCCACTAAAAGAAAATAACTTCAAATCATAAGAGTTCCTCAAAGTTTTGCTTGACGTAAGGAGGTAAAAAAAAAATACATCGTCCGTCATATGACGGACGTGGAGCCAGTGCGTATAATTTTTTAGATGCTATTTGTTTTGGTCAGTAGAATATATAGGGAAAAAAAAAAGTATTATCTTTAAAAAAGAACTGTCTATTTGTTTTGTTTTAATAGTAAAAAGTCGACAAAATTTTATTACTAATATTACAGAATGTTTTTAAAGAAGATAAAATAAAACAAAATAAAGCTTCAGGATTTAAAAATATTAATTAATTTTCCTTCGTATAAAACCTAATACTTTTTATAAACAATAAAGATAGGATGATTGCCAATAATAAAATATAAACATAAACGGACATGGGCAAACTTTGATCATTAGGACTGTTTCACTTGGCCCAACAGTTTTTTTGACCAGTGGTGATGAAAGTTTTTGGGACAGCTTGCCTGAAATTCAACCAAATGCCATATTTAAGACAAAGTGCAAACACTCCTATTAATATTAAAGGAACTGATATCTTAGTCACGTGCCAATTGATGAAGCTCTGCTTACCTACTGTGGTATGTGTGCCATAGGTTATCCACCTCTGTCATACACATTTACATTTAATTTTAATTAGGTTTTATACATACTTTATCCACCTGCTCTTGATCCAGACTTTCTGTCAATTTAAAAAAACCTTTTGTGCCCTGTAATTCATAATGTTTGCCCATCCCTGGTCTCTAGATTTATGACTGTATTTACCTTATATAAATTTAATATTCGTCGTAAAATAAAAAATATTCTTTATTGTCAAAAATTTGGGTATATTAATTTATCACTCCGTAACTAAATGTTGTATAGAAAGTTAAAGTATCAGTGCTTGCAACATCAAAGGGACTATATCTTATTAAAGATTACTATAAATAATTGTTTTATCCATAGTCAAGAGATATGTGACATATTGTGAATAATAAACTACTTGTTCACAGATAAATTCCAGACTTGAGAAATGCCAAATTTAGATGGAATCACATTGACCAGTGGATCAAAAGTACTCCTGTTATGGGCAGGCCAGCAAATGACTGCACAGATGCAAGAGTTTGCTTCTTCCATATCAGACCAGATCAAGCCAGGGGAAGGAGGAAAAGTACAATTAGAACACATAGAAAGACTAAAATTATGTAAGTGTGGAATTGAATTCTCTAGAAAAAAAACAATTAGATTAAAATTATTATAGATAGAATTTATTTACACCATAGTTATTTTAGTTACTTAAAGTGTCTTTAAAATGTAAATTTAATTATAGAATATAGATTATAATTACATGTTAAATCCTTTCTTTATAAAGTTCTGTAAAAATTGTCTATGGTTTTTTAATAATATATTTCTGATGTTACATTACGTTTTTAAAGACTCGCCAAATATGTTACAGTGGTTTTATAGCTTCACCAATTATGCAACATTACTTCTGTATACCACTATTATACAAAGAACAGAACACAGTGCAGTACACTATATACAAAATCTCTGATCTCCTATCTACTAACTTATTTCTCACTTAACTTAAATGTGGGGGGGAGGGATGATCATGCTTGCTATGCATGTGCTGACATCAAATCCAAGTTGGGAGCTTGGCTTGACCATGAACTTGGGTTACATAACATGGTCAACTAAGATGGGTCACTAGTTTGGGAGGGGAAAGTTTCACCTGACTGTGTAGAGAGGGGGGCGCTTAAGGTGGGGGTAAATTCTAAATCTACATCTATTTTTTTTTTATTTGCTTTGTACATATTAAAGACATTTATATTTAAAAGATTTCAGTCAACTTTGATGAATTCTTTGGAAGGGTGTAAAAATAGCAATGCACAAGAGATGGGTGCACACATTTTAATAAATTTATGTTCCATATTATTTGTAGCCTCTCATCTGAACTCAAGCTTTGATGTTGTTCTCTCTGGTCTTGTGAACCCTTTTGAAATCCAGCACACTGTTGACATACTCGGGGAAATATGCTGTGTCCTAAAACCACAGGGAAAACTTTACATCCAAGAGATGTGTCTATCTGTTGATTCACAGGGAGAAACCAGTATTAAAACAAAAGATAAATTTATATCTTTGTTAAAACTTGCTGGATTTGTAAATATATCTGAGGTAATTTCTTGTATGCACCGTTGATTTGTTATTTATCAACATTTTCAATTCTATTGATAATTTTTTATAACACAGTTTGAGGCAAATTATTTTTTTTTATTCAGCCCTATGAAGTTTCTTTAGGTGATGATGAAAAGGTGGAGTTGAAAGAAAAGGCTAAATCTCAAATTGGGTCTGTCATTTATAGGCTAGAAGCTCAGAAACCAGGCTATGAAGTTGGTTCTTCATCGCAGTTAAAACTAGCTTTTAAATCAAAACCACCAGGTTTGTACAATTAACTGATTATCTTTTTAGGTTTATGGGCATCGTTTAATTAGTTTGAAAAATGATATTTCAGATATTAAAAAAAAACTATATTTTATTATGTTCTTTTTACTTTTTTCAGCTGCAGTTGATGAAAGCGTTGCCAAAGTTTGGTCATTAAATTCAACAGATTTGTTAGACAGTGACGTTAACCTGGTCAATGAGGATGATTTACTTGATGAAAGCGACTTAAAGAAACCTGACCCAGCAACTCTTAAATGTAAGATTTATTTGCTTGCTATAGTTGGAATTTTGTTACTTAATGATAGCTATTTTAATAAAATATCCACATTACTAAAAATAAGGTTCTGAAGTCTGATCTCAGACATGGTATTTTCCTTAATAAATCTAACATCATATTTTTATACCTACTTTCACTATTGACCATGGGGACGGGTGGTCGTGCGGTGTAGAGCGCTCGACTGTCGACCGGAGGGTCCCGGGTTCGAATCTCAGTTAAAACCTTGGGATTTTTTCAGGTCCTGGTGATAGTCCCCAAGTCCACCCAGCTTTAAATGGGTACCTGACTTTAAGTTGGGGGAGTAAAGGCGGCTGGGCGTTGTGCTATCCACACAACCCCTTCATATGCCGAGGTTATGGAAACAGATGAATTCTACACTTCATCTGCCCCGATGACCCGTTAGGGTTAAGGGAACTTTACTTTTTTTTTTTTTTTTTTCACTATTGACCACCTTGTTTTATCAGTTGACTGTGGTAGTGGACCAGCTAAAAAGAAAGCCTGTAAAAACTGTACTTGCGGTCTAGCTGAAGAACTTGAGAAAGAAAAACCAGAGGTGACAACAACCAAGACATCTGCTTGTGGCAATGTAAGAAATTTTCTTTGAATTGTTGGCTGTTTTTTCTGTCAAATACCCTTTCATAGTTTCTTAGATTTGTTCCCCATTTACTCCATGGTAGAAAATATGGGTAAACTTCAAGAGCTGAATACATAATTTTACCATTCAGCATTTATTAACTACAGCAATGGTCGTGATTTTATTTCTGCTTTAACTATATTTCAGTGCTATCTAGGTGATGCCTTCAGATGCTCCAGTTGTCCTTATTTAGGAATGCCTCCTTTCAAACCAGGAGAGAAAATTCAGTTGACTGGTCAGCAGTTAACAGCAGATTCATAAATGAACTTTTTTGTGAACACCATTTTTTTTTGTTTTTATTTTAAATATCGGTAAGATTTGAAATCAATGGAAATTACCAGTCAGATGTTTTTCATTTAACCGATTATTACACTTTTAAATTGAACCATTGTAATCGGTTAAAAATAAATAAAATATTGTTTCAGGGCAATTTTTTTATGTGTTTGTTTTTTAAACATTTTATGTTTAAAATAATTTAATCTAATGAGAATTTCATATTGATGTTGAAACGGTTAGCTTCTAAGACAGGGTTTTGCTTTTATTTCAACTGATCCATCATAGCTTAAACTAAACATTAATTGGGAATGTACATATACCATCTGGAGGAATAATTCAGACAGATATTTTTGATCTCTGTTAACATTGTACCCTAACTTTAGTTGGTATTTTTTTTTTTTTTTACTCAAAAGCTTTCATTAATATTCAGCAGTACAGATTCTTTAAAAATGGCCAGAATTCAATGTTTTTAGATAAAACAACAGTAGTAGGAAATAATTTAAATTTCTTCATGTCATGTCTTTTTTTGTTTACAAATGACAATCTCCTTAGTACAAATACAGACATCTTTTCACTATCATCATACATTTGGTTTTATTGAAAAAATATCAAAAGTGGTTTAAACGTTGCGTTTGTGTAAAAAGAATTGACTAGTAAAAGGAAAGAAAATGTTTATTCTCTGCTGTTAAAATAACAAAATCCTTCATAAGACTTATATCAAATTTTTATTTTATACATATAAATGTTTAATATTAATTACCATTAAGTAAAAAAAAAAATCTGCCAAATTCATTCATTCATTTTTTTTTCTGTCTGCACTTAGTCTTATCAGACAATTTTTTATATTTTGTTGCTAGACATTTTAAAATGATATGCTTGAAAAGTTTGCTATTATAAAAAAAAATAATTTGGTTAATTAAATATTTGTATAAAAAAAAAGAGTGATAATATATATTTTGTATTAATCTGCTAATAAATCTGCTAAATCTCCACGGTCTAATTTTAGAAATATCTCTGCCAGTTTGGCTTTGCTTGCGTTTTTAGCTTCTCTTTGAATCCATTTTAATAATATTTGATAGACCAATTCACCAATGTCACGTCCAGAGTCAATTTTCATTTGTTCTAAATAAGCATCATTGAAACTTAAACGTCTACCAAGATCTTTCCAGTTATTTCCAACTATATTTTTAATATCAAGCAACTGATCTTTAGTGGGGTTTTCTTTTGAATCTGAAAGGTAAAATGAAAAAAAAAATAAGAACATTTCCATTTTTAAACTTGATCCACATTTTATATATTTAAAGTATATTATATAGTTTTTTTCACCGCCTCTAAAACAGTTCATTTTGTTAAAATAATTAAACCCTTTTTTTTCATAATTATAGACATATAAAACTATGAATCAATACAAAAAACACACTTTAATAGTGCATTGTGAAAAGTAAGCCTCATTAAAAACTGAATGAGCAGTGTAATGTGAAACCCTATACTCTACTATTACTAGGGCTGTACCGGAATCCAATTCCGGTTCCTGTTAAGCCGGATTCCGGCAGTTTTAACAAATCCGGTTAGAATGTGCCGGATTTCTTTGTTGTTTGAAATTTGTAAGAAATTTTTTTAGCGCAACAGAATTTTGAAATATTTAGCGCTATACAATTAAATTAAAACAATAAAATCCTTTGCTTTTTAAAACTACAATAACGTCGATCGCTTTTAGTTATGTATGTAAGTAAAAATATATTAAAAAGGAAGATTTGAATCGTATTTAGTCTAGTAGTTATACGACACCTTACCTTCCGCTACTTTTGATTCCGTGTTTTCTTTAAACTATATTTAGCTATAAAAGTTTAACTTCTTTAAAGAGCAGACAACGATCTATTTTTGGGTGTTTGAAGTATAAAAATATGTCAATAATTTATTTTTCTGCAAATTTTTTAATTTAGTGGATTTTGTCATGATTTGGATAAAATCCTCGCATATTTAGATAAATAACTTGAAGATACATTTTTAATTGAACATTAAAGTGATATTGATTTAGATTTGAAATGCATTTTAATTTGCGTTTTATGGGGAAATAAGCAGATAATAATTTAAAGGAAAGTATGAATGAAATAACAAGGTTTGGTGACGTCACTATGTAAAACTAAAGAAAAATGAACTATCAGGTGGTGCCACAGTATATAATTCATTTATTAATAAACATGTTTATTATACTTTCTAAGATATGTTACCCATTTCTTTGTTTGATTGTAATAGAAATCAAGTTAAATTAGGTACAGCTTTATTAAAATATTTTTTTTTAAAACAAAGAACCTGTTATTTTGACAGAGTTATCTTTCTTAACTCAAGATTGGGGAAGGGGTTTTAGTCACATTCTTCAAGATCTAAATGGTTAATACTGTGTTTTGCTATCTAGAACTTAAAATTTAAATTGCTATTCTATTTTTCCTTTTATCTTTTTTATGTTAGGCGAGAAGAACTTACTACGGAAAAACTTTATTATTATCCACTAAAAAGTAAAAAAAAAACAACTCTTGGATTATAAACTAATGGATAGAAATTATCATGAGTTAAACAGACAAGTGCACTAATCTCCATTCATTTATTTTGCAATAACCATTAAATGTAGTTGAAAGAGATTCCAGAACAGTGAGTTGTCATAAAAAATACAAGCGTGCTAAATTTGAGATGAAGAGTTGACAGACTGTCCACGAACATACCCACAGAATTGTAAGCTAATAAAAAGTATATGAAGATTAAAAGGGGTTAGTTACTTGTGATAGGTTTTGTTGCAGGCTTTTTAATTAGCTGTTTTTTAGTGTTTGTTGATCCATAAACTTCCATGGTATTATTATCACCAATCATTACATTGCCTGTAATCATCCCAGTATTTACTGTCACTATAAAATAGACAAATATTTCATTATTCAACAAAATTTCTATGAAGTTAGTATAAACTTCTAAGAATAAATAGTTTCTATAGCAGAGGATGGAAAATAGGATTGTAGCAAAGTGTCAAAAATGAATAAGTTTAATGAACTTTTTGCACCTGCCTTAAAAAGGGAAAAATAAAAACACTTTCTGGCATGCCAATACCTTGTGTTTTTTATGTAGTATTTATAAATATAATATAACAATTAGATTTTGCTGATTTGTAAATCTTTTGGTGTGCCAAGTTAATTTTCTACCATGCCAAACTTGGCACATGTAGTGCATATCTGCCTTCATTGTACATGTTCAAAGTTACCATTTATTCTTTTATATGAGTCTTCCACTTTTTTTGCCATGTGTGAAGTGGATAGTTTACCTCCTCCTCCACCACCCTTACCCTGCTTCTCCAGGTGACACTTTCATCCCCTCCCATGTGAATGCCCATCTTAATTGACTATTGCACACAACAATCGACCATATCATGTTACTGCAACAAAATTAAGCACTAAGTCAACAGTTCAAGATTTTTGTAGGGTTATTTGAGGTTAAAATTGTTCCCAACAAGTACCCCAAGCGTGCTCCCTCCCCCTTGACCGTATCTGACAAATAGTTTTCCCACACCGCTACTGATAAAAGGTTAAAAGTAAAGGTGCTAGTTTCATTTTGGACATTGAAGTTACTTACAGTGTGGACATTCCAAAAATGTAGTCGCTAGTAGTTGCAGGGTAGACATTGCAAATAGGGAGTTGACATATATTGAGTTAGTTACGGGGTTTGACATTATTAGAAGATAGAGTTTATAGACCATTTATTATCTATGTATTAAACTTTTATGTTGAAGAGCTGAAGAAACCTATTAGAAATACATACAACAGTTATTATACATAAGACTACTACATAAGTTTGGTGAACCTGCAGCAAAAATATTGTGTGCCACACCATGATTGAGTTGTTTTGAAGTTTTCACTTAAAAATATTAAATAATAGATGGCTAAATATTTTCTCAATAAAATGAACTTGTTAAAAATTAAACTTTAAAATTACATCATTAACTTCATCCCTAATTTACATACAAACTAACCAAAACATAGAACATTATGTTTCTTTTCATCAGAATATCAAAAAAATTTCTCTTTGACATTATTCAGTATATAATTTGCATTTCTCTTTTAAATTATGCTCATTACTGACTATTATTTAAAATAGATAATCAATTAAAAAAAAAGTTATGATTGCATTTTTTTTATTTCATGAAAAAAAAAATTCTAAATGAATAAAACCTCTCAAGCTGAACTTTATTAAATTGTTCAGAGAACATCCAGCTTTAGTTAACTTGATGTTAAATTTCTGGCCTCTTTGTAATTTGTTGTATACTGAGCTCTTTGTAAGTATGGGTCATTTTTTTTTCTTTTAATGATTTATTCTATATGAATAATTGAATTTTAGGTATCTAAGCATTAGCTTTTGAGCATAAAAATCTTGTGAAATTCTAGTATATCATGGTTGCTGATATAGTCTAGCAGTGCATGTTTACTATACATTTTTCATCGACCACATCTCTGCCGAATGTTCTTGAATTGTCATTTACTGCAGTGCTGACTATCTTAAGTTTCACTGGCCATATATTATATATTTCTAATGTAGATTTGGTACAATTTTTGGGTAAGGTGTGACAAATGTTCCAGAAAGTAAAATATTATCTCTACAACAAGAAACTTTATTATTAATTCTTTTAAAGTTTGAAACAATGCACAAATTTAGTGTAATCTATAAGGATCCCTATACCAAAAGTTATATTATAATTATTTCTTTTCCTTTCACAAAAAAGTTAAAATAACAGTCTAATAAAGTTGCATTTTTTGTAACAAGCAGTAAAGCTTCATTTTAATAATGCATACTTACTTCTGCTTTTACTTTCTGCAGTTTTTGAAACAGTAAAATTTTCCAAAATTTGTGTAGCCGACCAGCGTTTTTCAGGATTCTTTGCTAACATTCCATCTAATAATTCTTTAAACTGAAAATATTATATATATATATTTTTTTTAAAGTATTTTAGATTTTATATTTGGTTGATGAGTGCATATCAATGTTATTAACAAAAGACATTACTTCTCTAACAATAAGAAATAACCATTTTGTATAATGAAAATATTTTAACCATATACAATTCCTAACTCGATTTCCATGCATAATTATTGGTTTAAAGCTTTTTTTATGTATAATACATGATGTGCATAAAGTCTTCACACCCTTATCGTTAAGGGACTGTGAGGGTTTGATTCCAGTGGACAGCAGCCCACACCTTCCCAGTGGAATGTGTATTTCCAACATCTTGTCTGGTGCTGCCACTTAAGAAATGGTAACAATGTGGCAGACAAAGAGACGGGAGGCAAAAGTGTTTTCAAAATTGTGGGATATTTGATGACTACTGCGAGTGTCCTTTTACTTGGAAATCTATAAAAAATGTCATGAATTATTTTGTTGTGCACTTCAGGAAGGCATCTCAGCTTTTATTCAAAAGAATGGGGTATACAGACTCCGTGCCAACCGTGTATATTAGCCAGAAAAATTAAAGGTTTATTAGTTTCAAAGACTCATTTTGTATTTATATAATTCATATACATTTTTTAATCTATATTTTCTTTCAAAGCACTTAATGATTTCTATCACATTAACATGACAAAACTATAATTTTAAATTTACTAAAATATTACTCATTTCGGGATATACAATCAAATTTTAAACAATACATTTTCAGAAATGATAAATGTTGGCAGACCCGACCCTGAAGGATCAATAAATTTGTTTGCAAATATGTTACAGTTGTTGTGATAGTTTTCTTAGACGTTTGTTGTAAACTAAGGGTAATGAAAAATAATTTTTCATCTATTCCAAATACCTTTTCTGGTGGTAACTTAACCTGCTTTGGATATTCCCCATATTCTCTTGCATTCTTAAATATATCAATCTTCTCATCATAATTTGTAACAGTGTACATTTCCAGAAAGATAAGTCCTAATGAGTAAATATCTGTCCTTGTGTCATAATCTGTTTTTCCTTCCAACTGAAATATCAAAATAAAATGAAATTTAAATATGTAATAGCTCAAGAAAAGATGATATACCAATCAGTAGACTGTAATTTTGTATATTTGTTTGTTTTTTATAATTCTTTTTTTTTTAATTAATTTAAAGCTGATTAAAATCACAAAACATGTAAATAAAACAAATTTTGATAAAACTTATAATAGTACTGATTAAGAATTTAAATAACACACAATAACAGAATAACATGAACATTTTTCTATTAAATAGCAGTATAGTGCAGTCTAGTGCAGTATAGTACAGACTGTTCTTGTACATGATTCAAATAACAATAGCAGGCTTTCATTTCTTAATTATTGTTCCATTAGCTCTAAAGGGCCATTGGGGCAGATGAAGTGTAGAATTTGTCTGTTTCTGTAACCATGGTATATAATGCTGCCTTTACTTCCCAACTTAAGTCAAGCTTGGTGGACTTAAAGACTTTAAAACTAACTTTTACCAGGAACTGGAAAATCCCCCTTTGGTTCTCACCCAGCATCAAACCCAGGACTCTCAGGTTCAATGCTCTACACCGCTCAACCAAACATCCCTCAATTATATTCATTGTAAATATTTATTCTAGTGGAAAGGAGAAGAAAAAGAACAATTCGGAACATCAATTATTATGGATAATGTTGTAGATATCAATATATATTACTTGTAGCAGCCCTGCATACAATGACTGAGCTAGTGTGAAAGGCAATAACTTTAATGTATTAATTTTCAAATGATAAATCAAATGTATTCAGAACTATTTTACTGAGCAATGACAAACAACCCCTCCCTTGCCCTTTATAGTCATAGAAGATATGAAGGAGGAAACATCCAGGTGACAGCTTTGAGTCTCATATAAAACTGCTGTAGGGTAGCACATATAAATGGTTTTGATAATAAATGAACCCACAACCTAGGCATATTTTTCCTATCTTTCTGAGAAGTGCTGTCCTTTGGGATAATAAAACTAGCCAGCACTTTTGTTCTGCCTCAATCCAATAAAAATTTTAAGTATAATAAAAAAAATTATTTAAAAAGCTGTGTTTACCAATTTAAAAAAGGATTCTTACATTCTGACAGGCCTACATTTCTAAAATTCAAGCAAGTGACAAGAAAGGACAATTGCCTGGGGGAGACTTAACACCGTTGGGGGGGGGGATGGGCTCTAGTTGTCAAAGACTATTACAGGGCCAGGATATACACATTCTGGCAATAACAGTATTTTTGCCTAAGGGCCCCTGCATGTTAATTGCCTGACATAAGAAGGGTCTCTGAGTATTAAATTGGATCTCTTGAAAAGATAACATTCTTCATTGTCTCTTTTTAATAATTTTAGCAACACTGATGTGCACAACTTCAACCTCCACCCCGATGGCCACATTGATTTATTTTTTCTAGTTAAGGCAACTGCCGCTAGACTGATTTTTATTATCAAAATATCTAAGGAGGAATAAAATGTATTTTTTTTTTAATGTGACCGCCATTAACCTCTGCTATAGCCGCAGGTTGTACATCCCTGTCTTAACAGAAAGTGCAAAAAAAGAAGGGATGGGGGTTAAAGCTGTGATTTCTTTATGAGTTTATACAACTTGACTATTTTCTGCTGTCTTAGCTGAAAAACTATACTCTGACTCTCCTCAGCCTAAAAAGTTTTTCTCCACTACATCAACTCTTTTTCCTCTTTTCGCCTTCTTTCTCATTTTTTTGGTCAGACCCAATTAATGAGCTGACTGACAACTAACTGAACAACCAACTTTTCAGTTTAAACTGTAGCATGAAGTTTTAGTCAAGTTTACTACACCTGACATCAGGATTAAATTGATCAATATACTCTGTCACTGCCACTTCCAGTATGATACATTTAATAAGAAATATTTTTTTACACCCGTGAGAGAATTCTTTTGACTTCATTGTGGGTAATTTCAAATACCTTAAGCTCAATATGAAAGTGACCAGAAATAGTTTCAACATTTCATACATAAAGTAATAAGATGCCTGAAAATTTGAATTGTTTACCTGCTCAGGACTCATATAATCTGGTGTTCCTTTCATTTGTGAGTGCTCGACGCTACAAGCTGCGGCATCAGTTTGCGTTAAGTTTTCATTGGGCTCAGTGTGTACAGTTGACAGGCCAAAGTCCCCAATTTTCAAGTCATCATTTTCAGCAAAGAAAATATTCGAAGGCTTGATTTTTTTAAATTGAATTTGAAAAGGAAAAGAAATATGATAATCTATTAGAATTTTAAAATACTATTGAATAAGATCAAACAAAAAAAAAATAATGATTTATAAAACTATATTTGTTCATAAATTTTACTGATGAATTAAATATTACAAGTTTTGATCAAATGTTTATTCAAATCTTACTTTTAAATCTCTATGCATTAAATCATTCTTGTGGATAAACTCAACAGCAGAAATAATTTGTTGAAAATATTTAGCAAGTGTTTCCTTATTCCTTTGTTTCATTTTAAACAGCCAGTCACTCAGGGTTGATTTGCATAATTCTAGCTGAATATAAAGCCAATCTCCGTCAATCCAGGCAGTGAAATATCTAACGATATTTGGATGTTCTAACTTAGCCAGGTTCTTTACTTCACGTATTTGATTCTCATTTTTACTGTCCGGTTAGATCAACAATAAAAAGGAAAAAAAACACAATAAAATAAAAGAGCATGTCCTAAATAAGTATTAGGTTGATTCATTAAGGCTTTGTGAGTTAAGGGTTCAAATCAAAGCAAGGTAGCTAGATATTTAAAACTCCTTATTCTAAATGATTTTTTTTTCTATACATTCTTAAATGTTGCCTTTTTTTTTCTAATTCCTAACCTTTATATCCACTAAAAACTTCTGTTTGTTAATTTATAAGTTTATATGGGAAACATTTTGTAATTGATTTTTGGGGCACTTTTTAGTAATAGATTTTCTTGAAATTTTGCATGTTCTTAAACCATAACAATGTATGATTCAATAATTTTTTTTTAACAAATATGAGTCAAAAAAATTCTCATTATACTAATTGTGTTAAACTATGATGAATGAATCTGATAAATTGGTTACTTCCCTTACATTAATAATACTACAAATTTTCATTTCCAAGGGGAAAATTGCGGACGATTTTTAGTTTTTTGTTTTCATACACAGTACACTTCTTAATAATTTATTTTAACTTTAAAAACAAAAATAAATGAGTAGAGCGCTCAAATTTCAACCTGAGAGTCTTTAGCTAAATCATCATAAAATGTAAAATGTTCCTCAAGTTCACCCAGCTTTAAATGGATACTTGACTTAAGTTAGGGAACAAAAGGCATATAGGCTTTGCGCTTAGCACACAATCCCTCTATACGCCAAGGTTACAAAATCAAATGAATTCTATACTTCTCTAACATGATGGCCCTAATGCTTAAGGAAACATTGTTTTGTTTTTTTATAACACATTTATCAAAATAAACTAAATAGCAAAAGATAACTCCTTAGATCATGTAAATATTTATATAAATTATTGAATACATGTTTGTATTGCTTGTATTTATGAAATGACAAAATTATAACTTCAAATTATTTTGGACATTGTTAAATTAAACAAGAGGTACACTATCTATAATTATTCATTATACTATATTCATTGATAAACTGCAAGATAGATAGGCCTAAATGAAATTAATATTGACACTTACCTTTTAAGTAATATCCTAAGTCCTAAGATATTATTTTTTTTTTTATTTTTACATTTTGATAAATGTATATTTTTAAAGTTGTTGTTTTTTTTTATATAAGAAAGTGAACTTTTGATTTAAATGATTTTTTTTTGTATTTCAAAATAAATGTTTCCCAAAAACATTTTATTTCAAAGACTAATGTTTTCTTACCTTTTAATTCTTTTAATAGCATATTTCTTGTTGTCTAATTTTTTTCTTGCCTCAAATACTTCTCCAGAAATTCCTGAGCCCAATTTTTTGTATAAATCTTGAACTACATAATCTTGTCCAAACCTAGTTTTTGGTAAATTTATATTTTTTTTTGTTTAATCAAACAAATTATTATTAATGAAACATACAAAAATATTCTATCAAAGATTCAAACGAAAAAAATGACTCATTAGCGGGGATGCAGGAATTTAAGTGGATTAAATTCCAAACAACTTCAGTCACCCAAGTGCTTTGTACTGTTATGTTGAGGAATGTAAAAAAAAATAGCACAACACAACTGAGATTCACGTCTCGTTCTTACAAGGGGGCATAACAGGAATTCAAAAAAATAAAGCTACAAAGTTCTCTCCCATTCGCTGCTTTGCTAAGCATGATTTTCAATTGATTCTTTATTCTGGCCTGTTTGTTAGTTTTTTTTAATGCGATAATCAACAGGGGAAATAAGGTGAAGACAGTCCAAAGATAAATTTCGTGGAACCTTCCTAACACTCATAACAAAATGTTATGTACGGGCCACAGAAACTTTTTCAGCCCATATAAGTTCTGTCACCAGACACTAATTTAAAATTACCAAAACTACCATGCCATACCCTGAACAAATAAACCGACCTAGTGCCTAACCTAGGGATTTGGGGACCCGGGGGGGGGCATGGCCTCTTTGGAGACCCCTGCATTTTGACATCATGACATGAGATAATGTACTTAAGATTTATTGTAAAAAAATATTTGGGGGCCCTCTTCAAGATGGGCCCTAGGGGGGCTTTTGGACCCCCTCCCCTTTGCCCTCCCTAGTTACTCCTCTGAACCGACCAATATGTTTACCTCTTTCCGCAGTCCAACTTAATGTATGAAGATGATTGGTCATTTGTAGTGAGACATGCTACGTTCTGAAGAGAAAAAAAAATTGATTAACCATGTTGAGTTCATTCTTCGACAACCTGATTTTTAAAAAAAATGTCATAATTCTGTGAATTCGTCATTAGGTGAACTCTATGTGTGCCTACACTGTGATTAGTGCTGGATTCTGACAGTGACAACTCAGAATCTATTAAGCTATCTAAACTTGCATCAGTTTCAGGAGTGTCTTTATGGCATGCCATTTTAAAGGCAATAAAATGTTGTTATTTGTTCTGTTCTTTATATTATAAGCTAGCTACATGAAGAAGAGTCATTTCAAAGCATGTATCATTTCGGAAATTCCCGATTCTCGTCAACACTACCAGTGACGTAACTTGAATGGGGGCGGTCCGCCGGCCGTTTGCCACAATTAATGGTCGACATTTTTACAACTATTGTATTTTTGCTTGGCAACAGAATGGGGTGGCTTTTTTTCAGAGTCCACCGCGGGCTCGAACGTTGAGCATCGACACAGCATCGTGTTTTAATATTTTCGCACTCTTGCTGTTTTTATCTCCCTTTCTTTGCTACACGATGGTGGTTGTCTTAGTTGCCTCTCTTTGTCCGTGGAAATACATTTGACTCGTAGCTAGTGGCATTTACATAACAGCTGGCGTTAGTGCCTACTGGGGTAGCACACCCACCACACCACCCGTCTAACAATTGGTTGGTAGCTGTGTGTAAAGGTTGAAATACATTAAATAAATAAAAATCCACAGGCATAAGGCCATATCGCAGTGTGGAGTCAAATGTAGTTTGTTTTCTTAACCAAATGCTGTTTTTTTTTTATTCCTGGGAACGAAATTTTACCAGGGTGTCATGAGCGTCACTCATAAAGGTTTTTTTAGGGATCCTAGATCATCACAATAGAGCCGCTTAAATCTCACCAGAATGTAAGCCAGAAATTCTCAAATGACGTCATGGACAGATGATAAAAGCATTAGCCTCAAACAGTGGTTGAGAATGGCTAGTTTACATTTTAGCGGGACAAAATGATCCAAACTGTTTAGGGAATCAAATGTTATTGGCCAGAAATTTGTTTTCAGAACTAAAGTAGATAAGAATTACCAGCGTATTAATATGGCTGTCCCTTCAGACATAAACACGTAGAAAAGCTGTCCAAATATAAAGATAGAAATTGAAATTGAGGGGAAATCACCACTATGCCCTTTGTGAGAGATATAGAGACAAAATCCACAAATAAAATACCAGGGAATTTCAAACTATAGAAACTGCAGAAGGTTGGCTTGTTAGGGCACTTCCCACTTACTCATAAAATGAACAATGAGTTCCATGGTCACTTAGGTCATTGGTATTGACCTGGTGAATGTGTTGTTGTTTTTTTTATAGACAAAATATTTGATATAAATATTATGATAAAAGAAACAGATGTTGTATGAATTGAAATTTATTGGCTCGTTAACAAATAAAATGTACTTTTGGGTTAAAGTGGTAACAACATGACACGCCCACTTGCAAATATTCACTGACTCGGTTCACTCACACTAAATACATAAACCAACACATATGAACAATAATGTCATTAGCTCATCAGGACATCGATCTGTACGAGTCTGGCATTGGTGTCCCCAGGGAGGCGATACGGCAACATTCCAGCAAACATGATGATAGCCCTGGCCTGACTCCTAAGGTAATTTAAATGCTGAAACAAGAATTCATATATTTGGTCTTAACTATAAATAACTGTACAGTAGGTATTTTGGGTGTGTATATGTGTGTGTGAATAAAGTCTAATTATAGTACAATGAAAAATGCCAATCAAAACTAATAATAAATTAAAGACTATAAAAGTAGAATTAGCAATAAATAATGTTGCAAAACTATTTGTCTTGATGAAATAAAAACTTACTGAATCTTTTCCTCCGTCTTCTGAACCTTTTCTTCTGGCCATTGGACTTTGACTGCTAGCAGTTCTGAAAAATAAAAATTTCTTCTCTCTAGTCCCACGCAGGTGCCATTTCCAAAAGTGTAAGATAACTCAGTGTGAATTATGTTATGTATCCTTTAAATTGTTTTAAACAAATGTATTTCACAAGATTACAGTTATCAAAAGTTTAATTTCTTATTTCTTTGTAACGCCCCGTATCTGGTAAGCTTCGTGATACATTTTCCAGAAAAAATATTAAAGTATTTTCAGATGTTAAACTTAATGTGCAGCTTCAGACAGAATGAACAAATAGACAATGTCTGACATCGAAGATGGTTTGATAAAATACAATATCTAATTGGAAAACTTGTATAGTACAGAACAATTAAAAGCTAAAAATTGACATACTCAAGAAAAGTAATACATCATAAATATTAACCATATGAAATAAGCTATCTTAGCCTCTTTAAAGTCTAAGGCGAAAGTGCTGATAGCACACAATCAGTGTAAATGGGGAAGGAATTCATCATAAACAGGCGTTTAAAGTGTAAACTACATTGTCATAGACAGTAAACCTCTGTTCACATGCTTAATCCATTCCAAAACTTGATTTGAGAATTGACTAGTGTTTGAATTGAATCAGTGAGATAAACTTGAATGCAATTTAGTTCGAGCCACCAAAAACAAAAAAATACACATACAAATTTTTTTTAACCATGTAAACTAAAGGATTAAACTGTAAATGATTTATTAGACCAATCGGGCAACAAAGAACTGGGGAAAGTTGTTTTCCTTTGACGCAATAAAGCGATACTAACTATGTCCTTTACAGGTTTCTTTTCATTCATCCTAATAAAAAAATGATACAGATAATCTGTTTCATTTTACTGCAAATTCAAGTACAGTTTATTACAGAGGAATGCTGCACTAAATGAAATGAACACACAAAGACTAAATATATTTGAAAAGATCTGGAGATCTGATTATCTACCGATTTCATCATAATTTTTGTTTACACATTTTACTGTGAAATAAAATAGTCTCTGCACGCTTAAGAGTATTGATTTAAGTTTGAGTGCATTTGCAACTATGGAGGATTTATTTAGTGACAATGTGTGTAAAACATTCAAACGAGAGGTTTATAATTTTTAAAGAATGTGTACATACCTGATACTATTGTACTGGCTGAGCAGTATGTTCATTGTGGCCAACAATATATCAGGAAGGCAACGTCTTATCTGTTTAATAAAAAAATTCAATATAATTATTTACCAACATTAAGTCTACAACAAATTATAATTATGACAAAACTTAACTTGAAATAAAATATTTAAAAAAAAAAAAGTGGTAAAAACTGACTCTCTCAGAAGTAAAACATTTGCAGATGTTTCTATTGATTAATACTGATTGTGAACATTTGCAGATGTTTCTATTGGTTAATACTGATTGTGATCATTTGCAGATGTTTCTATTGGTTAATACTGATTGTGAACTCTTAAGTTTCAACATAAAACAATGAAGTCAAGCACCAACCTACCTCATCTGAGTAATACTTGAAGTTGCTCACCCTGTGGTCGACTTCTTCTGCAGAAAATGGTAAAATTTTGATGCCTTGCATGACCTGCAGACGAACGAAATAATCTGCGATTTCATCCAGACAGAAATTTATACAACGACACGAAAATAAATTTGGCTTTAATCCAAAGCGGACATCAAGACAATTAAGTTAATTTACACCACGGTCAACGACAGAAACTAAACTCACGTCTAAGGCTTTGCTTATGGCCCCTTCATGGCACAGGTCGAAGAATGTAATGAGGTCCAGTAACAGGTAAAATGTCTTTGTAGTCACCTGAGTTGCTTCATGGCCAAATGTACTGTAGCTGTCAAACACAAAAAAAAAAACGCCAACGTTAATTTTTTTTTTAATCGAAAACTCTCAGCTGCACTAGACGAGATTTATAAAAACTACAGGGATTTAATGCAGGGTACACATCAACATTTACCGCTCTGCCATGTTTAATGCTATAGCTTTCAAACGATCTCTTGTTGACTGAGGAGAAGGAGCAATTGATACCACTTGACTGAGTAATTTGTTCATGAGACTGAGAGCCTTTTCATGGTTCTAAAGACACAGAGCAGAAATATATTAACATCTTATTAAAACAAAATAGCCTCCAAAATGTTATAAAATACATCCTCATTAAATCATACAAATATTTATTTAATTTATCATGATTAAAAACATTAATGTGGGTGCCCATCTAGATATATAAATCAATTATTTACTATTTACTTATGGATAACTATCAATTAATGTAAAGACATATTTAGTTCATTATAATAATGTAATCACCCAAGCTTTTAATTGGTTCATTATAATAATGTAATCACCCAAGCTTTTAATTGGTTCATTATAATAATGTAATCACCCAAGCTTTTAATTGGTTCATTATAATAATGTAATCACCCAAGCTTTTAATTGGTTCATTATAATAATGTAATCACCCAAGCTTTTAATTGGTTCATTATAATAATGTAATCACCCAAGCTTTTAATTGGTTCATTATAATAATGTAATCACCCAAGCTTTTAATTGGTTCATTATAATAATGTAATCACCCAAGCTTTTAATTGGTTCATTATAATAATGTAATCACCCAAGCTTTTAATTGGTTCATTATAATAATGTAATCACCCAAGCTTTTAATTGGTTCATTATAATAATGTAATCACCCAAGCTTTTAATTGGTTCATTATAATAATGTAATCACCCAAGCTTTTAATTGGTTCATTATAATAATTTAATCACCCAAGCTTTTAATTGTAAAAAAAATTGAAAGAAAAAAAGCGCTTTCAAAATTAAGCTAATAATTTTCTTAAATAGTTAATTGCAAAAAACAATTATTAAAAATGGTCTTTGGAAAATATTTTTCTTTTCCACCATTATCTGTTTTATTTTCAACTCATTTTAATGTAAAGCCAGCTGTAACTTTAATGTTATCCGGTTATAATTAATTCTTAACTTATTTCTTACTTTTGCCAAGTCATAAAGTCTAACAGCATCCTCAAAAAGACCTTTAGCTTCTGTGTCCTTTGCTACCATTTCTGTGATTTTTTGTGTATCTTGATTAAAACGATCAATAGCACCAGGCTAATATGAAAAAAGATAAATAATATCAATTAACTTAAAATAAATAAAATTCTCTAATACCAATGTTCTCAATTTCTTGGAATGTTTTCACCGAGTGTAGATTCAAAGTCTTATTCAATACAGGTACATGTACTAAATTTAACTTTTATTATATGAAATATAATTAGTGACTGTACAGTTTTATTTTGTAGTCAATTTAACTTTAAATCATTAGCTAACAATAATATGTCCTCTATTAAATAAAATTTTATGTCCTATTCACAAATTTACAATTTTATTTTATAAGCATTTAGCCACATATTAAGTCTCCCATTACATTTAGTTGAATGATCTTATTCTATATGAAATTTAACTTACATTCATAAAAATAAAGTCCACTAATGTCTACTAAATCTAATAAAATGATGTAAAAAATATTGTTTACAAACCTTCCTTGAACCATCCTTTTCTAGTCTCCCAAGTAGCATGTCAAACTGTAACATGATGAATAACAAAAGATAAATGCAGACAATAAAAATATTTTAAAAAATTCCAGTTTTAGGCTATTTGATTTCTTTCATAATATTAACATGCATGCCGCATTTCCACATAATATAAACTAAAAGAATAAGCTAAATAATATTGAATTAAATGTTATTACAAAATTTAACAAAATTAATTGACTAATTGGCTGCTGTGCGAATGCAGTTCCTTTTAATGCTCACATATAAGATACAATAGTTAACATTCTTAATCTTTGTAAAAGTTATATGATGAGAAAACAAACTGTGTCAAGAACAAGTGTTAATTATGTTCTCCTCTAATAGAAAATTAAAACAATGTCTTCCTATAAAAATGTTTCTAAAAAAAAAAAGCATTAAAACTGAAGGGAAGGTAAATAAAAACAGCTACTACTGTTCAAGGTTAGAAAAGGAATAAATAAATTTATATTTTTTTTTATATAAGTTGTTTTACCTCTTTGGTCTCAAGCACTAGCTCACTGACACAGGACATAAATAAATCTTCATTATTTGGAGTTTTTAATTTCCTGAAATGATGATAATAATTAACAATTTACAGAGTGTAAAAAAAGTAAAAAAAAAAGTTACAAAAACTAGTTAGGAATATGACCTCAGTTTTCTTTAAAATAACATGATTGCTACCTTAGAAAGTAAAAATATTGGAGTGCTTCTCTTGGATCTGTGGCTTCAAATTTGCGAGTGTACATCATAACTAAACGGGCTAAGTTTAACCGTTTAAGTCCATATGAATCAGATGGGTCCTGGCTTACTGAAATGAAAGAATATGCAGAATAAAATTCATTCTTCTTCTAAAAAATACTTTTTAAAACATAAATTTCTGTGATTGACGAGAACCAGAAATTTAAGGGACAAATGTAAATGTGGAATAAAGAGGAAACCCATACTTTTTCCTGATAAATAATCTTTCAAGAAACATCAGCTATATTTAAAATTTACTAATAAATTTTTGATTTAAAAGACAAACAGTAATGATAACAAATGAACAATGTATATTGTATAAGCAACATAGAAAAACTCACACAGTTGGGCTTGACAGTTAGAAGGGATGATCAACATTTCCATCACATACAGAACTAGTGCAATGTGAACTGCGTGATAACGGAGACGTTCAATGCGACTCAAAAACTCTATGGCTGCTTCAAACTGACATGTGATGAAAAGGACTTGAAAGTAGAGAAATGGCTGCTGGTATCCATTGAAATGTGACTCGCCTATAAAGAAAGGACAGGAATCTTATGTGTTTAGCTTTATTCCCTATAAGTTAATCTACTTGTTCGTACAGAGTTAACCTAATGAAATGTAACTGTTTACCATAGTCTTCATAAAGTATTTTCTGCAACTGGGTCAATGTGAGATGATCCTGGCTGGAATCTAATGTGTTATGGTCCTGAACATGGGACAACTTCATCCATAAATAATCGTCAATTTTATCCAGTATCTCAGTGTGGTCATCTACCCAATCACAGCGACCAATGACACAATAAACAGCCCTACAGAATTTGAATTTTTAAATAAAAGAAACATTTTTACAATTGTCTATGAATTTGTGTATTTCAAGATTACTAACATGCCAAATTCAATTTTTTTTAAAATTCAGAACAAGTCAAGGATAAGTTAAAAATGCAAAATAAAGGAAAATGGAGCGGCTAGTTTTCAGAATTACCTTTTGTAAGGATCAGAACAATTTTTAACAACACGTCGATACTGAAGTTTGATTTTAGTGTCACTGCCAGGGCTAAGCTTATGATCAACAGAATTGACGTATTCATTAAAGAATGTAGGAAAATCACCAAGCTGATTTCTTTGTTGAAAAAAAAAATCAAAATTGTATGTAAATGAGTCAGGTAGTTTGAATAATGAAAGGCAATAAATTATATCTTATCTAACTTATCAAACATTATCTAAAAATAAAACAGTTAATGTAATTTAAAATGGATCTGAAATGTTTTGTAATCTGCCAACTGGAGGGTTATTCATTTGAGTCCACCCAGCTTAAAAATGGGAACCTCACATTTGATGGGGGTAATAAAGGTCGCAGGGCACTGTATTAGTCATACAAAAGCCAGGGCTATGGAAACAGGTCAACTATTAATCTAACGTATATGATCTGTAGAGGCTTTAGGCTTATAAGCGAATCTTTTTATGCATGATTGTACCTACAAGCTAATTTAATCATCCTTTTCGCCACTTTATTTTATATACAAGCTTCTACATTTATATTTACCCTGCTCTGTCTGCAACATGTTTGGCAGCTTTGAGATCCCCACATCTGAGGCAATAGAAAAGAAGGGCCCACACTGGCTGTCTGTCAAGTTCCCCATCCTGTTACAGAAACATTTAAATCAATTAAAGTATATATATTTACATATAGAAAAAGGGCATTAAGTAAGAACTTCTATAAAAATTAATAACCATCACAGACTGTTACAACCTCAGACGACCGCGTCGTTACAGGTGGTTTCACATTCAAGTAGCTAAGCACTAAGTTGTATGTGCCAGGAACCCCACCCAGCTGGGCCTGTCTCATGTTGGAGGTAACGGTAGTCTCAAGGTAGCGAATGTAACTGAAATGTACAAGTTAAAGATACAACTGTGATAGTATCAAGGTAGCGAATGTACTGAAATGTACAAGTTAAAGATACAGCTGTCTCATTCTTTTTCTTACTACGTTTTACTTAAGACTTTAAATGGTTAATTTTAGAGAAAATTTCTAAAAGTACTCACTTTTTCTGTAAATACTGTCTGGCTCTAGACACAAAATGTGACTGGATCTGACTGTTTATACGAATAGCTTCTGGCTTGCTTCCAAACATTTGGTTTAGTGGAATTTCTGTCATGCACTGGACAAGTTGCCACATATCAATGACATTCTGAATAAATATTAAACAATTGGAAGAAATTTTTTTTACGTCTGTCGAGCAAGATATTTGAAATGTTGTCAAATATTACTAAAAAAAACAACATAATTTTTTGTTTTCATTATCAATGCTCATTAATAATTTGCGTGAGTTTACCTGATCTCCTATATTATTTGCAACTTTAACAAACAAATCGACTAAACTTGGAAGAATTCCACCTTCTATAACATGTTCATTGTAAATAAAAACCTGCTCAAAAAAATTAAATCAGGATAAATGAATTGTGATTTTAAAAGATGACAGCCGGTTAAAGTAAATGTAACTTATTTACAAAATGTCATTTACATTACATTAAAAAAGACTAAAACTAAACATTGTGTTGGTGTGGAATATATGCACTTCTTACAACATTTATACAGTAGCACTAGATAACCAGGCTGAAAATATTTAGCCTCTTCTTAATGACAGACTCTGAATATTGGTCAACATGAGATTCCTTTTTTTCACCCATGCCCAGGGCACCAAGACAACCAGGGTGCTGTGAATTCTTCACTAACAGCTTAGAATTCTGAAAAAAAACCTTGGGCAATTAAAAAGCAAAACAATTCTTACCTCCCTAGCATAAGCCATTTCAATGTGATCTAAACTACTTCTGCCTTGACTCAGAGAACTGTCAGAGATCAAAACCTGAGTATATCAGAAAATGAATCCATATAAATACACAAGTAAAACAGAATAATACATAATCAATTAAAAGCTTCAAAATATGATAAATTATAATTTAATAATTGTGAAATTAGTTTGGTGTAATGAGAAAAACAAATACTACTACCTCAGGATCTTGCTGAAATTCAAAAGTTTCGAGACCAGATCCAAGAAGAGAATTAAGAATTTTCTGTTTTTCCCTCTCCCATTCATTCTCCATGCTGTCCCAGTTATTTGTATCAACTTCTTCAAATGTCTGAAATGAAATTACTTCCTTAAATATGTAACCAAACAACCAGAATAATTTATACATCATATCATAAAACTGAAAAAGAATTGACATATTTCACCATCTCGTGTAATAAATAAGAGTTTATTTTAAAATTTTGTAAAACAACATACATTTTTCCTGGTTTGTTCAATGACGGCCAGCAAAGAATTTTCTCTTTCATTTCTTAAGAATCCCTAATTGAACAAAACAAAAAATGATAATCATAAGTTATTTTTATAAATCAGTTAACCATTAAACAGGTAATACATATTTTTTTCCTCATGACTAAAAGAGAATAATCTATGATGTGGAGGATTTAAAAAAAATAAATTATTCAAAAGAGTTATGATGTCCAATTTATTATGAATGAAAAGTAATAAAGTCCAAATAAAAGCATTATAGCAAAAAATATATTACAATATCAGGGTTGAAAGTCAACTAAAATAATGCATAACACTGCAACAAGGAAAGAAGACACCACAGAGAAAACTAATTTGGAGGGATGCTCTGTGCATTGAGTGGGACGGATGGCCGAGTAGTGTAGATACTCGACTGTCAACCTGAGAGTCATGGGTTCGATCCTCTGTGAGAACCATGGAATTTTTCCAGGTGTTATTTGGATCAAAGTCATCCCACAAGTCCACCCTGCTTTAAATGGGTACTTGACTTAAGTTGGGGAACTAAAGGCGGCTAGGCGTTGTACCTCAACTGCCCTGATGACCCAGTAGGGCTGTGGAAACTTTACTTTTTTTTCTGTGCATTGTAATAGGAACACATTCCCAGACTACTGTTCTTTGGACATGAGAAACATGTTAAGTTTGCATCTTGTGTGTTATGGGTCTGATGAAATCTGAAGGGGCTTTTTTTTAAAAATACCTCAATATCTGTCTCCCTCACAGGTTCCAGAGGTTCAAATGTTGTTGCAGCTCTCAAGCCTTCTAATCTCTCAGAAATTCTTGGAAGAACAAAACCTTTACTTCCTAACAATATAGATCTGAAAAATAATATGATCAAATATTCATAGCTTTAAGCAAAAATAATTAAAACATATGAAATCTATTTATTTTAATCTTCTGATATATGCCTTCCACAAAGCAAAATTTTAGTCTAATTTTAAACAAGTACATTTTGAAACAACTAAAAAAATGGCTAAAAGTTTATCACAAGACTGATGTTAATTTCTCTACTACAATTCATATTATCTTTTGAATTTATCAATAATTGTGAAAGAATCACTGACAGTACATGTTAAGTCTTGAAAAATTTAAAGGAAATAAAAAATAAAAATAACTACTACTCATTCACACAATGAATTTAAAAAACACCTTTTTTTGCATAGAAATAACGCAGTGGCTTCGAATACGACCGGGTGTTTTCGTATTTTTTTTTTCGAGACACGACCAGCAAACTTTGAAGACGTAAGTAAACAGATAGAACTCTTATGATTTAAAGTTATTTTCTTTTCGCAGGAACGAGTAATTTTGTTTACTTATACATTAAAATTGCAACTTTGCTTGTGTGTCTTCCTGGCACAGTGGTGAAACCGTTTGGTGTGTGACTCATTTTTATGCTGACTATATCCAGGTTCGATTCCTACCTGAAACATATCTTTTTTTTATTGTGTTTTTTTTTTCAGAATGTACCCTTTTAGTTGTTTTAATGAAAATTAACTAACTAGATATCTTTGACATTTTTTTAAAATTGAAATAATTTATATTTTAGGATGTTGTAAAAAAAAGAAACAACAACTAATTAGGTTTTTTTAACTATTTCATAACTTAAAAAAAAAATATATTTTGAAAATATGTATCAAAGCTGAACACAGAGGCGTAACAATTTTAAGGGATGGGGGGTCCAAAATCGAAAGTCCCGCCGGGCTCCAGCGTGAGGGAGACCCCAAAATTATTTTTTACATTAAATATTAAGAACATAATCTCATGTCATGGTATCGAATGTCAAAATGCAAGGCCCATAATCTCATGTCATGGTATCGAATGTCAAAATGCAAGGCCCCCAAATCCTAAGTTCGGCAATGGCTTTACAATAGTTTATCTTCCTGCAAAGGCTTTGCAGGGTATAGCTAGTCCTAAGGCTAAATATTACATAACTTTTCCTTACCATCATTTTTGCGTCACACTTTAAAAAATTCAGAGAAGCCTACATATTTCAAATTTACTAAATAATAATAAGATTAAGAAACGAAAATAGAAGGGATGGGGAAGCATTTATATCCGAGAATCGAACCAAATACTGACGGAGACGAATTAACGAGTGTTAGCTTTCTGGGGGGGGGGGGGTACGATAGATACTAATTTAGCGCATAATTTTTTGTTTTATTCGTCCGCCTTTATTAGGCTTGGGCAGACCCGAAAACTCTTAGTCTTAGACATATATCCTGACAACTAAAATATACAATTCAAAGCCGTATTTATTTAAAAAAAAATATTATAAAAATATCTCCGATTATTAACAGCAAATGACTTTATTTATTAGGCTTGGACAGACCCGAAAAAAAATAAAGCCAAATATAAAAATATCTCCGATTATTAACAGCAAATGACGTCATCAAAGTCTGCAGTAAATACGAGTTCTCATTCATTCTGTTTACTGACGTCATCAAAGTTTGCTGGTCGTGTCTCGGGAAAAAAAAATACGAAACACACCCGGTCGTATTCGAAGCCACTGCCTAGAAATAATGACCATGTCAAAATATAAAACTTAAGATTTCAACCCAACAAATAATATCAGAAATCGTTGTTTTTTTTATATTTATACATTTTTTTTTTACTAACAAAAAAATTCTTAGCATAGAGTTTGGTATCTATAATTTGTTAGATTATTGGAATCTTAGCTTTTGGGGAAAAATGTGTCTTTGGGTTGAAGACAAGGTGAGATTATTTAATATATTTATTTTTCAGCCAGAGAAATTTTATAATTATTTTGTGCAGTGTTAAGCTTTTTTTATCAATGAACTTACGCTTGCACATCTATATTATCTTGACTAACAGGTGTATTACGAGTTAGCAGTCGCTGACCAGCTTCAAGTATTTGTTGAAGATTTCTTTCCACATGAGGGAGATCAGTTCCAGAATCCATTTCAGCTGTCAACTGCTCTGCCTGCTGGAGCAGGTCAGTGAATCCTTCTGTGTCAGGATTCATGATGTCTCTCTTATTTTCAACACAAGTCCAAGTCTATGACTATGCTAACCAGGTCTTTGGACTGGCAAAACTAACTCTGAAGAGATAACTTTGACAATTTTAAATGAAAATTAAGTATCTTCTTCATAAGTTTATTTAAAAACTGCTGTAATAAAAAGTGAACTGGTTAAAAACATGTCAACAATATCGTAAAAAAAAAAAAAGGTTTAAATTAAATTATTCAATTTTTTTTTAAATATTATATATATATATATATATCATAAATAATTTATTATTGATATTGTATCTTTATTGTTTATAATATCCAACTCGAAAAGTTTTTATAAAGTAATGCATAAAAAACATATGGATAAGAAAGCATCGATACTAAAGCATAATCATCGGTACTTACTCATCAAATTTAACAAAACTGAAAAAGACACATGAAGTATGTTAATCGCTATTGAAAAGCACCGCCGAACACAGACATGAAAGTCGCCATTTTTTTTCCCGCGGAAACGGTGTGTAATTCAATTGTTCACAACGTATAATTTTTCAAAAAAATATGTTACTATATTCTAACATATTTACATTTAGACCGTAAAAAAAATATTGTCGCTTTGTAATACAATTACAAAATGAATTTGCTGATCTCTAGTACATGGATGAAATTATTTTTCTTTACAATTCTACTTCCGCAGAAATTAATTTTAAAATAAGTAGCCCCGTAAACGAATTTTACCCAAGCGCGCGACCAGTTTAAATGGCATAGCTTATAATTAATAATATACGAGTAATTAATAAAATATTTCTTAATTTTTTTAGGGATAGAGAACAAGAAACAATGTAAGATACGAGTTAATGACAAGACTACTTTAAGGTGGTCATGTGATTGTTCAAAATCGGCTATTAAATTCCCAGACAACTAAGGTGGAGGGGAATCGAGTGGTCGGTCGCCCCGCTTATCACTTTGCCACATGCAGAGAGCGGCATTTTAATTTCCTAAATTATTTTTTTCTAATGGCTAACAAATTTGGTTTCTACTAAAATTCGTTGCTATAAAAATGTAGATTGCATCTGTGTGATCCGGTAAATCCTTATCATTTTTGTAACCGCATTTTGTTTTCCAAAATTATAGCATACTTGATCTATAATATAATACCTAGGCGACACTGTGTTGCCTAATAAACTCGAAATTCAAACTCTAGGCGACAATAAAGATCCTTTTATATAATCATTTATTTGCTTTATTTAGCATAAAAATATTTATATCAAGTCCCCTCCTCCCCTCCACTTTTAACTAATTATCATAAGGGGCTGTCCATTAATTACGTCAACAAAATAGGGGGGGGGGGTCAGAAAATTTTTGACAAAGGGGAGGGGGGAGGAGGTCAAGAAAAGTTGACGTCAACAATGTTACTTTTTTGAAAATTTAATATAATTACTTAAAAAATGAAAATTAAGCAGCGTTTGTAGTCCTGTGTTACACACTCGCCTAACATTCAGTATTTTAATTAAACTAACTATATTCCTACTAATTTTGCCACATAAACTTTTTGGAAGCCACCTTTTTTAGGGGGGGGGTAATCAAATGTTGACGTAATTTTATAGGGGGGGGGGGGTCTCTGGAAGTTTGACAAGTTGTTGACAAGGGGGGGGGGTACAAATCGCCAAAAATTTGTTGACATAAATAATGGACAGCACCTAATAACGTTGCTTCAATGATTTGTGATTATTCATAGAGGGCTTGACAATCTGAACAAAATGTCTTGAAAAGAAAAAAAATAATGTCTGGTTGCCATGGAAATGATAAAATGGCAGGAAAAATGGATTTTCAAACGGCTATGGTTGTCTTAAAAGCAACTCAGCATTTTTTAGATATGCAGCTAAAGCATTATTGACAGCTGTCAACGCATGTTTATTGGTGCCAGACTGATAAATTGTTTTTTCACTAAACAATGCCTGTCGCTGATCGTATTTTTTTTTTTGTTTTTTACATTTATAAAAAAGGTTGATTTTTTGGCATAAAGTTAATGAAACTCTCAATTGGGTCTCTTCGTTATTATTTTTTAAGACTCACTAAGCAATTTTCTAAGATCTGCTAATAATATTGTGAAAATGTTCATTTTTAAATTATGTGTTATTTACATTAATTTGCAAAGGTACATTTTTTAAAGGCAGTGGCTACGGTTCGGTCCGACCGAACCCGTATTTTTTTTACTTCGGGTACCAGCCATAGATAATATTGCTCCACACCCTAACCCTATCCCTAACCCTATCCCTAACCATATCTCTAACCCTACCCTAACCCTAATCCTGAAAAAAAAAATTCTGAAAAAAAAAAAATTATGTTGTTATATAGTTCAGTGCAGCGACTCGGCCGCTATGCAATAATAAGTAAGGCTGGTACCCGAAAAAAAGAAATACGCGTTCGGTCGGACCGAACCGTAGCCACTGCGTTTTTTAAATAGAAAAAAAAAACTATGTTGCGTGTAAATTTTTATAGCCACTCAAGAAAAATATATATGAATGGTCACTTTACTTAAAGCCCTGCGGCTAATACTTAAGGGTGACCCCCGTTCATCACTATACAAATCATTTGAATGTGTTTACAAGTCTCCTACTGGACATCCCCTGAACAAAGGCATATTTATTTTAGTCGATTGTATAATATAAATATAAAAAAAGACAACTCCTCAGATGATAGTAAGACGTTATAGTTTAATTTTTTTGCTTAATGAAAGCTTTATTTTTTCTATTATCCATTAAAAAGTGCAAGAAAATAATGTAAGCATCTATTGTGATAGCCCGTGAAAGTTACAGCATTGATGAAAGGGGAGATAATGTAGACTGTAAAAAAATCAATCTCAACCCTTCCCCCCCCCCCGGAAATATCAAGGGGAATAATTTGTCTTTAAATTGTATAACATATTTGCGTAATTATTAATTTTCACGAGTTAAAATAAATTAAAATAGTATAAGTTAGTTGTGTTTAATAGAAAAAAATTAAAATTATAAAAATAATTCTATTTTTTAGGCAAATTCATTAAAAACAAATAAATAGCATGTAGAAATATTTGTTCAAAAGAAACCACCATTATGTTACTTTTTTATTAAGAAGACTCCTCGATTTAGCTGGCTGATGATTACTCTGGTTTCTCTTCACAACGAGTAAATCTTTCGCCTTTTACTAAAGATTTCCGTGGAGAGGAGCAATTTAATGAGTCTAAAACTAATTTTTCAAGCCCTACTTTGTAGGGTCAGTACTCAAATGTAACATGATCAGTTGTACCTTGGAATCGGAATTCGATGATAATAAATTTCACTTTAAAAAAGTCTTTATTTAGTGACACAGTGGCAGATGCTGTTTTAATTATTTAGTATTATAATAAAAATTACATGTAACTCAAAAATGTTCTTCCAACATGTGGGAGGGTTAAGATATCTATTGCAGGTGGGGATCGGTAACACTTTGGGGGGGGGGGGGTGATTGCCAAAGTGTGACAGCAATGATAAGGAATTGTAAAAAAAAAATAACATGCATTTTGGAGGGGTGGGGATAATTCAAGGAAGAAAATGTGATTGATCATTTAGGGAGCCATTCAAAAGTGAGCTTGTTAAGAATTAAAAAAAAATGTCTACATGATCTAGGGTTCAACTTTTATTATTAAAAGTTGCTATAACTACTAAAAAATTTGACACAAATATATATAGGTGTTTGGGAATGATTGTAATCTTTCAAATGAAAACAAAAGAATGAAAAATATCTACTATCCAAATTTTAAAACTCCTTAAATTTTACCTTAAAAAATGCCAGTTGAGCTTCATGCAGTGAACAATTCAATCTTTTATTATTGTTAATTATGTATGCAACATGGAAGTAGTGCTGTAGCTAGCTTAACTCGCACCTGGGGCACAATACTTGTTTAGCCTCTCCCCCCCCCCACCATTCAAAAACCATATATTATATGTAAAATATACCATTTGGCGCCCCTTTGTGAGTAGCGCTCGGGGCATGATGCCCCCCCCTTCTGCATGGAAGCATGACATTTTTAGAAAGGGTTAAGTGGGTCACAAAAATAAAGGTTGGGGAACGCTGGCTTAGATAAATGTGACAGCTAATAATCCATCAGTTTAAAAAAAAAGAAATTAAACACAAAAACTTTATTTTCTTTTTTGCTAGACTTTTATTCAACAGTATTTTTTGCAGTTTTTAAACATTTATGAGTATATTCATTAAAAAAAAAAAAAGTGTACAGCTTGTTTAAAAACAGTGACATTCTGCTGTATGTTGGCAGAAGCCTAGAGTATACAACTGTAGAAAGTGATGTTTTTCATTCTAGTCTATCGCAATCTCTGTGACGGTGTACACATAGTTGTGACAAAACTTAGTTTTAGTAATTAAGTTGCAATGTCTCTGCTACTAAATTATAATTCCCACACAATGAATCTATGTGCTGTTTCCCCAAAGCATTTAAAAAGAAACCAATCAAAGATGACTTACAATGACTGAACAATTGACTGATAATATAATTTCATTTGGTGAATTATAAAAATTCATGTATAAAACATTAGAAAATAATAAGGGATTGGAAAAAAAAAAAGGAAAATAGTGTCCAAAGGACTTGACCTCTGAGGTGATTTAAAAATATCATAAAATATATTAATACTTTGGTGAAGACTTCATAAATAAAACATTTAAGGTACACAATTTGTACACATTGGCAAACATACTCATTTCTGGAAGTATAGTGTTGTTCTGAAATAGTGACTTGAATCTCGCACTAGTTAGAAAAAAGGCCATAATAGTATTTATTTTTATTCAAACACAGCTATTCACTTCTAAAAAATGGAGCTAGTAAATCATTCAAGCCGACCTACATTTATTCACAAATAAGTAAACCACAGTTTTGAAAATTAATAAATACAAATTTGCACAACCCTGTTGAAACTCAAAGTGTACATTATGGTGGTTCAGATAATAACATACTGTGCAGGTAAAAGCTACGAAAGTTTCATTTATGTTTGTGCACAATTATTTCAAAGTGTTTTAACTAGAATGATGCATATGATAAGGACAGATTTTTTTTTGCAAAAGAATCAATTAACGCACACAAAAAACATTACAAAAAGACAACATGTATTGATAATTTATAAGACTAGTGTCAATCACAACTTTCGATGTAAACGTCTTAACGCTTCATCAACACAACCCTATTAACAAAGGCAAAAAATATATTTAGTATGGATTCAAACAAAATCTAATCAGTGAATCAATCAAGTAAGCTATTTATGAACTGACTGAAAACAAATATTCCTAAGTTACTAAACAATTCAACTTTAAATGCTCAAAGGATTTATATTATAACTTTTTAAATGGACGAATTAAAATATGTTTAGAGGCTATAATTTTAAAATTGCCTCAGTCCTTCATATCAACAATCCAACAAAAAAAAAATATGGTGCCAAATTTCATTATTTAAAACACTGTGGAGCTAATGTGTTATAAAACATAAGATATTTGTCGTTCAATAAAAATATTAAACCTGGGAGAATAAATATTAACAGAAAAAAAAAAAGGAAGCATTTGTGTTGAGAATAAATATTAAATTTTAAAAAGCTGTAAATCCGAAGCACTGAGCATCCTTAGATCAACTTAATTACAAATTAAAGTGACCTAGAGAAAAAAAAAAAAGTGAATCATTAACATGAGAGAAATTAAGGTTAAAAAAAAAGATGCAGCAGATTTGCTAGAAAAAAACATGAAACAAATAATATGAGTGGATATGTTGGTGTTATAAAACAACAACAACAGTGTTTAACAGAAGAACCAAATATTGAGTATAAATTTCATATTTCAACAATAATAATTAATAGTAACAATTCCTTGTGGTTACAGTCTATTAAATAAAAAAATCTAATATTTTTTTCTTGTCACTAGACCTCTAAAAGTGAAAGAACAAAGAGATTACATCACAAGTAAATCCCAATAATAAAAAGAGTGATTGTAAATATTTAGCCACTAACATATGTCACATATAAAATATTGCATTCATTTTCTTCTATGGTAATGGAGGTATATATTAACAATTTTATCAAAAGGAGCAAATCGAAACCTGTGATTTAAGTTACCTATCAGTTTATAAATGCAATCAAGTCACTAGTTAAAATTATTACTATAGATCTAATTAAAAAAAATGATTCGATATTATTAGTATTTAATTAGCAAAGAAAATGAGATTTTGCAACTAAAAAAATTCCAATCTTTTTATACCTTTCATAAAAATTATATCGCTAAGAGAAACAATGAAAAATATTTCAAATTAGCCTAAGATACATTTCTTTGAATTTTCATTTAAAGTTTTTGCAAAATGACAAAAAAATGTTTTCACTTTATTACTTTAGTTATTCTTTCCTGTTCAGTCTTAAGCTGTTTTTTTCCCTTTTAAGGATAATATATTTTTTTTGTCCTTTTTTTAAAAATGAAACTTGGATAAATTTGAACATATAATTCATGACGGCTATTTCATCATCTTATTCCGTTGGTGAGAAATATATATAAACACATAAAAAAAGAATCCTATTCAAAGCTTTTGAAGATCTAAAGCAGTTCACTTTTGGTCAATGTAAACTGTTTTCAGACAGTCACTGCTAGGTGATAACGAAGAAGATTTATCAGATTCATCCATAGCTTTTTTTAACTCAACTCTTGCTTTGCGTACCACAAACCATAATAGGACTACAGTTATCAATATCTGAAAAATATATAAACAATAATTTTTATTTATAAACTATATCAAACATAATAACGAATTAAAAAAAATATATATATACATGTATATATATATATACATGTATATATATATATACATGTGTATATATATATATACATGTATATATATATATATACATGTGTATATATATATATACATGTGTATATATATATATATATATATATATATATATATATATATATATATATATATATATATTTAGCATACATTTGTTTAATATCAATGTCAAATAATAATTGTGTGTGTATAAGCTTGTTTTTTTTCCCCAGACCATACCCATGTGCAAATGTAATGTTTATTTATTTATGGATGGATATATTCAGTAGAACTAGGATGGTTGGTCAAATGTACTTATAAAAAAGTACTTTTCAATTATCTTCGTTCAATAAACACTTTGAATATCACTTCAGAATTTGTTGATATTATGTAACAGTTGGATGTTAAATACCTGTGGACTACTCATAGGTCACAGAGACACAAAAATCACTTACTTCGAAATATAAGGAAAAGCACTATATTATATATATAAAACAGCAGGCACATTAATTATACTAATTCAATCTTGAAGAATAATTACAATTGAATAACATATATTTAATCAAATTACATATATCATAATGAATAAAATCAGCTTTTAAGTTTGTAATAAAATCAGTCTGTCAGCTTCTCAAAACTAATTGATGACTAACACAGCAGCTATGCTTGCAAAACAAACATACATACAAATACAGTAGTCATGTGACAATCTACAATTTGCACATCCAAATTTAACCATAGCGCACATCATACCACACTGAAAACTGGAGCGTAAAACCAGCAAAACAAATTTTATCTTTGTGCTTTGACCCAGTGAAATATTTGTGATAAAAATGATTATTATATAAAGAGGAGCACTATTTACTTAGGCCTGTCTCTTAAATATGTTGAAAACATTTTTAACATTTACTAAGTTAATAGAGTTAAATAGGACTGGACATCGTTAAATTAAAAAAAAAAAGGCCGTTTTAATTAACAGTAAAAAGGGTTTTCTCACTTAATAAGGATTAACCTTTTGGTATGCATAAAAATATTTTTTTTTCGCTGTTAAGGGTGATAACAATTTTTTAAATTTGTATTGCTACACGCTAAACAAAATGAGTTTAAAATATGAGAGAAAAAATTAGGGCATACGATGTTCAGAAATGTTTTGCTGCCATACTCAAGCTGTCAGATTTTATAAAAGATGAAATGTTAGAATTACAAAGACTAGAAAGAGCTACATGTGTCAAATAAAAAAAGCATCTCACCTGGCCTCCAAATATAAAAAATCCTGTTAATCTATTTGAGTCATCTGACATGAGATCTTGCATATTTCTTAATGTGGAGCCCATGTAGCAGTTCAAAACACTCATCGGGACCAGGCCACCAGCACTGGAGATCAAATATCTCGGCAATGTCATGGAAGACAACTGCAGAGAAAGTTTAGAGTACTTGGAAACAAAAAAGGCAGGAATGCTTTCTTGATTTTTTTAAAAGCCACCCATTTTATTTCTATGTTAAAGTCATCTGGTCTCTTTTTTTTAAAAGTGAAATTCTAGATAAAAGCTTTTTTTTTGAAAAATTAAATGTCACTAATAGTATACGTTAACTAATCATGCATATGCATGGCAATCAAGGTTTACTACTTCTTATACATGGTGAATGATCAGCTCAAGTTGGGACTGCTATTTTTTTTTTTAAATATATGAGAAAAACACTTTTACATACCGAAAATAAAGCATTTTGAAGACCAAACGGTATAGGTGTAAGCCTAGTCAAAGCAACAATCTTCATGCCATGTGGTCCACTCACAACACTGACAATGGCCTCTACTTTATGAGAGTAGAACTTAGAACGAAGGTAATCTGAACACAACAACCGCATGGAAGGTGTTGATATACTCAAGGCAATAGTCACACATAAAGTGACTACAAGTGGGCCATACAGAAATCCATAGAGGTACCTGAAATGATAACAAGTCATCAATTTATGCTGACATTATGCACCCACACGCAAAGCAAATGGGCTGAACCAGGCACTTTTTCAGGGGCATCACAGGTATGAGTGCACCAGGCTTATTCTTAAAGGGTTGTCTTAGATTTCCCCAACTGAATGCTGTTAGTTTTAAGAAGGCTCTGACTCAAAGCAATTATCATGACACAAATCATTAATTTATTTCAACTTTTCTATCCAGGTAACACATTTAATTTACAAACCAAATAAAATATTTTATCAATTCAGATTATGTTAAAATGGGGGATTTTTATCTTTCAATAAATAGAACCTTCTGGAAAAAAGATCATTTACTTTACCATATATTGTGGGGCCCACTCAGACCAGCAAAATATCGAGCTGTTACAAAACTACAAAAGGGACAGGTTGGCAGTGTGGTAGAGTGCTTGACTGTAATGAGCTGTTTTATGTGTTTTCTTTTCTAAATTTTGAAATAAATAAAAATATCCAACTAACTGGTGTCTACATACCCAGATGTGACCATAAGTAATGAAAGACCCCAAGCTATCGGGAAAGAGATCACAATAAACAAAGCCGCAAGCACTGACACGCTGACAACAGGATCAACATGTTCCAGCCACAAAAGCAGAGATCGAATATGGCGATGGCCAAACAGCAGGAACACAACAACAAAAACGATAACAGCAAATGATGTCACTGTGGCCCTGTAGCACCAGTCAATAGAATCTGGCGAGTCTGTGATGATTGCATGCATGAGAGCACTGCTGGTACCTAAAGTGAGAAGACAGTATCTTGACTTAGATAATACAATGTATCTGACAGCAGAAATTTCAAAGGTTAATTTTTTTCTAAAATACTTATTAATAAACACATCTGACTAATGCGTAATCAAGGCTCAAAAAAGTCTCGCAGCAAGTAAATAAACACAAAAATTTCAAATTAAAAATTTTCTATCAACTTTAAATTCATCTTTAATTTTTTTTAAAGTGAATTCAAGATTTAAAAAAAAGCCTATTTTGAAAGCTTTCATGTGATTTTAACATCTGTCAGATGTAGCTGGTTGACTAATGTATCCAATTGCATAATAAATAAAGAAAATATACCAGAAACTTTTTGATCTTTGATCCCATTGTTATTCTGGCTTGACATATTCACACAACCATCATCTTCCAAAAATAATTTCTCCTCTTTATGGAAAGCATCATTGTCGGCACCCTGGTGCCAGACAGGACTTGGGTCGTTCTTGTGAGCATCATCAACATGCACAGGCAAAAACAGAGCATCGATCTCGGATGACTCTCCCAGGAACAACTCTGGGTTGATCTTAAAAGTATTCATAGCAAGACCTGGTCATGACAGTAGCACTGTAGAGCAGAGAAACAAAAAATTTCCCTCTTGTGTTGTTCCTAAACTGTAAAGGATTTAAAAGTCACGATTAAAAAGTAGTTCAATGTATTATATTTATACCATATTTACATAATAAAGAGCAAGTTGGTCAAGGGTGTAATAGGTTAAACTGTTTGAAAATCTTAGACTATTAATTCATTATTGTTTTTGTGGTAGCAATTGTTATAAATCTTATAATTTGAGGTTTAGTGTTCTAGTCTTTTAAAGAAATAAGCTGCTCATCATGGATTACCTGAAATGCAGAACCTTTTTTAAGATGGATCATTAGAATCAATATCGGGGTAGACTTTAAAAGGAACTCTTCCAATGCTAAGATGTTGTATCCAATTACAAATAGGATCAGCTTGATGTAATCATCTACGTAAAACAAGGAATATAAAAAACGAACAAAATCAATAACATTGTTTCTTAGATAAACAAAAAATAATTAATATGAATATTAAAAATATTTTTAGAAAAGTCAAAGATGGCATGTTAAGTTTGATACAGTATTTACAAGCCAAAATATTTTTTTCATCCCGGTGAGTAAAATAAATGCAACAGTTTCAACATACTTTACATTAATATGTTTCATCGTTACATTTACATGTCATTTTAATAACCTTATTAAATTTTAAAATGTCAGTTGTAAACAATGATTTTTATCAAACCCTGAAATAGCAAAGCTGGAAGAAACAAAACACAACTGAAACTATTACTTCTTCTACAAATACCATATAATATGATATGAATCCTGAATACTTCTTTGAAAATGAAAAATCAAAGTGTCCACATTGTAACAAAGACCTTATTTCACTGTTGGAATCAAAGAAAGAAATAAAATCAAAAGTCATTATATATTTCATGATAGATTCATTTTACTGTACACTACACTGAGGTAAGCACACTAAATACATGCACACACACACACAAAAGAAGTTAATCAATGACAAGAAGACCAGCTGCTTCACTTCTTCTTATAGCCTGATTATCTGATACAAACTTGGAAACTTTAGTCTACACTGTTTTAGCATCTTAAAAAAAAAGTATATAAAATGCACTAAGAATATCTTATTTGATACATTTTAACAGACTGACAAATGATACTTTCTGTCTCGTAAGTCACATGTCTTTTGACTTACTATTTTTATGACATTCAGTTTTGACAGTTTTAATAATGGTTCGGCTGAAGGGTTTATTTTGGTGCATTTGATTTGTACATAAAATATACTAACCCTCATAAAAAACATCTTTAGCATGCTTACTATAAAACATTTGCAATTGTTTTTGATACAATGAGCTTAACACAATGGTTAATTTTTTTTTCACTCTGTAGACTCTCTTGTGAGTGTAAATGTGCAACGTTCATGAACAAATGTAAAATAATAAATAAATGTCACTGGACATTTTTGCTGTCTGGATTTAAAAAAAAAAAGAAAGGGTGGGGGGGATAACTTCTTTTGATCGCTTTCTTTAATTTCAGAAAAAAAAAAACAGTAAAAAAAGGATCAATATGCCAAACATAAATGACAATAATTTATTTGACTTCATGAATGATGGCTGAGAACTTTGTTTTTGTAGTTCACAGAAGCTTTAAAAAAATAATAAACAGACTAGCTAGCAAAAAAAAAATGATGTTAATTTTAAGCGACAGAAAAAAATGACAAATTGTACAACCAAAAATAAATTAGTTGAAAGGAAATATATTGGCTGAAAGGGAATTCACTAGAGAGTCTTTCTATAGTTTACAGTAAAAATTATGATAAATACAACATACATTTAAGAAAGTCTTTTTTAAATTAATCTATTTCAGTTCAAATTGGTTGATTACTGCTATTTTTCTTCAAAAGTGAATGACTACAAAGAAAATTAAATTATTTAAAGAATTTATTTTTTAACTTTTTTTAATTCAACAAAATTTATACTGTGTCTAAACTCTTTACAGATCAAGGCACTTTGAAAAGACCAGGAAAAGTTGGTGTGGTTTTCAAATATGTGACATTTCAGTCAGCAGCTTTTGCAGCAACAATATTAATCTACAGGAACTGAGCTGCACTACATCAAATTTTTAATCATTAGGCATTACAATGACAGGAGATAGTTCAAGCAACAGAGAATCAGCCATTGAAAAGACACCTGTGTCTTGAGGGGAGAAGCAACTTTGTAAACCCTTGAGCAATCTCACTTTCAACATAAGTCCATCAAGGCTGTCACTGTTAATGTACTGTTGGTTTTTAGTCACCTTTCCTCATTTAATTAAGATCCATCAATTATTATGAGTTGATATTTTCTCCAACCTGTTTTTCTCAAGGGAAATTTTGATTTGAGCTAAATGTGTCCCTATTATAAACAAGAATGCAATGCCCACTGATGCAAGAGAGCATTCCAGGATAGGAAGCAGTTATATAACCTCAATAGACAGCTAGAGTTTCAAATTATGGAACTTAAAGACAGTTCTATTACGACAGATCTAGTCACATAGTAATACAATGAACCAAATTACACTATAGGGATGTCTTTTCGAAGTACAAACTGAACAGGAGAGAGTAGATCTAAGATATGAAGGGTATCTGCTGCAAGCAAAGTGTTATAAATTAACATATGATTGATATAAGGCTAAGAATCTTCATAACATCTCTAGAACCATGGTGAGAAATACTGTTCTGTTTCAATTACACTGTGATTGGAAAATAATTTTAATTATTTCGACCGAGTAAATATAAGTCCTAAAATAAAGGAACATTTATTCTAACACCATATTCAAACATGATTAAACATTTCACCAAAACTACTTCTCAAGACACTCATATATCTTCTGTTAACTCCAGTTTCACTTAATTAATAGTCATCGACTCATCACACTATTACTCAAAAGAACTTGAGCAAATTAACATTAATTCTGTCCAATCAAGTAACCATAATCATCATTGTATCAACAGAATATTTCTTCATCAAGCAATTCAAAGCGTATATCTAATAAGAGACTTCAGCGATTAGAGTAGATAATTTTAGCATGTGTTACTAGTATGTAAAATTTCAAGTGACTTTGATGAAACTACTTTGACATCTATGTGTTAAAATAATATCTTTGGGCTTATTTCACAAAAAAATAAGCTCAAATATGGGAGTCAGCCATGATAGTTTTCCGACCTACTTTGATGTCATTCACTGTGAGTGGCTGTTGCTAATGTCTATGAGATTTGGATGGTCGTGCTGTAAAGAAACTTCACACACGCAATGTCTAGAGAAAGGTGATAATGATCAAAATTGGAATTAACCAGCTCTCTTTTCATACATAAATCTACCAGAGAAGATATTTTGAAAGTTTTCCTTCTTTTTCTATACTATGTACCAAAAATATTTTAATTATGGGCTGATTGAAAAGTATATTATATGGATGAAAAACTCTTTCACAGCTCTTTCCAGTGATGCCTAAAAACTTGAAATTTATATAATATGAAATGTTCATATCACATACGTCATACCTAAACATTAACTTTATTCTTTAAGCAGGAAAAAAAAAAGATTCTGGACATATCAGCTGAAATATGCTTTTTTAAAGGTAAAACTAACTTCAATTAATGAGTGTCTCATTATAAGGCATTAATAATCCCTTTTCTTGGAGTTATTTAATCCGATCGCAATATGTCCTGTAGTATTGACAGATAATAAAGTATTGTTGCTCTCCCTCTACCATCATCATCTACATTTTTTTTTTATTTGGACTTGGTCTTGTAACAAATAGGCCTACACTGTTGATTGTATATATAACTGTTTTACACAACTACTCACCTGTGACAACTCAGGTCATTTCATGTAGATTCATGCAACTTCATTATAAATAGCCTTTAGATAGTGATCGTGACACTTCCTTTCTTTAGAAAGATAAGACTTGTAAGTTATATACACATAACCTCATAACAATCCACCGACAACTAAAATAATATAGGTCAGTGGGAAGGAAACGGTTAGTTAAACTTTATAAGAAAAGAGGCATATGTCTATGAAAAGAGGATAAAAAGCGTCAAGGGTAGCAACTCTCATTTGATAAGTTGGACAATCTTCAAAGATGTCGTCTCTAGTAGATTTATGTGTAAAAAGAGAGCTGGTTAATTCCAATTTTGATCATTATCAGCTTTCTCTTGACCCAGTTCCCGTTTATGAAACACCGTTGGATAAATGTAATTATATTTGTAGCTAAAAATATCATTAATAAATATTTATAATTTACCTTCCATTATCTTAATGATTGTCATTGAGTCATCTGCGTTGAAAAACAGCAAACAGACATGAGACTGCTTGATTAATCATCATGTCTTGTAATTAGCTGTTAATAAATTCTCAAAAGGCTTTTGAAATGCTAGGATGAACTTAAGAGTAGCTGGTCCCTGCTTAAAAATATAAATAATTAAAATATGTTTTACATTATTCAGTGGCTACGGTGCCTACAGGACTTTCAGGTTCATTTAGAAGGAATGCATTTTTTTTTCTCAGGATGTCTGTGTATGAACTCCCTGTAAGGATGAGATGAAATCTCCTGGATCCTATAAACCACTAATGGAATGGTTATTATGGTGCCCTTCTTTCATCCCCCCCTCCCATTGCTGATAGTGCAAATGTCATGGAGGCACCACTGGAGATGTAGCAGGGTTATAAAATAATAAAGTATATTATAATTATTTAAGCTTTATTTTTTTAACTTAGCTTGTTAGTATTCTCCTATTAGGGTCCAGTTACTCTATAAAGTTCATCCAAATTTTAGAATCAAGATATTTCTGGTTCACATTGTCCTAAATTTTATTTAATCATATTTAATACAGTATTATTCTTTATAAATCTTTATCCCTAGAAGTTACATAGTATTTTACTATCCTTATGTTCTATTTAGTTAATTTAGTCTATTTAATAGATTTTTCTGATAACTATCAGTTTGTTTGTCCAAATAAAAAATATATTTAATAATTTCTTTATTTTAAAGAAATCAAAACTTTATGATGTAACAAACAAAAAAATTCAACCAGCCATCTTGTGTTGTAGATATAATAATTTAAGTGAGCAATACAAAACCATGTAATCATTTCAATATTATTTTGTAAGTAGTCGTAGTAATAGAAAGTTCCCTCAGCCTTTAAGGGCCATCTTTTTCTGCAGCCACAGCAAATTATGGGATAGTGTGACTAGCACTATCTTGCATATAAATGGAAGCACAGAAAAGTATTATTCAGGGCTCTTTTGGAAACCAATTTATATTGTTGTTGCCAAACATTTTCTAAAAATAAATGAGGTGCATTAATATACCATCTAAGTATTCTGAGAAATAATTTTTTTGTGTGATCCAAATAATCAATGGTAAGCAGTAGTATACTTATCTAGAACTGATTCGAATATATCCATATGGACGTTTAAAAGTTTTGATTGCTAGTAGCACTAAGATAGTAATAATTTAGAAACAAAATAACCTATTTTTCTTACTGATTCAATTACCATAGCCATAGATGTGGCCAAACCTTCAGAGAGCAGCTTTTCTTCCCATCATGCAAAATTTTTCAGCCTACATAATCATGTTTTTTCTGATCCCTGGAATGATTCTACAATTTATTTTTGTGACAAAGATTGGAACATTGGGAGCATTTCTATCGGCAAGGTGAGAACGTTATAATTAAATTTCACTGACTTGCTAAGATTTTTCATTAGCAATGCGTACACCTAAAATATTACACAGTAATCCTTTTTTTTTCCTCCAATATTAACAGATTGGTAAACCTGTAACATGTGATTCAAATTTTCAAGTTCCTGAGGCATCCAATCTAAGGCTAAAACCATCAAGATTTAATGTATCTTTAATTTTCCCAAGTCCAAATCTTGCAGTTGTAGTCAATGGTGCAGCAACATTATACTTGCTTGATACAAATGATAGACACTCTCAAAATAAATGGAAAGTAAGTTAATAGATTGCAGGTAACTTTCCAGCTTATGTCTTGTCCGAGCTGTAAACATTGTCAGGCAGTATACCTGGGTATTTTTTATTAATTTTTTTTTTATTTTATAAATGTCTATAAAATAAAGACATAATAAATATTATTTTTCTAATAGCCTCTCTTTGACAGGGATAATATAAAGACATAATAAATATTATTTTTCTAATAGCCTCTCTTTGACAGGGATAATAAATGTACACTTAAAATTAAGACGAAAAAAATTAAATTGATAAATGTATGTTTAAAAAATTGAAGAATTATTGTTTTTATTTATCTAGTAATTATTTTTTCAATTAACTGAAACTCTTTTTTAATCTTTTAGTTGATAACTGAATGATCAGGATACATAAATCTGGATTTTATAAAATACTAGTGCAGAAAATTAGAGCTTAAATGTTTACCAGGCACTTTGAAATAATAAATGTGTGTTTTTTTTTTAAAAACATTTTATTTTAATATTTCAAGTAATCGTTAAAAAATCTGTAACTGTATACTTAAAATCAGCAATGGTATACCCATTGGCTATATAACAGCAACTGAATGCGGGGTCCGAGTTTGATCTCCAGTGAGTCCCATCCTTACTAGGACTTCCAAAAAAAAATATGTAATCATTTCTTTGCTGTGTGGTATCAAAGGTTAATGACTTTTTAGACTGTTTTTTTCAGGGTTTTTTTAAATAATATTTCAGTTATGGTTTAATACTGGGCCAAATATATCTCTTTGATAAAAAAATGTAGAGCTATGCCCCTTTGCTTAGTACCTTCGACTAAACTACATGCTGGTGTGTTAGTAGCCAATGATTAATGTGTTAAATTATTTTTTAATTTCATATTTCAGGTGTTGTTAAAAGAGTCAGTCCCAGTTGCTGGAGACGCAGGTATTGTAATAGACAGCGTCCTATGGATAGATGGTGAAAATAGAAGAGTAGAGTGTCTCCTTGCATCAGTGGAAGAGGTCGAAGGAGAAGTTAAGGAAAAGCATCGGTCACCTTGGATCACTGTCCTCTCATGGCTGACTTTACTGTCTGGTATGTTGTAATTGATTGCTAATGTATACATATTATCGCTTAACCTCCAGTTCATTAGTTTAACAGTTATTTGATTCTTTATTAATGTGCTATTGGCATTTATCATAGCAAATTATGGGACAATAAAGATCCATTTTATTTGATCCCAAAAGTATTGAAATTGTTATTATTTCATTTTCTTTATTCAATTGTTGACCTTTTTTATTATTTATTGCCATTCGTACATTTTTTTAATTCTAAGTATTTATAAATTCAAAGCAACACTCTAATAAGCCATCTATCTATAATTTCAGAATTTTTCATTAAATGTTTTGTTGATGTTAATATCTTTTAAAGTGGATGGAAAGCAGTGGACTATAGACCGAACAAGAAGACTGGAAGGACCACGTCCCATTGAATATGCCAGCTTTGATCGCCAGGGACAAGCACTAAATATCGTTTCATCTGATCTTTATAAGATGGTGGAAGATTCTGTTAAGCCTGTGGACAGTGGAGAAGCAACAGATGTTGATGTCCGAGAAGGTCTGTCAATTATCACAGCTAATCACTATTCTTGATGCAATGGTTAATAATCCTTAGTACAGTATGAAAAGCATTTCTTAAATCTTGTTTATTTCCTAAAGATTATTATTAATATTAGCTGTACCCCACAAAACATCTGCAAGACGTATTTTATTATTTTAAAAAAAAACCTCGCTTAACTTTAAAATGACTCCTCTATGTCATATTAAGAGTTTATAATTATTTAGGTCTATATATTCCATCACAGAAGCTAAATTGGAAAACTTATTTTACCCATATAGTAAGTCATACATGAATCACATGATCAGTATTCTAATATTAGAATCTCTCTTATAGAAAAAAAATACTGACATACATGTTTTAAAACAATGAGAAAAAAAAACATGCGAAAGTTTAAAAAAAAAAAGACTCTTTCAAACCTCAAATATGAACATGAGTCTGACCGAGAACCTATTACACCACACTCTCCAGCGGCAAATGGTTTTTGTTCTCAGCATACAGAAGTCAATTCTATACTTCGCCTCAAGCTAAAATTCCATTAGCTTAATTAACATATATACTTTTAATTCACCATTTATTAAATTAATAGCCTAATTGAATACATAGATGTATACATTAACAATTTTTGCAAATTTTCTATGTATATTGAAAAGGATTATATAAGCCAAAATGCTATTGAAAACAGTATTTTATTTTAATGAGTTGTTATTTAGCAAATGCATTTTTTATGAATCCTTTAAAGTTTAGATGGTCTAAGGGATCAATGTCAACTCATTCACATTTTTAATGGAAGACCAAGCATATATTCTTGTGAAAATGTTTAAGTTCCAAGAATAATTAAAATGCCAAACAGAAGTTATGTATTGTCGTATTGTCTCTTTGTTAGGACTTAACATTAAATTTTTTTTCTTCTCTTAAAAAAATATTCATTTAAAACGTGAAAAAATGCATATCAAGTTATTATTGTACAAGTTTTGGCAATACTAACTTGTACAATTTTTTAGTTGTAGCGTTAGATTTTTTTTTAGGACATGTTGCATTAAAATTTTTTCTTCCTTGTAAAACATGAATTCATATCTTAAGCCGTTGGTGGTAAAGCATGTGTATCATATTTTTATTGTAAAATGTGTTACTTCTAACTTGAATCGTTTTTGAGTAATTGTAACTTATAGTATTTGCCATCTTTTTTTAGGACTTTTAAACAATTTTTATAACACTGCTATTTTTAGGTTTCCGCAAAATCCAATATTTCAATGATTGATTAATTGAACAATTTGGTAGTGAAAAAAAAACAACCAATATAGCCTATTTACTGGAATGATAATATTTAATATTTCAGAATTAACTTCGTATATCTTAAACCACAGAAACTATTTAAAACTAGATTTCTAAAAAAAAAATACATGTACTAAATGGAGAAGCTACCATTATTATAAAAAAAAAATTTGAATGATGCATAATTCCTCAACAACATTATGTTTTGTCAGAAACCAAATCACTGTACACCTGGAGTCAAACAGAAAGTGACCTGAGTGTTCACCTTACCATTCCTGAAGGTTTAACTAAAGCCAACCTAAACATTGACATCTCTGGGACTAGATTAGAGGTAGCTGTGAAGAATGGAATAGAAATGATTAAAGGAAATCTGCATGCTCGGGTCAAAGTTGACTCCTGTACATGGACAATGGAGGGACGAAGGTAATCCAAATAACACTTTTCAGTAATGTAAGTCGACTTTATTTTTTATGTACTTTTGGAGAAAAAAATCAACAATCAAATGCTTCTGTTTCCTATAGGTTGGAGGTATTTCTTCAGAAAGCGGAAGAGTCCTTGTGGCCTACAGTTGTGGAAGGAGACACAAGGGGAGAATTAGTATTGTCACCAGAGCATGTTGATGCCATACATTCTAGGCTGGCTCATTTAACTTCCGAGGACTGGGTCTGAATTTTTATTCCTCAAAACAAAGCACTATTCTACAATCATGTTCACAATTTATTTTACACTTAAACATGAGATTTATGGTAACATGAATAGACTAATTTTCTTCATTATTCAAACTTTTTTTTTTTTTTTAGAACCCTAATCCTGATGGTAAGGAAAAGCCGTATAATTCCCAAATGCTAGAAGAATGTGATGCAGTGGATGAGGATGGTATAGTAATTATAAGAATAGATGGAGAAACACATAAAATCACTCATAAGGTACAGAATTCAACTTTTTATTTTTCATTTTGCTGGTAGAATGATTCACAATATGGCCTTAAATTTCTAAGGCCCGTGGTGATATATTTCTTTGTCATTTTCCACAGGCTAGAAGATTTTTTTTCACAAATTCTAACCTCCTCTTCTCCAAAACATGATAAGTCTGCTTTTCAGTAGGTGGTAGTAGTATATCATTCTGAAAGCCATTCAGCTGATCTTCATTCACCACCTAACTGGGGGTGGTGACTCACCCTGGAAGTGATCCTATTCTAGGAAATACTGGTTGTGTATTTATATCCCAGACACCTCAATCACATAAGGCCACTTATGTGCCTCCATAGCTAGTGTGCTTCAACTACGGTGGGAATGTAGACATACCACCATTTAACTGATTAGTTGTAGTTGTAATATATAAAGGTTCAAGAGAAAATATACTTTTTTATTGTATTTCTTTCAATGAGTTGGTGCTGTCTTATGAATTTATCTTTAATGTTTTTATAAGCTTTAATATAGCTTTACCTTCTGTTTGTTTATGTGAGCATGTATTAACAATGACAATAACTGTGTTAATATTTTCATGTCAATTACTTTAATTCTTGAAGACTGCCAAGGGAAGTACAAAGTGAATATAAGTGACCACATTTCTAGTCTTTTAACGATGACAATAACTGTGTTAATATTTTCATGTCAATTACTTTAATTCTTGAAGACTTCCAAAGGAAGTACAAAGTGAATATAAGTGACCACATTTCTAGTCTTATACTTAGCACACTTTAAGGGAGGCTATGTAAGTTTTCAAAACAATAGCAAGATACAAAGAACCAAGTAAAAAATTATAATGGCTAAAATCAAAGTGTAGGCACCAGGTTGTATCTCTTTTAATTTATGACAAGACGAAATTACAATTTAGGTATTTGGAAACATATCTTTCAACTCTGCCAAATGAAACAAAGTAGATAGGTCATAGTAAGACTTTAATTCAAGTTCAAATACATTCAGTGACAAATGATAAAACCAATAAGTAAAACTACTAATCGATATATGTACCCATGTTTTTTTTAAGCCATTATTTCTAATAAATACTTGTATGATCTAAGGAATTTTTTTTTATTTAGTGCACTATAAGACATGTACATGTATAAGCTTATTTTGAAAAAGGTTTTCATCTTCAATTTATTCAAATATCATGCCTCATATTGAAATAAATCATTATCGAGATTTAGATATTAATTCAGCCAATATTATCAATTTTACATGGGTTCTATTTAACTTAAAGAATTGTAGAAGAAATTTTGACCAGCAGGGAATTTTGCTGGGAGCAATGTAGATCTCTCTAATATTTATTACAATATCCAAACATGCATATTGGTTATGGCCCATTATTTTAAAAGATCACATATATTTCAGGTTAATGCAAGTAACCAGTTTCTCTTCAGTACGATCTTTTCCGCTGATAAAGCTCCAGTGATGTGCTTAAGACATGATGTAGATGGATTTTTATGGCAATTGACTGATACTGTGCAACCATCAAAATGTCCCTGGGAGCACATCGGCGTCCTGAATGCCTTTGGTTATGTTCTGGCATCAAAACAGCAGCGGCGGTTTAGCTCATGTTCACCTGATATGTCTGTTGCGGCTATCGCTGACTCCCAGCGCCACATTTACATCTACAGACAAGAAGTGTCCGTCCTAACGCCTCTGCGTAACAGAAAGACTGGACAACAAATCAGAAGTGTTGCCAAGCAGCAGGTGTTGTCTCTTGATGCCTCGCCAGATGTTATACTAGGTATTAAGATTACGAATTCCAAAATTTTTGTGGCAACTGAACAGAAAATATTTGTCTATGTCATGAAAACAGATGACTAATTGTGAAATAAAGTAACAGAAACATGTAATTTTATGTTTTTAATACATTTTATTCAATTTAACTTTCTAATGTAACAATAAAATTGTCAGAATGAGTACAAATTAGTTGTCAATAATTTTTTTTTAAAATAATTTAACTCTCAAAATATTCAGTCACAACGTTTTTCTCCATGTACAACAAAACAACTCTGAGTTGCTTAACATTCATTTTACACAATTCCATGGCTTAGGACTTGTCTATATGCTACTATATTTTTTAAAATCGCATTTATAATTTATAAGATTCCCTAGTTACAAGTCAGACCTTACTCCGAAACCTGGCCCCCTCGGAGGTTCTGTAAGGGAAGTGAGGCCATTCTTAGGTTCTGATGCAAATCTTTTGTTTTGACCGCTCCTTTTAAAAAAAAAAAAGAAAAATTGGTTAATGGGATATTTATATAATACAGGGTTATACTATGTTATGTCTACAAAATTAAAAAAAAAAATAAAACCTACTGTGGTCCTGGCTGAGGCTTTCCTCCTGATTTCAGTTCATTCAGAATTCTATTGATATCATCCACTGTTAGATCTTCCTGTTTAAAAAATTGATAAAAAGCAACGTGTACATTATTTTTTGCTTGATTACAGTTGCTCAATTTAAAGCATTCCATGCGAGCCTATAGCAAATTAAAGAGGAAAATATAGAAATGCAAGATTCATGTGATCTAAACAATACTGAGACTTTATAAACAGCATCACTTATGAAATTTTCCTACTAAAGGCAGTGGTTCTCAAAGTATGGGTGGCGAGCTTATCATTTCATCCATAATACACAACAATTCACTTTTAGGTAGTTTAAATGACTTGTTCGTAAACTAATACAAAAAAAAAAGTTATCAAAACAATGAAATGATCCCATCATTAAATGGAGAATTAAATGAATTTACTTGTCCTTTGGTAGCTGAGCTATTAATGAATGCAATATTACAACATCATCCGGCTTTAACCTTTTATAAAGAAAACTGAGGGCAATTGTTTAAAGTCAGCAAAACTAAAATATGTTTCCTTACATAATAATCATCGTTGATCTGTACCATTGGTGCATTGACACAAGCACCAAGACATTCTACTTCAGCTAATGTAAACATTTTATCTTTGGTTGTATGACCCACATCGATTCCTAAAGAAAAACAAAACCAAATCAACTAGAACATTAAAAAAAAAAAAAATTTCAAAAATAAACTTGCCTGTTAAGTAATAATTCAGTTTAAAGTGTAACAGAAATTACTGAAAAATGGCATTGAAGAATTTTTTAATACATTTAATAGTTGTTAAACAACTAATATTAATTTAAAATATTCATAAAACTGTAACATTTACAACGGCTCACCTAGATTTTTTTGAATAGCTTCCAAAATAACATCTGAGCCTACACCATTCAGAATACAAGGTGTTGTGGTGCAAATCTGGACAAAATATTTTCCTACAGGCTCTCTATTTACAAACAAACACGAAAAATATTTTTAATTATATAAAGATTTATTTTAATAAGTACTATAAAAAATTAAGTAAAATTTTAAAAACTGGTATTTGTTTTGAACTATTCAGACCTGTTAAACATTGTATAAAAAGTTGCAACTTCATAAACCCTCATTCTTGGCATCTTCAATACGTCAGCCACTTTATGCATGGCAGAGATTGGCAACCAGTCTGTGGACAAGAAATGGCTTATAAAATTAATACTCTGGTGATATTTAACTAGTGATACACACGCAACATTTAGAGGAAAAATAATCTATACATAATGTACTTAATATACTTAAAAATGTTTAATTTATTACTATTATTTTGTCGCTGGGCAAGATCCAGAAGAGGAATACAGGCTGCTGCTTCATGTCCCTTGGGATAGTTTGAAATTATCAACTCACAGCGCTACAGTAAAAAAAAGTAAAGCAGAATTGTTTGTTTCATATGAACATTTTTAGAGCTTAAGGTAGAATAAGACTTTAAGGAAAAAAGAGGCCACTAACACAGAAGGCATCAGAGATAAAAAAAGTTTCACTCATAATGAATGAACCCACTCAAGCGAAAATCTAATTTTTCAATATTAAGCGAGATGAGCATCACAAAATGGTAAGTGGCTAAATGTGTTGCAAGTTGATGATAAATTTAATTACAAATTTCAGTATAAATTTTTTTTGCTCAGTTATATACTTTATAATTTTTTTTTTATTTCTGGGAACCATTCAATTTTTTAAAAAAAATTAAACAATTTAATTATGATAATTAAAAAAAAATTATACGAAATACCTTTTGATTTTCCGGTGTGAACTCAAATGGAACATTTGAATTATTTTCAGGCGTATCCCTGTGCTGTACAGAAAATAAGTAATAACATTTAAAAGATATAAAACTTAGCAATTATTAGATTAAATGAAATTGAGAGATATAGAACTTATCAATAATTATATCATAAGAAGTTAACTTACAACAAATGACTTATCACTACATGCTAGCACAGTTGCATGGAAATTCCGTTTTTTCTGTTGATATTTTCAGAAATATATTGAAAGAAAATATAATATGTAAAATAAAACATGAAGAAAAAAATTATAGTAACCAGTATATTTTACTTTTCCACCATTAAAAAAAAAAGACATGATTAAAAAAAAGTAGTTACTATCATTTGCATATCTCTAAGTAGAACACCTCCTGTGATTGCTACTATTTCTGTGGTGCTATTTTTAATAAAAGTTTCAAAATTCATTTTAACCCGGAGCATCTATTGATAGGAGCTTTTATAGCTCACAAAAATTAAGTTCATTTTTTAAAATGGGCTATTATGGAAAATGTCTTTGGGAAAAGGATGATTCAGTGGTGCTTTGGTTGTAAGCAATTGGTTACAGGTTCCACTCTCCGTAAGTTTAGTCACTATTTCTTTTGTAGTACTTTCGGTAATATCACAATATACCGACCAAAAACTATTTTGATATATATTATTATTATTGATACTTGACCTCTATAAACATTCCAAAATCATAGTATTGATTGTTAATTATCAAAAAAATACGAAATTTTTTTTTTTTAAAAAGTGCTTAAATGCATTAAATAAATTGGAAAAAAGAAGTATCAATAATATGCATCAAAATAATTTTAGATGGTAAATTGTCACTAATTGTGAAATTACCGTACATTCAATTTCATACCAATGAGTCCAATGGGTTGAATGGCTTTATATATAATTTTATGGTTAAAAGAAGTTACAAAAGCAGATTAAAATAGACAATATATATTTTATATTCTATAAAATTATTTCATTGAGCTTAAGATATTAGATATCAGCTAGATGTTCCTTCACTTCATTTTTCATTATATCCATGCCATTCTTTAATCAGAGATAATCTATACGCACTGGCTCCGGATACGTCAAAGACGTACTTCGTATTTTTTTTTACGGGATACGTCAACAGAATGAACTCTTATGATTTAACGTTATTTTCTTTTCGCGGGAAATTGCATAGCCGAGCAATTTTTTCTAATTATACATTAAAATGAGGGGTTAGTTTGTGTGATGCGCTAGTAATGTTGGTTGTTCGCTTGGCCGTGACCCAGTTTGGCTAGCTATGTGCGGGTTCGATTCCTATGAGAGACTTAAATTTTTTGTTCAGATTTTATTTTTCAGGATCAGGGTTAGGGATAGGGGGTTAGGGATAGGGTTAGGGTGTGGAGCAATATCTATTGATGGTCATTTTTAAATAAATCATACATTTTTTTTTTTAGATTTTTTTTTCAGGATTAGGGTTAGGGATAGAGTTAAAGATAGGATTAGGGTTATGGATAGGATTAGGGTTAGGGATAGGGTTAGGGTGTGGAGCAATATCTATTTATGGTCCCCGAAAAAAAATATCTCCGATTATTAACAGTAAATGACGTCGTCAACGTCTGCAGTAAATAAGAGTTCTCATTCAATGGCGACATTCATTCTGTTTACTCTTTAAATGTGTTAAAACGATCGCCGATTTTGAGCACCATCATTGTGTAATAATATCATAATATAAACTGCATTTATAACTTTAAATCATAAGAGTTCATTCTGTTGACGTATCCCGTAAAAAAAAATACGAAGTACGTCTTGACGTATCCGGAGCCAGTGTGTAATCTATATTCTATTCTATAACGCACTTGTTACTCGACCCACTAGTGACCATTATATTAGGGTATAAGGAACATGACATATATAAATTTTTTTTTTTCAGAATTGTTTTTTTCAGGAATAGGGTTAGGGATAGGGTTAGGGATAGATATCAATTTGCGCGAAAATCCCCGGAAAAAAATTAACGGGTCGACCGTACATATGCTAGTAGTCGAACCTCTAGTGGGTCGAGTAACAAGTGCCATTCTATAAATAGGAACAACCTCCAAATACTTGATTCATACTTAAATGATGCATTATATTAAACCAATTATAAATGCAGCAACAAATGACCAGTATGATGTTATCATAATAATTCTGAACATAATATATGTCTGTATTAACAAAAAGATACCCACAATTACAGAAAAAATGTGTTGGCGAATACTAGATAGCATTGTTGATATCTTGTTGATGACCTTCCCCTTCTTGTGAAAATCATAAAAGGTACATTTTAGAGTTTCGCAGTAAATGTTAAAAAAGGAACCAAAAATATGTTTGTTTTTTAAACGATTGCTGCGGAGAAGCTACTTCCTTAGCAGCATAAACAATGTAAATAACTGTATTGAATGAATTTTCACAGTTTTCTTGTTTGAGTCTAATAAATAATTAGAAATTTGATAGTCATATTTGATCGGCCAGCTATGTTTAAAAATGCTTTGTCAAAGTCTTTGGCAATCACCTTTAGTATTCTAAATTCTTTAAGCATTATAATATTATGATCTTTTATTACTAGTCCAGTACACACTACTACTACTAGTACTAGTAGTAGCACTAACAGCTTGCCTTGACACTTTGCTTGGACAAAATGATGAAAAACAAACAGACTAGAAAAGAAAACAAAGTTAAATATAAACGAAGAGCAGATGCATTTAAAGTTAATGTTTTACTGGATATTACAGAAGAAAAATTTGTATTAACTGATATTTACAATGACATGACCATTGCTCAACTTAAAGATGAGGTAGAGATAGTTACTGGAATACCATCATCTTTGCAGAGACTATGTTATCTTGATGAAGGTAGATATCAGTATTATTTTTATGAATTTTATAGCTATGTGAATTAATTAAATTTTTCATGCATTTGTATATTTATCGAATTTCATGTGAAATTAATTAATTAAAGTAACTAAAATGTAATAATTTGTGTAAATTAATTTGTGATGCTAAAAAAAAGTAATAATGCATGTCATTTGTTGTATTAAATGTATTCTAATCATTATTAATTCCTACATTCTCATAAGTTAAAAAATAATTAAAATAAAAAATGCTATTTTGACAGGAGAACTGCAAGATCAAACAGATATTCGAAGCAATGACTTTGTACCTAATTGTACAATCAAACTAAAAGTCTGGCCTACATACATGGAGCTGGTTGAAGCAGTTGTTTCAAATGATATTGACTGGGTTTGTTGCATGTTGAAGTACTTATATATGTGTAAATATCTTTTTACAAGAGAAAATAGTATCTTTTACCTATATATGTTATGTGTGTTGTTCATTTGAATTTTCTTCATCATTATATCTCTCTATAGGTATTTAGGTTGGGTGTGACAGATCCCTCAGATTATCACACACCAGCAAGTGATTATATGTCAAAAAAATCAAGAAAGTTGTGGCTAGAAGAAAGAGCATTCATTGCATTATGTCTTGCAGCACACAGAGGTTATGAAGAGATGACTGTAAAATTAATCGAAAGCGGTAATTTTGATATTTGATAAAAAGTTGTTTACTCCTTAAACTCTATTTTTAAAATGAGACTTGTTCATAATATATCCAGTGTAATTTTAAAAGCAAATGTGACAGGTAAATGATTAAACATCTTTCTAATTATGACATTTTAAAATCTCACAAAGTTTTCTTGGTACTAAGTAAAACAATGACAATGTATTTAGTTTTTGTAGAGATAAAAAAAACACAACACATATAGCATATAATTGTTCATCAGTAGAAATTTATCTCTTGTTTTTGATAACTAAGGTACAATTTTTTTCATTAATTACATTTTTGAAAAATATTTTTAGGAGCAAAAGTTAACACGACAACCTCAACAGGGAAGACACCTTTACATCTAGCTGCTTCCAGGGGCAATGGGGAGATCATCAATGCACTACTGCACAGTGGTTCGTTTACATAGTTTACATCATGGTTTATATAGGAATTTACCACATTGGGCTAATACTAATTACCTACTGCTATGCCAGATAAAAATGCCTATTGCAGGATTCACAATTTATCTATAGATGAGGTTTTATTTGACATTTCTCCAAGTTGGTTGTGGCTCCATTTAGCCACAGGTGCATTCAGTCGCAAGCATTGGTGGCATCAAGAGTAGATTTAAAAAATGCTGGCCCTTTCCTATGACAAAAAATACTACAGAGGAGAAAACGCACCCTTTGCAAAGTAGCTACCCCATTTCTAGAAATGCCACTAAAGTAGCTGCCCCATTCCTAGATATACCACTGGGTGCATCCCTAGTTTGTATATTTTTTATCCCATTTTTTTTTTACTTTAAGATTTTAAATCAAGAATAAATAATGGTTTTTGTTTAATGCATTCACACAGAAGAGACAACTTGATTATTTATGCATTACTGTATAACAGGGGTTGATGTTAATGTGGAAGACCAAAATGGTAATACAGCTTTAGCAATAGCAGAACGATTTGACAGTAAAGTTTGTTCCAGGAACCTCTTTCAGTTTCAGTGGCAACAAAGGGCAAAAAATGCTAAACCCTCCAAGAAAGTGAGTTTGCATTTCTTTTTTTAAAACTAACTTGTAGGACTGCCCATAAAAGATCATGGGTGGGTGCTACTCAGGTTCATATCATTAGGGCTATGGGAAAAAAATAATTGTAAAATCAATATTTCTGATATCTGGAATATTCATATAGGATAAGAAAGTTTGATGCTTTACACAAAATCAGGTGAGAAACCCTCGTGGTATGTTAATTTAAAGGATTTCTGTTATTTTAGAGGTATGAAGACACTATCAATATCATGTTTCAAAGGTACATAACAACCGCATTTTCTCCACTGCTTGTGGATTATCTTATCAAGTAGTAGTTAAGATATCAAAGAATTAAAAGGAATAAACTAGATTTTCTTAGATTTACTAAACTTATGATCAGTAAATAATTTATCAGGCACATGGGGGAAAAATGTTCAATTCCTATCAGCCTAAAGATTGAGGATGACAGGTGGTCATGTGGTGTACAGGGGGTTCATACCTCAGTGAGAACCCTGGGATTTTTTCAGGTCCTGGTTAAAGTCCCCAAAGTCCACCCAGGTTTAAATGGGTACCTGAATTTAAGTTAGAGGAGTAAATGTGGCTGGGCATTGTGATGGCCACACAATCCCTCAATATACAGTGACTACCGAAACTGATGAATTCTACACTTCATCTGCCCCAATTACCCCTTAGGGGCTTAAGGAAACTTTTACTATAGAATTAGTTATAGAAAGCTTTAGGGTAGAGTCTATACTCAACAAAAATATTAAATAAATGCTATTGCAGAAATCTTTGTTCTTGTTGTTTAGGTGCCATTGTTTGCACACCAATACCATGATTCCAGTTTTCCGGTCTGGAAGAGAGGCAAGTCTGCTCAGATATATGTCTCAACAATATTGAAGCCTGGTGAATATGAAGGCACATCCCTAAGTGCACCAAGAAGTGGAAGACACCCATCTCTCGTACACAAACAAATCAGAGACGCAACTTTCTTCAGTGACTCACAGGACAGTGGATCAGCTGGTGCAGAAAGTATCACAGAAGGTAAATGTTTTCCATGCCTCAACACATTAAGGGGGTTGTGTGGGGGAACAATGACAGACAGGCAAATATACATATAGCTAGACAGGCAGATAGGCCTGTAGTCAAATGTATAATAAGCATCACCCACTGAATAATACAACAGTGCTACTAATATGCAACAGAGGGACGTGTGCTAAAGCACTCAACTATTGACTTGAGAGTCCCTGGTTTAATCTACGGTGAGGATCAATGGATTATTCGAGTCATGATTTAAGTCCCACGTTACATCTCCTATGTTGCCTCCATGGCCGTCGCATTATAGGCTGTGGTGGGGATGAAAGAAGGGGCACCATAAAAACAGTCCCATAAGTGGTTTACAAGTTCTAAATAATAAACACATCCTTACAGGGACTTTACACACTCACGGGAAAAAAAGCAACTGATCCCAATATTTTTAAACTCACGGAGCCCTTTTGAATCAATTTCTATAATGGAGTCCCTCTGGCCTTCTTTATCTTAATGCAGTTTAGGAGAATTTTTTTTTCTTCACTGGAATGGCCATTCAATAAAACAATCCTAAATCATTTGTGAACCACATGGCTAAAGGATGTAACAATTAGCTGACATCTTTAAAAATTATATTTCCATAGCCATATTAATTTAGTTAATATAATATGTTCCAAGTTTGTTTGATATATTCTTTCCTAGATAAATAAGACTGTATTCACAGAATTATTATAGGATTAGATAGTTGGAAAACGGAGCTAAACGGTTTTTCTTTACAGTGAAAATTTTCTTTTTTTTTTAAGATTTTGGATCTTTACCATCGATCAATAAGGAAAAAAATAAAAAAATGTAAGTCTGAACCTCAAATTTTGTTATCACTAACATAAATGTAATTATCCTAATGAAAAGTAAAATAAAAAAATGTAATTCTGAACCTCAAATTTTGTTATCACTAACATAAATGTAATTATCCTAATGAAAAGTAAAATAAAAAAATGTAAGTCTGAACCTCAAATTTTGTTATCACTAACATAAATGTAATTATCCTAATGAAAAGTAAAATAAAAAAAACTTTTTACAATTAACCAAATTCACTGTTGAAAGCCGTCAAATACTGAAATAATTTTTTTTATGTTTCAATTTTTTTGTCCACTTTTAGTTTTAAAAAACCTCTGACTTATGAAGAGTGGATAGGAAGACAGAAGGACATTGAAAGAAATAAAATTCTTGAAAAGAAGAAAAAGAAAGAAGAGGAAATGAAAAGAAAGTTTGAAGAGGATGAAAAGTTAGTTGCCTTTTTTTTTTTTTTTTTTTTTTTTTGTCGTTTGTTTGACTTAAATATTTTTTGTACTGTGTTATTTCATCTACTGTTATAGCTTTTTATTAAGATGCTTTACTTTAAACGTGAGTCATTTTCATTCCAGGAAAAAAGAAGAAATAGAGAAACTTAGTTATGAACAATGGTTGTTTGACAGAGAACAAGAGAGACTGGATAAGTCTCCAAGGTTCTTAACTAAAGGCCAATCATTTGTACCTGATACTTTGTCATCCATACCTATCAACCAGGATGGTGCTTTCAGGGTATATCTACGTAGCTTAGGAAAGTCGAAATCTGGCGTTAATTATGAAGATTGGTTGAACGAAAAGGAAAGAGAAATAAACGAATTAGTCAAACAGCTTCATACCCAAGGATAAATTTTGATGTCGATAGTTCTCCATATTTCTTACATGTGACTTTTGTAAAAAAAAAAAAAAAAAAAAAAAAAAAAAAAAAAAAATTAAATAAATATGTACATTGTGTTTTAATTTGATGCACATTTATATTAAAAGTATTTTTATCAAAAGTGACGACCATTAAATGTCTTACATTAAAATATGGCGTCCTCAGTTGGTGGGAATTCTTACCTCAGTTTTTTTTTTCTTCCTAGTAATTCACATTGACATTTTTTTTTAGACAGGCGGTAATTAAAGGAAAGGTTATGGTAAACAACTTGAAAATATGACGGTTTTTAAGCCTTACTCCAGTACTAACCTAACCCACAAGTGGGTTGGGCTCGTATGTTTTAACAAGCTTCATTTTGATCCACATTTATAAAAGAAGAGTTCAAAGAGCCAGGCTAGCCATACCCAGGGTGTACATTTTAAGCTGGCATAGCTTAAGAAGCATCATATAACCTTCAAGAAGTCATGGTGTGCACATCTCAATAACTAGTTTTTAATAAAGGAATCCTTAGATAATTTAATGTAGAGTTGATCAATTCCAGATTGTTTATTATTAATTTTTATTTAAATCCAATAACTTGGCCTGAATTAGTAATGCTCTGCCTTTAACTAAAAGAGAGTTTCATTTCTTTATGTCAATAAAAATTATTGAGTTGGTTATTTACTGTTTTATATATTTTTTTAACCAATAATTTGTTTTCTTATGAGTGGGCCTATAAATTATAAACATTATTTAATATTATAATTGTGTCAAATAATAAGTAATGTAATTTGAATAAATTTAAAAGCTTATAACATGAAAAAAATGAACAAAAAATTTATTAAATTTCGATTAAACATTTGTATTTATTTTTATTTATATTAATCTAATTACAAATTACACCCCAGCTATATCAGCAAATATCATTTCACACCTATATCAGCAAATATCATTTAAATGCTCCACAGCATACATTATTTTCATCAAAGAAAGTTTTATTTAACAGGGATAACATTTAATCATACCATTGATATAAACATTCAATTTCATTTGAACAATAAATCAAAATAGATTTACAATCTCTCAAATGTTACTAGTACATGTATAATGTTTTGACCCTTAGCATTAGGTTTATTATACTTAAAGCTCACATAAAACCAGGCCCATAGCGTGCCGGGGGGGGGCACCTCTGCTTATTTGTTCTACCTAGTAAAATGTATTACCTGGCCCGCCCTTGCTATTGGCTGGCCCCTGCAGTAGAATTTTTACGCTACAGGGCTGCATAAAACTAATTTGGTTTAGATTAAAAATCCAATAACTTTGAAAAGATTTTTTTTTTTTAGAAGTAAAGCCTTTAACGCAAATGCTTTGTAGAAAGAAATCTTTTCCACTGCTTAATGATAAATTATTTTTACTAATATAGGTGCAAAAAATGCTTTAAAGTAACAAAGCCAATATATCAATAATAAATTATTTTTTTTACTAATATAGGTGCAAAGAAAATGCTTTCAAGTAACAAAGCCAATATATCATACAGAAATTATATACATATGCTCTCTCACATTATGTACAATTTTAAACAAATTCACTTCACTTTGTAAAAGAACGCACATGTCTTCCTCCTTCTCGTCTGCCCCGAAAACTTCCACCAGCAAAGCGTCTAAAAAAAAGGAACCATGTTTTAAATTATGCTGATCAGGGAACTTAATATTTACACTTACTAAACAATCAAAACAAATTAATTCCAATGTTTTGTTATGCTCTAATTTGTTCATCACCAAGTAAACTGTAAAAAAATCTTTACTCTTATAGCAAGTCTTAAGTAAGTTCCCTTAATCAAATTTTGATTCATTGCAAAGGTGAAACAATGTTCACATGGTATTTGATGGGATACATAGCTCCAATCTACACCAGCTATCAGGACCTTTAGCTAAGCGGGTAAGCTTCAACATCACTGCTGCTTAAATACTAATTCTAATCTGCCTATTTAAAAGGGGCAGTCACACATGAGGTCGACAAGAGCATCATTCTGTTTTTTTTCAGATAGTGTTAAGAACTTTAAAAGCAACTTTGTGGACAATTTAACATCAATCAGTGAGAAAACTAAAGAAATGATAGGAAAAGTTGGAAGCCCAACTAAAAAAAAAAAGCCACATGCATTAAGCGACCGTAGTAATGTAATAAGTTAGCAATGCACAGAATCAAATGGCAATATGGTATTGCACTTACCCGGTTTCAGAAACTTCTCGACCTCTGCCCCACTGATTGTTTCTGCCACCTCTTCCGGGTGAAAATCTCCCATTTCTGTTTCCATGTCTGTCTGGAGGAGGAGGAGGTGGCCCTTGTCTCTCAGAACTTAAAAAAAAAAAAAAAATCAACAATTTAATCTCAGTGCACTAATTCTTCAGTCGATAGCTATATTTAAGCTTTAAAATGACAAAGAAAAGTATAACCCGAGTGATTAAAATTGTCACCCTATATAATGAAAAAAAAACTGCCAACTAACCCTCGAGGAAATTGCCTTGGTGCCATAAAATTGGTCCTTGATCTGTCAAGTGGTAAAATACCACCTCTCGCTGTAAGGGATAAAAAAACAATTTGATAAGCAAAAAATAATCAAGAGCAGCTCTAATTTTATCATAATGTGTGTAATAGTATAAATGAGATGTCATTAAATGGTCTTACTTCCTCTATGTGATGAAGGGTGTGGCACAGGAGATGGCGGAGGAAGGGCTTCGTGCATTAATGTTTCCCTTCTACCGTACGGTGCTGGAGGAGTGAAAAAACGACCATGCTGCTGGAGCCCAAAACCTCGACCTCTGTCAAACCCTCTACCTCGCGGAAGTTCCTAAAGATAAAAAAAAAAATCATAAAAAAATTAAATTTGTATAACGAAAAAAACTTATTATTGATTATTGATCTTACATCACTTAACCAAGTAATTAAAATAGTTGGCTTTTTTTTGTTTGTTTTATTCTTTTTGTACGGAAACCTTTTCTCTGCTGTCCCTGTTCCCAGGCATCATGGGAGGAGTCAATGGAGGGCGGAGTGGCTGTGGTTGATGCTGCTGCTCCTGGTGCTGTTGGCTGTTCTCCATCTTGACGAAATCATCCACATGCATAGAGGGTGGCCTCGAAGTGTTCGGTGCTCTGGCCCTGAAAAGATCACTGCCCCTGTTTCCAGCCATCAATCCGTGGGGCATTATCCCCCGACCTCTCATAGGTGCCACTGAAAAAGGCATGGTATAATGTATGCACTTCCTAACTACTGACTGATCATTAAGCAATATTTTTCTTTTCTTTGTATGTAAAAAAAAAAACACTTTTATTTTGGTCAAATGTTTTTATTGTCAGATATACAGGAGTTTTCTGGGAAAAATTAAAAGCATCATACTTCATCCTAAATATTTTATATACTTCTACTGATGTCTAAAAAGTGAAATAACTTTTATTTGGAATGCATTTCTATCACTTACCAAATGGTTTTCTTACAGTTTTTCCACCTCTGTTAATATTTATGATTTCATGAGATTTACGTCTATCTCTGGAAAAGGATGTTAATGATGGTGAGTTATTAAGAAGAAAATATTTATTTGGGATGTTTTTATGAAATAAAATGCGAAAAAATATTTTAATAGAAACATGATCTTAAAATTATGATATTGTTACGTTTAGAAGTTACCCCCCCCCCCCTTTGCACATGCCAGTAGCGAGTGACTCATCAGTTAACCATGGAACATAACCCAAGGTCATGGGCAGAAATGTTACGTCTAGAATTTACCGTACCTTTCCCCCCCCCCCCTATAACGTGTCAAACTTAACCCCTTCCATACTAGTTAAAAGTTGTTTCTATCAGCTCTCTCTGCCTTTGCACACGGATTATCTACTGTCGCACCCCGCCAGCCTTTATAAAGTGGACGCAGAATGTATCTAGAGAGAGGGCGGCCCACAGACAGAGAGAGAGTGGGGAGTCGGCCCCGCATACTTAGAGCAGTCGGTCCTGTAGATTTAGAGAAGCTATATAAAATATTTAGAGTAGAGTGTCTGCGTGTAAAATATTAAGTTTTGTTTTGGTTATATATATATGTGTGAATTAAACTAAGTGTTGTGATGTACACTCCTAGTTCCGTTGCTTGCATACTAGTACAGTTAATAGTTAGAGTTGAATATTTGGTAATTAAGTTTAAATTACCTGGCGAGCCTGCCCTACATATAATATCAGCCTGCATTTTGAACGTAACATTTGGCGATCATACTACGCCTTAGAAGTTCGTACGCCACATTTGGCGAGCCTGCCCAAAGAGCCACTGAATCTTCCGAGACGTTGCCGACGCAGTCACCACCCAAGTCATCAGGAGTCATACCGGACTCACCCAAGTCTTCAGGAGTCATACCGGACTCACCCAAGTCTTCAGGAGCCATACCGGACTCACCCAAGTCTTCAGGAGTCATACCGGACTCACCCAAGTCTTCAAGAGTCATACCGGACTCACCCACAATCTTCAGGAGTCATACCGGACTCACCCAAGTCTTCAGGAGTCATACCGGACTCACCCAAGTCTTCAGGAGTCATACCGGACTCACCCAAGTCTTCAGGAGTCATACCGGACTCACCCAAGTCTTCAGGAGTCATACCGGACTCACCCACAACCTTCAGGAGTCATACCGGACTCACCCCGAGTCTACAGGTGTCATATTGGACTCACCCAAGTCTACAGGAGTCATACAGGACTCACCACCCAAAGTCTTCAGGAGTCGTACCGGACTCACCCAAGTCTACATGAGTCATACCGGACTCACCAACGTAAGCAGGAGTCACCGACTTAAACCAGCTCAGCGTTCATCGGATCAAACAGAGAGTGAGACAGTCAGTCTGTGAGGATTCGTAAAAAACCAGATAAGTTTCAATTTTCTCTTAGTGCACCATCAAATGTCTCGTTTATTTTGAATCTTTCTAAATATCTTGTTAGCAGTCTCTCCCTGAGCACATCTTTGTTACTTGTGTAACAGAGTGGCAAATCGGTGCTCGGAGAGATTACTTTACATTTATTTGTTAGATTATTACTGTATAGTTTTGTATATGTGACAGTATTGTTTATTTGTTGTTACTAGCAGTTACTCTGCCTTTTGTTTTGTGTAATTCGTACTGTATTTGTACCCAGGAATTTTTTTTTTCGTTGTTTAACTAAATAGTGTGTGTAGCAAATAGCTTAGAACCATTTGAGTAGATTAAAGTTATATGTTGAGGTAAGTCGTAGTAACATATTTAGCTTGTAGTTTACCTAGGTCTAGGAGAATGTCATCGTTCGAACATTTCGTGTCACTAGGACAATCATTAGGGATAGAGCCAAAGAAATTAGAGAAATGGGCGCAGGATAGAGTAGATAAGGAACAGGCTAGGCTAGATAAGGAATATGAAAAGGAACAGGCTAGGTTAGACAAGGAACAGGATATATTAGAAAGGAGCGTAGTGTAGAAATAACTCAGACTCAACTAAAAATCAAAGAATTAGAGTTAGAAAAAGAGAAACGTTTTAGAGCTAAGATACAAGAAGAAAATGAAAAACTACGATTAGAACATAAACAACTTAGATCAGAGAAAGATATGTTGCAGGCTGAATTAAATAGATTGATCATGGACAATGACGCACATAGTAAACTAAAGACTAGCAGTTCTTTAGAAGGCTTACCACTAAGGGTGAATGCTATAGAGAAACTTTTAAATAAACTTGTTAGGAAAATAGAAGTAGTTGATCTGGTTGCAGCCTCTCAAACAAAGATTGACCAAAGTTTGAATAACGTAATTAACAGGCTGAACAAAGTAGAATCGCCAGTGGTTGTACACAAAGAATATAAAGAGGCTAACCATGGACAAGCACTTAACAGTGCTATACTCAAAAGTAAATATGATAAACTGAATCCAGAGAATAGAGCAAGAGAACACATAAGTAAAGAAATCAAACATAAACATTGTGCTACAATCTCAGTTTTGAAACATTCAGTTCCGTCTACTACTGAATGTCACAGAAGACACTATATGTCTAGGAACCCCCAAACCCCAAGAAGATTTATTTTGAAAGAAAGAAATAACTCTTATTGTCACAGAGACAAAAACTACAGTGTACCCAATGAAGGCCCCAATAAACAGAAACGTTATTTTGATGTACCCATCAATAAATACAGACAAGATGTCGACGAAGTCAGAAATAAATACGAAAGGCCTTATGAAAGAGTAATGAAAGAAAAAATTAACCGTGAATGGAATGCTTTATCTAAAAGACAACACAACCATTTTGACACAATTGGACGTTCAACTTATAGAAGCTGCAGTAAGTGTACAGTTAAGAATTCACATGTTAGACAGAGAGAAAATGTTGCTGAGCCAGAATTTAGGCCACACTATCACGGTAAACATATGCAGTATGGGTCAACATTTTGCAAGAATGATTACAACAACTGTAATTGTGAAAGAAGATCCAAATATGGTTTCCCCTTCACAACGGACAGAAGTTCAAAAAACAGTAATTGTACATAATTTAATGTATATAAAAATATTTGTCCCAGTTAAGAATATAGATAGGTTAGAGAAGTTAGCCAAAGAGAATGTTGTAGTTTATATCATACCCCTTCACCGTAAAGTGAAACGCAAATGTTGCTAAGATACCAAGGTTATCTAAGATTTAGAATGAGTTCTATAGATTAAAAGCGAGGTGACGAAACGAGGTAAGTGATATAGGGAACTATAGGTAGTGACTGAATTAAGTAAGATCAGTTGGGGCCAGAAGGATGCACGGTAAGTCTAGTTGTGTTGTTTGTTTGACTAAGTGCACTAAGAGTAATAAGCCCAACATTTTTCCCCCCTCTTAAAAGTAAGCAAAATTTTCCCATTCTATAAATAGAGTAGTTTTTCACAGACTGACCACAGCCTTCAAAAGTTACTACGCGTCTCCCACCACGCCAGAGACGATTACGTCATACACCACGGTCTACCATACAGCAGAACAGTGCTGAGAGTCAAGAGTTATCGTTTGCCCTTAAAAACAGTGTCCACTGTAAGACTACGCCTCCTACTTGACCTCTCACCTGTTGACACCTCAGTCGATCAGACATCGCAGTACATCCCAGATGACCACACCGTCAAAGAAAGAAAGGGAAAACTATGAACTAAATAACATTTTTTTTCTTTTCTCTTCCAAATTCTAATTCTAGTAATTGATGTCATATGTATCAGTAGTATTTTTTTTTTTTTTGTCTCTTTCTCTCTTCCTTCTCAATTTGAATTTTATTGATTGATGTCAGGTATATTATTTGTACATTTATATGCCTAGATGTGTCTAGTATTTTTTTATGTTTTATGACGTGCCTAGGGCATAGTGGTTTTAGCTAAGATTTAGTATAAAATTCTTTTTTTGTTGTTTGTTTCGTTACACGAAACTTGGGATGAAGGGAGGTGTTACGTTTAGAAGTTACCCCCCCCCCTTTTGCCCACGCCAGTAGCGAGCGACTCATCAGTTGACCATGGAACATAACCCAAGGTCATGGGCAGAAATGTTACGTCTAGAATTTACCGTACCTTTCCCCCCCCCTATAACGTGTCAAACTTAACCCCTTCCATACTAGTTATAAGTTGTTTCTATCAGCTCTCTCTGCCTTTGCACACGGATTATCTACTGTCGCACCCCACCAGCCTTTATAAAGTGAACGCAGAATGTATCTAGAGAGAGGGCGGCCCACAGACAGAGAGAGAGTGGGGAGTCGGCCCCGCATACTTAGAGCAGTCGGTCCTGTAGATTTAGAGAAGCTATATAAAATATTTAGAGTAGAGAGTCTGCGTGTAAAATATTAAGTTTTGTTTTGGTTATATATATATGTGTGAATTAAACTAAGTGTTGATGTACACTCCTGAGTTCCGTTGCTTGCATATTAGTACAGTTAATAGTTAGAGTTGAATATTTGGTAATTAAGTTTAAATTACCTGGCGAGCCTGCCCTACATATAATATCAGCCTGCATTTTGAACGTAACATTTGGCGATCATACTACGCCTTAGAAGTTCGTACGCCACAGATATCATATCAGTACAAAAATCACATTAAAAAGAAAACCTACTTTGGCCGTTTAGGGCGAACAATATCTTCTTCAGCAGAAGAAGTCTCCTTTTTAAGTTCTTCTTCAAGATTAAAATCTGGCAGATGGTGCTCACAGATGGCCTGGAGGTCACACCGCAATACTTCCGGCTCGGCATCGGGTTCATCTGATGCTGGATTAGCCAACCAGTAACTAGGACTCAGTCTTTCATCCTCTGAATCTAATATGGTGTAGACAGCTCTTTGGTTAAACAGATCAGTAAGTGAGGCAGGGAGAGGCAGAATGATGGGTTCCAGGTCTGAAACAAATTAAAAAACCTTCATAATACATTCATCTCTGACAAACACAAATGTCTCTTGTATACAGCAAAGGTTACATAACTATGGGTAGAAAAGAAAGAAAAATCTTCTAAGATTTACTAAGGCTGTTAAGTTTAACCAAGAGTACAAATATTGTAAATTCCAAGATTTTAGTACCATAATTATAAGGAAATATTGGAAATACAAGAAGTGTAATTAAAAGATCACTTAGTTCTATCTAAGTAATAATACAGGCACGAATAAGATTTATAAAAAAAAATGAAAAAAATAATGAACTTAAACTAATAGAACCTATTGCAATAAAAAAATAACCCCACCAAGATAAATATTGTTGTAAATATATATTACAGTACACATATTATTATTTTTCTAATCCTTTAGTTTGTTTTTAACCAATGTCATCATTATTTTTTTTTAATGACTTACTGATGTCACCTTCCTGTGGTACATCTGGTGGACACCTCAAAATAGTTGTCAATGTGGTGATACTCTGTAATATAGTCTCTAAAGTTTCTTCCTCTCTAGACAGCTCCTGAGGAACAATATGATATGATTTGAGTGATATATGATATATAATCCATATAAATAATAGCAGTGTGGGTTCTGCATTTAATCGAAAGTAAAGAATTAATACAACAGAATTCCAGTTTAAAATACAATCATGAAAAAATCGGATCTGCCCGAAACCAAAAAATAACCTAGCCTACTGATCAAGCCTAAGGGGATATAACTCTATGCAAAGGTTCTGCAGGGTACAGCTAGTATAAAATAATATGGAAGCAATATATTTTCATATAGTGATATGCATTTAAATAAAAAATGCAGCACAGTCAAACAGTGAATCCAATACTGGTAACTCACTTCAAGTTCTTCAAGAGGATGTCTGATAGAAGGATTCCACAGTAAAAACTGTCTCAGCTCATCTCTACTGATTACTTTTGTTCGGGTGACTGCCATGTCTTCGGCCTGGTCAATGGTGGTCATAACTCGCAAGAGTTCGAGGACGGAGGAAAGCGTGGAAAGGCAATCAGAGCTGTCCTTGCTGAACGTATTGTTGATCCGGTTCAACAAGGTGTGAAGAACTGTAATGTTACGTTCCAGGTTCCTAATAAAGATAAATTTCAGAGTTTAAAACGGATAATGAATACTAAATTGTTTCATTCATATGAATAACATCTCTCGTAGGATATTCTTTTTTTTTTTTTTTACAAAATATATGTTTATGAATAATGAATAAAGAATACATAGGAAAATGAGAAAACAATAGCAATTCAATCATCTGTGAATTTTATAAGCTCAACATTGAAGGATGATTGACGATCCAGAAGTATATTACAAGATTAAATTTTCTAATGCATTTCATTCTCTTGTCGTTGGGCTTGTTAAAGAAAATTATAACTTTTTTTTTTTAAAATATATATTACTCAAGAGAGTTTAATTTTCACTCACATTTTAAGGTGATAGAATCCATAATCATGGTCAGTTAACATGGTCAGTGTTCTTAGACAAGGCAGTATGGAAGCATAGGACTGAGACGGGTTGCCTATGTGCTCGAGCAAGGCAGCCATGATGTCAGCCATCAAAACATTCTCTGGCAGAGAATTAGCCAGCTGAAAAACAGAATTTCACATTAACTACTACAAACAAAAGTGACAAAAGTGTTTTTTTCCATGGCAGACTATTTCAGAAAAAAACTCACGTGTTCTGCCAAAGTGACGGGAAGATCTGTGTTGACCATCGACACTTCCAAGTCACAAAGATTTTGAATCATAGACTGAGAACAAAGATGATTTTTTTTAAAATACGAATTATTAAAAATAATTATGTTGAGTAAGATCGAATAAAGATCCATACCACCATAGATTGAAATAAAAACTATGCAAAAATGAGGTCCACTATTACATATGTATATATTTTTTTTTGCAAAGTTCCTGTCAAGATCAGATTTTTGTCTTTTAGATTTTATTATGTCGCCCTTATTTCATCCCCACCCTAGAATACAGTGCAATAGCCGCAGAGGCACCATAGGAAGACAAATGTTGGTGGCACAGAGCTGCCACACTTCCCAAACTAAGGTCAGGTAACTGTTTAAGCGGTTTAGTTGCTTCCAATAGAATGAGAAAAATTCCATTCTCTCAGCAAGGATTGAACAAGAAACTTTTAGGTCGTTAGTCGAGTGCATAGATCGTACAACCATCTGTCTACCATATTACCTTTCAGGAATAGCTGCAAGTGTAATGTGCAGCTAAATAAAATGCTTCATTTAGATTTTAAGAATACTCACCACAATTCCTTCTTGTGTCTGTATTTCAGCGGCAGTCTCAGCAGTCTGATTCAGTAGTTGTAACATGATGGGAAAAAACTCCTTGTATTTGGCATCATTGTTTATACTGGGAGAATTAATTTGTTAAGAAATATAGCAAGGAATTATAAAAAAAAAACAAAAAAAAAAAACTTTTACATACATTTATAACATTTTTTTTTAGTCAGAAAGAACTGATACAGCAATTTATTTTATCTTTATTACCTTGTACCAATGAGCTGCAGAAGTGCTGCTTTGATGCCTGGGTGAGAAAGCAAGTAAGCCAAAAGGTTCAATGTCTTGGCAGTGTGAATGGAGACAGATCTGACTGCCGTCTGCTCGTCCTCTCCTTCTTTCTTATCCACCTCTGCAGGTTGGGTTGGTTTCTTTGGTTTTAGGTTGACCATAAGAATGTCCAGTAGAATTCTACAGGCAAAAAAATAAAATAAAATATATAAATATATATTATATGAGAATATAAAAATTTTGAATGTCCATACTTTATATACTACATACTGGGTGTACACAAAGTCAGTGTCCCCCTGTCTGGCAGACGTAAGGAAGCTTGCAATCTGATGCTACACCAATTGCCAACAAATACTGAGTAGGAAAAGGTTTAGCTATTTGAGGAGTGTGCGATTTATCACAGCTTCTGCAATCAGAAAAGAAATGAAATCCAAATTTCATTGAAGAGGGGAGGGAGGGATGGTCAAGCAGATAATATGAGAGTCTTGGGTTCCATCCTCAGTGAGAACCAAGCAAATTCTTCCAGGTACTAGTGAAAGTGGTTTTTAAATCCCCCCCCCCAAGTCCACCCAGTTTTAAATGGGTACCTAACTTAAGGTGTGGAAGTGAAGGCTGCTGGGTGTTGTGCTAGCCACACAATCCTTTAATTTGTCATGGCAACAGAGACAGATGAATTCTACATTATGGGAACTTTACTGCAATAAAAAAAGAAAAGAAATCCACATTTCTTGAATACACTGACACAACCCACTATATCAAAGAAGATGTGCGGAAATATCATTATTCATTCAACATTGAACTGAAAGATGTCGTTCACACATAAAGTCACCCTACAAAAGATGCCAAACATGTGCAAAGAGAACACGTGGGCAAATTTAGTTATGTAGAGATCAAGATGCTTTAGATTACCAAGCAATAACTTTTTAGCTCTTAAAATCTTCCAAAAGATATGGGTTTATGGACTTTGTGTGCACCTTGTATAATAAATATTTCGTGAGATTCTTATTGTGACAACTCTCTACAAATAACCTGATCAGATTCAAACACACAACCGACCAATGAACACACACAAAAACATTCACGGTCTAGAGAAAAAATATCAAAACAGAGGTTTACAGACATACTGCCTTGATGAAAGAAAATGAAATTAATAATTAACTAAATTACAAACAAATGGTCTTCAATGTAAAAAAATTTCAACTCATTAATGACTTGAGTCCTTTAATATTGTATATGCACACAAAATGGCTTCGGCCAGTTTTATAATTAAGGAAACCATGTATACCATAGAAATAATACAACCTGATTAAAATAGAAATAACAATGAAAACCAAAGTTAAACTTGTTGCTGACTTACACATTCAGTATAAAAACGTTTCATAATCTACATAGGGAATATTTGAACATAACTGTAGCTTGGTCTCAATTAAATATACAAACTTTGTGATCCTGAGCGAAGAAGGGGCAGCCAGGTCGGCTATCTGCCAACAAACTCGTCTCATCAAGTGCTGTAAGGGCTGACACCCAGTGCCAGACAAAGTGTCTAGCACAGCAAAAAGCTCCGGCGTGGCAGACTGCAAGTGGACGCTCCACAGCTTTCTAGCCATCACTGCAGCATCCATTTCTTCATCCGAAAGTGGCTAAAATCATTGCAAAAAAAAAAAAAAACAATATCAAGTATCAATGTATCCTTAAAAAAAAAGAAGATATAAATTAATGCAAATTCTACCGAGTTGCCTTTTTTTCTATCGAAAAAGATTTCAATGCTCATGGCCTCTTACATCTTTAGTATGTAGTGGGAACGGCAAGGGCAGAAGCTCAGAGAGAATCAGAAGACCACTCATGTAAGTGTAAGGAGACTTGATGGTGTACTTGAGTAACTCTTTCAACATCAGAGTCCACAAACTTCTGCTGAGAGCTGGGAGAGACATTTTGGCGTTTGTAAAAAATTAATATTATTTATAACAAATTATATTATGAATTGCACTTATAGAAAAAGTGGAGACAATGATGAAGTTAAAAAAAAAAAAGAGTGTACCATCGTCTGTCTGTGTCTGTTGTACTTCTTCCTGAGTGAAAGCGAGAAGGGTGTCTACAATATCTTTCTGTATCTATTGAAAAGTAATTAAACGAAAATTAAAATCCAATAATAATTAAAAAAAAAAGAGGAAATAAATACATGTAGTGGTATCACAAACATGTTTTCGTTAATTTCATCTTTAAATAATATTGTTAGCTGATAATTTACCTTTGCCAAGTCATTGTTGTAAAGTGATGAAGTTGGAACAGAACACATGACAGTGTGAAGCTCCAGTAACACAGGTATAGAAGTCAGATCTTTAAACTGAAATGACAAAAATTACAAAAACGCTAATAGCGTTAACCCCCTCAGTGTAATGCATGCAATCAACTCCAGCCACACTTCTGCTACTATTTATTGTCCATAATTTTATGTCGCTCTTCAAATAATTAGCAATACTTTTGGGTCACACATTGAATGGTATAAAAAAAAAAAAGAAAATCTTAAACTCACAGGGTTCAGGACCAGAGGATCTTTCTCATCGAAGTCTTTCATTTCCAACTCTGCCTTGATGGCATCTTTGCGTTCTATTCTGAAAGCTTGAATCAACTGACACATTGTGGCATGAACCAAACTGAGCGTTGGTTTGATGAGAGAAAAATAAGTCAGCCACTGGTCAGTAGTGTAAGGAATACCCTGCTGCCAAACTTTAAGCTGTGACTCACTTAACTTCTGTTCAGATTTAAAAAAAAAAAAAAAAAAAATGTGTATACATCACTGGTTTACCACTTAGTTGGCAAACTTCTTTTTTTTTATAGCTAATAACCTATATAAATAAAAATGTAAAAACATAAACAGGATTCACGCTATTAATCATAACCCCCAAAAGTTCTTCACCAATTGCCTTAAAATTTACACACAAAATTGCAGAAAATTACTTGGCGGGTTGATATGTATATTTTATATAGACAACACATCTATAATATTTAAAAAAACATCGATCGGTTCAGTAAAATTATTCACTTTTCTTTTTTTTTAAACCACAGGAGGTAATTCAAAGGTCACAGAGTGCTAACTAACATATTGTCAGTGATAAACCAATCCGACATGGGCAAACCAATAGTTCGTCAGTATTTTGTTTTAATTAACAAACAGTATCGTAAAATATTTCTTTTTACTTTAGTTTGCAAATTATTATTTCGTTAGTATTTTTTTTTTATCATACATGTAAAAAGAATTCACGCTATTAATCCTAACTCCGAAAGTACAACCAAAAGCACTGCATTAATAAACGTAACAAATTAAAAACTGGCGTTTTCCAGATTGATTGATAATTATTTTTCTAAAATGTTTTTTTTTAATAAACAGAATTAGAAACAAGGGCTTTCTCAATACCTACTATTACATTACATAGCGCTTAGCCACATCAACGCGTGGCCAGGTACAGCTAGTGTAAAATATAATAATAATGTAAAAGCTTTGGAAAAGCAAGCCTATTAGCTTCAGTAACAAGTACATTATACACAGGTCAATGGCAATCTCCATCATGCAATATGGACACTGCACGCTGACAGCAAGGATGCAGTAATTTAAGAAAGCAGCTCCAAATTCATAGACAGAGCATAAGATCTATACCTTTGTCATGGAAAGGATTAACAACCTGGCGGGCTATCAGGAACCTCTCCTGGCTACAGTAAAAAAATCAAGAGGAAGTAATACTGGTATGTTTCACGCCAAAAGTAAACTGCTCAATAAAAAAATGTCGAGTGCCTTAGAAAAGAAAGAACTGGCTTGCTAATATTATGGAATGGAAAGGCCAAGATGTAGAGGCTCTAAAAGCAGCCACACAACAAAGAGAGGAATGGAGAGACTCATCCGCTGTAGTGTCCCTGAAGCCCCCACCCCCACACCAAAAACATCATTGTTAAGAGGCAAATGATGATGATGAAGATAATACTATGAAAAGTACACTTTTGAAATGAAAAAGAAATCTGGTAACTGCCCAGTATGAATAACAATTTTGTAAAAAAAAATCTGAGCCATCTTTTGAATCAATTCAAATCAGTTGTGAACGAAAAATAATTCAAATGCTTCTTAAAAAACTTTATACATGTACATTAGGGTGGTGCTTAGGAACCACAAAAATTAAAACCTTGATTTCTTTAGGTCTCACCCTTTTAGATTGTTCCTTTGGATGTAGAAACATCTAGAAAAAAATTGGTGCTGATATCTTAATATTTAGAGGTAGCTCAATGAAGCCAAAGTTCAGGTATGCCACGTTCAACAAGTAAACAGATCACGCTTTTGGAATTTGTGGCTTTTTAAATCAAAGATAGTATCTCAAACACAACCTTAAAGCGGTAATGAGGAGCCAGAGGACATCAAGCTAATCTATGTTGATTTGGAATTATTAAACAAGCACAAACAATCCTGCATCTACAATATTCTACCTGTAATTATAGTTCAATGTTATCAGTCCGATAAGAAGTCATTTTGACACTGTCTGTTTCTTAGTGTCTGGATAGGATTGTCGATGCTGTTGAACAGTCTGCATCAGGAACTGAAGTTGCTCCTCATATCTGGTGAGGATTCCACTGTACTCTTGAATCAATGCTACACCCCTCTCTGCATAATTCGTTGACAACGGAATCTGCCGAAACGGTCTCCAAAGATCGCCGATAATCTTCATAGTTTGGTCCACTCATCTGGGTCAGCATCCAGGAATCCAGTTTGAAGCTCCATCATGTCAAAGAATCTCCTTAGACTTTGGCGACCGCCAGTCTTCGAGCCTCCTGTTGTTGAAGGATTCCAAATCAGCAGAGATTAGTGATGTTCCTCTGGCTCCTCATTACGCTTTCATTCATGGGATTAACCATTCGTCTTTTGTTTCGCCAATACCTGATCATCGAAGAATGCCAACCAATTTCAGGGGACAGGTACCAGAGGTGCTTTGAAAACTTGTCGGATGCTGCACTGGAAACAGCTCTGTTGATTCCCGGAGCTGAGAATTGATTGGAGCAACAGCATATCATTGTATGGAGCAGCGGCTGCCAGATTACCCTTGAACCAGGCTCTCATGTAGACACGTACAATAAAGATGCATAGCTCTTGAAGGCGTCTCTCTTCCTTGTTGTCAGTCTGAATTGCCCCAGACATCCATATCTTCAGGCTTTTGTACAGAACCTTAGACATCCAGCGATCATGGTGCATTGCTCCAGGAGCAATGAAGTGCACTCCTCTTTCAGTCACAACCCCAAGAAATAGCCAGAGCAAAGTTCAAGAACTCTCGATAATCATCTCTTGGCTGCTGCTCTTGAATATGCTTCTGAGCAAATTCAATCGAAATTCCTTACATCTTCTAGCGAAGTAGACACGTCAGAATTTGTCAGTGATGTTTCACTTAGTTTGCTCTGTCAATGAACTACCAATGATCCTTAGACGTTTAGACCTTGGGAGATGAAAAGTGGCACCTAGACAGACCTTGAAGACCCTAGCCCAGAATCTGTTCCATAATGTGATGTCTGCAAGTAAGTGATAGAAGACCTCGCTGAAGTTTTGTTCAGCAGGATGCAGGTACCACTAATCCGACCAGTGTTGGAACCAGTGTTGGAACTAGTAGTACCAAAGCACATGCCTCTGATCTTGTCACTAACACCCCAGTCTTGTAGAGCTTGAAAGACAGCTCCGGCCTGTGCAGCACCAGTTCCGGAAGGCAATTTCCCCCCTGCCAACAGCTGTGATGCTCCTTTCCAAAAGCAATTACAGGAAGTCTGTAGATGCATTCTTTATTTGTGAGATCTGGAATCAACTTTTCATCAATGCACAACCATAGGATAATCAGCTTGGAACTCGGCTTTGAGATGTTCTGCGTACTGGGATCTGTGTAGCATTCTTTGACGGTAGACTGTCCAACGGTATATGTAATGCTATAAAATTTATCTCTTAACTATTTGTTTGCTGGCAAATTGCCAAACTGGCACTTGCCCAATAGTTTCTAGGTGGTGTAGGTAGGCCTATACTGTGCTGCTAATAGTTTCTTTGTCTAGGCCTACTAGGCCTGCTATTGTATTAAATTACCACTTCCAGGCCTATTTATGTTTTATATGCTTAGTACAGCAGTGTATGACAATACGACATAGCTGAATTAATATTATAGTGTTATACACACAACAACAGTGCAGTACATGTATTTTCATCACGGTCCAATACTCCTAAACTTTGACGCCATTGAGCTACCAGTAAACATAGACTGAATACCTTAATATTTTATTTTAAGAGTTCTATATATAAACGAACAAAATAGGGGTGAGAGCAGAGATTTTGAAAGT
>JAGDYQ010000014.1:7447403-7560113 GCA_021962125.1 Bulinus truncatus | reverse complement strand
CAAACTGTCACACTTTCTTATACCCCCCCCCCTTGGAGCGTGACGTACTTTATGGACGGCCCCATATTTTGATAAACGTGTTATAAAAAAAAACAAGTTCCCTTATCCATTAGGACCATCGGGGCAGATGAAGTGTAGAATTCATCTGTTTCTGTAACCTCGGCATATGAAGGGTTTTTGTGGTTAGCGTAAAGCCCAGCAACCTTTTGTTCCCCAACTTAAAGTCAAGTACCCATTAAAAGCTGGGCGAACTTGAGGGACATTTTACCCAACTTTCACCAGAGATAATGGGGAAATTCCCTCGATTCTCACTGATGATTTAGGGACTCTCAGGTTGACATTTGAACGCTCTACACCACTCAGCGATCCCCAGTGTTATAAATATTTCATTTATTTTTTTGTTTAAAGTTAATATAAATTATTATGACGTTTAGCCTACCAGCTATGAAAACAAAAAAAAACTGTCATCATTTTTCTTCTTGGAAAGGCACATTTGTAGTATTATTGATGCAAGGGAAGTAACTCATTAATTATTTTCGTTCGTCATTGTTAAAAACGGCTACATCCCTTGACTAGTATAATAAGAATTTATTTTGACTCATACTTGTTAAATAAAAAAAAAATATTGAATCATGCATTGTCACGGAGCAAGAACATACAAAATTTCAAGAAAATCTATCACTAAAAAGTGCCTCAAAAATCGATTACAAAATTGTTCCCATATAAACATATAAATAAATAGAAGTCTTGAGTGGAGATAACAGTTAGGAATTAGGAAAAATGTCAACATTTAAGAATGTGTAGAAAAAAAATCATTTAGAATAATGCGTTTTAAATATCTAAAAAAATTTAAAACATGTTGAATACTAGGACAAAACTCATAACAAATTTTTCTCAGTTTCGTTTATTCACTATTCAATTTCCCTGTAAAGAGTATATCTTCGTCTATTGATTCAATAAATCACTAGTTGGACTGGTTTTTTTTTACTTCCCTTCTTTCATATTACCCATAGGGAAGCGTGCAATTGTTATGGAAGCACTACTGAAGACATAATTAGGTTTGAACCAATAACTCACAGAGATTTGAACCCTTGACTCACAAGAGATTTGAACCCTTGACTCACTAAGCCCTAATGAATCAACCTAATACTCACTTAAGACATGCTTTTTTTTATTTAATTTAATTTTTTTTCCCTTTTTTTTGTTTGATCAAATTGACAGTAAAAATGAGAAGCAAATACGTGAAGTAGAGAACCTGGCTAAGTTAGAACATCGAAATATTGTTAGATATTTCACTGCCTGGATCGATAGAGATTGGCTTTATATTCAGCTAGAATTATGCAAATCAACCCTGAGTGACTGGCTGTTTAAAAATAAGGACAGGAATGAGAAAACACTTGCTAAATATTTTCAACAAATAATTTCTGCCATTGAGTTTATTCATAATAAACATTTAATGCACAGAGATTTAAAAGTAAGATTTGAATAAACATTTGATCAAAACTTGTAATATTTAATTCATCAGTAAAATTTATGAACAAATATAGTTTTATAAATCATTTTTTTTTTGTTTGAACTTATTTAATAGTATTTTAAAATTCTTAATAGATTATCATATTTCTTTTCCTTATCAAATTCAATTTAAAAAAAAAAATCAAGCCTTCAAATATTTTCTTTGCTCAAAATGATGACTTGAAAATTGGGGACTTTGGCCTGTCAACTGTACACACTGAGCCCGATGAAAACTTAACGCAAACTGATGCCGCAGCTTGTAGCGTCGAGCATTCACAAAGGAAAGGAACACCAGATTATATGAGTCCTGAGCAGGTAAACAATTCAAATTTTCTGGCATCTTATTACTTTATGTAAGAAATGTTGAAACTATTTCTAGTCACTTGAGCTTAAGGTATTTGAAATTACCCACAATGAAGTCAAAAGATTTCTCTCACGGGGGTAAAAAAATATTTCTTATTAAATGTATCATACTGGAAGTGGCAGTGACAGTATATTGATCAATTTAATCCTGATGTCAGGTGTAGTAAACTTGACTGAAAGTCCATGCTACAGTTTAAACTGAAAAGTTGGTTGTTCAGTTAGTTGTCATTCAGCTCATTAATTGGGTCTTTTTTTGCACTTTCTATTAAGACAGGGATGCACAACCTGCGGCCATAGCAGAGGTTAATGGCGGTCACATAAAAAAAAAATACATTTTATTCCTCCATAGATATTTTGATAATAAAAATCAGTCATAGCGGCAGTTGCCCTAACAAGAAAAAAAAATAAACCAATGTGGCCATCGGGGGGGGGGGGGGGGGGAGTTGTGCTCATCCGTGTTGATCAAATTATTAAAAAGAGACAATGAAGAATGCTGTTATCTTTTCAAGAGATCCAACTCAATACTCAGAGACAGGGCCCTTCTTATGTCAGGCAATTAACATGCAGGGGCCCTTAGGCAAAAATACTGTTATTCCCAGCATATGTGTATATCCTGGCCCTGTAATAGTCTTTGACAACTGGAGCCCATCTGCTCCCCACCCCACTTCCCCCAGGTGTTAGTCCTTTCTTGTCACTTGCTTGAATAATTTTAGACATGTAGGCCTGTCAGAATGTGAGAATCACCTAAAGCATCCTTTTTTAAACAGGTAAACACATCTTTTAAATAATTTTTTTTTTTATTTATTATACTTCACTTTTTTATTGGATTGAGGCAGAACAAAAGAGAAGGCTAGTTATATTATCCCTAAGGACATCACTTCTCAGAAAGATAGGAAAAATATGCAGAGGTTGTGGGTTCATTTATTATCAAAATCATTTCTATGTGCTACCCTACAGCAGTTTCATGTGAGACTGAAAGCTGTCACCTGCATGTTTCCTTCTTCATATCTTCTATGATTGTAAAGGGCAAGGAAAGGTTGTAGTCATTTTTCAGTAAAATAGTTGTGAATACATCCGATTTATCATTTGAAAATTAATACATTCAATTTATTGCCCTTTACAATAGCCCAGTCATTGTATGCAAAAAGTTGCTACAAGTAATATATATTGATACCTACAACATTATCCATAATAATTGATGTTCTGAATTGTTCTTTTTCTTCTCCTTTCCACTAGAATTAATATTTACAATGAATATAATTGAGAGATGTTTGGTTGAGCGGTGTAGAGCATTGAACCTGAGAGTCCTGGGTTTGATGCTGGGTGAGAACCAAAGGGGAATTTTCCAGTTCCTGGTAAAAGTTAGTTTTAAAGTCTTTAAGTCCACCAAGCTTGACTTAAGTTGGGAAGTAAAGGCAGCATTATATACCGTGGTTACAGAAACAGACAAATTCTACACTTCATCTGCCCCAATGGCCCTTTAGGGCTAATGGAACAATAATTAAAAAATGAAAGCCTGCTATTGTTATTTGAATCATGTACAAGAACAGTCTGTACTATACTGCACTATACTGCTATTTAATAGAAAAATGTTCATGTTATTCTGTTAATGTGTTTTATTTAAATTCTTAATCAGTACTATTATAAGTTTTATCAAAATTTGTTTTATTTACATGTTTTGTGATTTTAATCAGCTTATAAATTAATCAAAAAAAAAAAAAGAATTATAAAAAACAAACAAATATACAAAATTACAGTCTACTGATTGGTATTTCATCTTTTCTTGAGCTATTACATATTTAAATTTCATTTTATTTTGATATTTCAGTTGGAAGGAAAAAAAGATTATGACACAAGGACAGATATTTACTCGTTAGGACTTATCTTTCTGGAAATGTACACTGTTACAAATTATGAGGAGAAGAGGGATATATTTAAGAATGCAAGAGAAAATGGGGAATATCCAGAGCAGGATAAGTTCCCACAAAAAAAGGTATTTGGAATAGATGAAAAATTATTTTTCAGTACCCTTAGTTTACAACAAACGTTTAAGAAAACTGTCACAACAACTGTAACATATTTGCAAACAAATTTACTGATCCTTCAGGGTCGGGTCTGCCAACATTTATCATTTCTGAATGTGTATTGTTTAAAATTTGATTGTATATCCCAAAATGAGTAATATTTTAGTAAATTTAAAATTATAGTTTTGTCATGTTACACTTCTACACTTCATCTGCCCCAATGGCCTTTAAGTGCTTTGAAAGAAAATATAGATTAAAAAATGTATATGAATTAAATAAATACAAAATGAGTCTTTGAAACTATTAAACCTTTAATTTTTCTGGCTAATATACACGGTTGGCACGGAGTCTGTATACCCCATTCTTTTGAATAAAAGCTGAGATGCCTTCCTGAAGTGCACAACAAAATAATTCATGACATTTTTTATAGATTTCCAAGTAAAAGGACAATTGCAGTAGTCATCAAATAGCCCACGATCTTGAAAACACTTTTTGCCTCCTGTCTCTTTGTCTGCTACATTGTTACCATTTCTTAAGTGACAGCACCAGACAAGATGTTGGAAATACACATTCGACTGGGAAGGTGTGGGCTGCTGTCCACTGGAATCAAATCCTCACGGTCCTTTAAGGATAAGGGTGTGAAGACTTTATGCACGCCATGTATTGGATTATGCATAAAAAAAAAGCTTTAAACCAATAATTATGCATGAAAATTGAGCGAGGAATTGTATATGGTTATTTCTTATTATTAGAGAAGTAATGTCTTTTGTTAAAAACATTGATATGCGCTCATGAACCAACTATAAAGTCTAAAATACTTTAAGAAAATAAATATATAATATTTTCAGTTTAAAGAATTATTAGATGGAATGTTAGCAAAGAATCCTGAAGAACGCTGGTTGGCTACAAAAATTCTGGAACATTTTAATGTTTCAAAACCTGCAGAGAGTAAAAGCAGAAGTAAGTAGCCTATGCATTATTAAAATGAAGCTTTACTGCTTGTTACAAAAAATGCAACTTTATTAGACTATTATTTTAAATTTTTTTGCGAAAAATGAAAAGAAATAATTATAATGTATCTTTTGGTATAGGGATCCTTATAGATTACACTAAATTTGTGCATTGTTTCAAACTTTAAAAGAATTAATAATAAAGTTCCTTATTGTAGAGATAATATTTTACTTTCTGGAAAATTGGAACATTTGCCACACCTTACCCAAAAATTATACCAAATCTACATTAGAAACTTAAGATAGTCAGCACTTCAGTAAATGACTATTCAATAACATTCGGCAGAGATGTGGTCGATGAAAAATGTATAGCAAACATGCACTGCTAGACTATATCAGCAACCATGATATACTAGAATTTCATAAGATTTTTATGCTCAAAAGCTAATGCTTAGATACCTAAAATGCAATTATTCATATAGAATAAATCATTAAAAGAAAAAAAAAAAAAACCCATTCTTACAAAGAGCTCAGTATACAACAAATTACAAATAGGCCAGAAATTTTACATCAAGTTAACTTAAAACTAAAGCTGGATGTTCTCTGAACAATTTTATAAAGTTCAGCTTGAGAGGTTTTGTTCAATTAGAATTTTTTTTATTTTATTTTTATTTTTTTTTCATGAAATAAAAAAAAATGCAATCATAACTAATTGATTATCTATTTTAAATAATAGAATAATAGTCAGTAATGAGCATAATTTAAAAGAGAAATGCAAATTTATATACTGAATAATGTCAAAGAGAAATTGTGATATTCTGATGAAAAGAAACATAAATGTTCTATGTTTTGGTTAGTTTGTATGTAAATTAGGGATGAAGTTAATGATGTAATTTTAAAGTTTAATTTTTAACAAGTTCATTTTATTGAGAAAATATTTAGCCATCTATTATTTAATATTTTTAAGTGAAAACTTCAAAACAACTCAATCATGGTGTGGCGCAAAATATTTTTGCTGCAGGTTCACCAAACTTATGTAGTAGTCTTATGTATAATAACTGTTGTATGTATTTCTAATAGGTTTCTTCAGCTCTTCAACATAAAAGTTTAATACATAGATAATAAATGGTCTATAAACTCTATCTTCTAATAATGTCAAACCCCGTAACTAACTCAATATATGTCAAATCCCTATTTGCAATGTCTACCCTGCAACGACTAGCGACTACATTTTTGGAATGTCCACACTGTAAGTAACGTCAATGTCCAAAATGAAACTAGCATCTTTACCTTTAACCTTTTATCAGTAGCAGTGTGGGGAAAACTATTTGTCAGATACGGTCATGGGGGAGGGAGCGATCATGCTTTGGGGTACATGTTGGGAACAATTTTAACCTCAAATAACCCTACAAAAATCTTGAACAGTTGACTAAGTGCTGAATTTTGTTGCAGTAACATGATATGGTCGATTGTTGTGTGCAATGGTCAGTTAAGATGGGCATTCACATGGGAGGGGATAAAAGTGTCACCTGGAGAAGCAGGGTAAGGGTGGTGGAGGAGGAGGTAAACTATCCACTTCACACATGGCAAAAAAAGTGGAGGTACTCATAAAAAAGAATAAATGGTAACTTTGAACATGTACAATAAAGGCAGATATGCACCACATGTGCCAAGTTTGGCATGGTAGAAAATTAACTTGGCACACCAAAAGATTTACACATCAACAAAATCTAATTATTATATTATATTTATAAATACTACAAAAACAACACAAGGTATTGGCATGCCAGAACATTTTTTAAATTTTCCCTTTTTTAAGGCAGCTGCAAAAAGTTCATTAAACTTTTTCATTTTTGACACTTTGCTATAATTCTATTTTCCATCCTCTGCTATAGAAACTATTTATTCTTAGAAATTTATACTAACTTCATAGAAATTTTATTGAATAATGAAATATTTGTCTTTTTTATAGTGACAGTAAATATTGGGAAGATTACAGGCAATGCAATGTTTGGTGATAATAATACCATGTATGTTAATGGATCAACAAACACTCAAAAACAGCTAATTAAGAAGCCTGCAACAAAACCTATCACAAGTAACTAAACCCTTTTAATCTTCATATACTTTTTATTAGCTTACAATTCTGTGGGTATGTTCGTGGACAGTCTGTCAACTCTTCATCTCAAATTTAGCACGCTTGTATTTTTTATGACAACACACTGTTCTGGAATCTCTTTCAACTACATTTAGGCCTAATGGTTATTGCAAAATAAATGAATAGAGATTAGTGCACTTGTCTGTTTAACTCATGATAACTTCTATCATTAGTTGTATAATCCAAGAGTTTTCTTTTTTTACTTTTTAGTGGATAATAATAAAGTTTTTCTTTTCTGAAGTTTTTTTTTTACAATGTATATTTTAAAAATTCATTGCATGATTGCTACTGTAATTAATTGGCTGTGTACAAATTTATGTCAACAAAGTAAATACTCCCCTTAAAGAGCCTACACGGACCATTGGGGGGGGGGGCGGTTTAGTAGAGTTTCTGTACCCACATTTATACCCTGTGGGATTTGTGTGGCTAGTATATGTAGAATGTGCAGCCATTTTTGACTTTCCCCAACCAATGTCTGATACCACATGGTAAGCTTGGTGGACTTGGATATATCAAATGGACAGAGAAAAGTTCAAGCATTCACCAGGGCTGGAAATCTTGATCTTCTGGTTAGGAAACCTGATGTCCAACAAAAAACCTATGTAATTAGTAGAGTATAGGGTTTCACATTACACTGCTAATTCAGTAGCTGACGAGGCTTACTTTTCACAATGCACTATCAAAGTGTGTTTGTTTTTTGTATTGATTCATAGTTTTATATGCCTATGATTATGAAAAAAAAGGGTTTAATTATGATTTTAAATGAACCGTTTTAGAGGCAGTGAAAAAAAACTATATAATATACTTTAAATGTATAAAATCTGGATCAAGTTTAAAAATGGAAATGTTTCCTTTTTTTTTCATTTTACCTTTCAGATTCAAAAGAAAGGCCCAGTAGAGATCAGTTGCTTGATATTAAAGATAGAGTTGGAAATAACTGGAAGGATCTTGGTCGGCGTTTAATTCCTGATGATGCTTATTTAGAACAAATGAAAATTGACAATGAAGGTGACATTGGTGAATTGGTCTATCAAATATTATCAAAATGGATTCAAAGAGAAGCTGAAAACGCAAGCAAAGCCAAACTGGCAGAGATATTTCTAAAATTAGACCGTGGAGATTTAGCAGATTTATTAGCAGATTAATACAAAATATATATTATCACTCTTTTTATTTATAGAAATATTTAATTAACCAAATTATATATTACTACAGCAAACTTTTCAAGCATATCATTTTAAAATGTCTAGCAACAAAATATAAAAAATTGTCTGATAAGACAGGAAAAAAAAAATGAATGAAATGAATTTTGCAGATTTTTTTTTTTTACTTAATGGTAATTAATATTAAACATTTATATGTATAAAATAAAAATTTGATATAAGTCTTATGAAGGATTTTGTAACTTTTAACAGCAGAGAATAAACAATTTCTTTCCTTTCACTAGTCAATTCTTTTTACACAAACGCAACTTTTAAATCACTTTTGATATTTCAGTGTAATACTTTTTTTTCAATAAAACCAAATGTATGATGATAGCGAAAAGATGTCTGTATTTTTTGTATATACTAAGGAGATTGTCATTTGTAAACAAAAAAAGACATGACATGAAGAAATTTAAATTATTTCCTACTGTAAATTCTCCTGTTTTATCTAAAAACATTGAATTCTGGCCATTTTTAAAGAATCTGTACTGCTGAATATTAATGAAAGCTTTTGAGTAAAAAAAAAATGCCAACTAAAGTTAGGGTACAATGTTAACAGAGATCCAAAATATCTGTCTGAATTATTCCTCCAGATGGTATATGTACGTTCCCAATTAGATGTTTTGTTCAAGCTATGATGGATCAGTTGAAATAAAAGCACAACCCTGTCTTAGAAGCTAACCATTTCAACATCAATAGGAAATTCTCATTAGATTAAATTATTTTAAACATAAAATGTTTAAAAAACGAATACATAAAAAAAATTGCCCGGAAACAATATTTTATTTATTTTTCACCGATTACAATAGTTCAATTTAAATGTGTAATAATCGGTTAAATGAAAAACATCTGACTGGTAATTTCCATCATTTTCAAATCTTACCGATATTTAAAAAAAAAAAGAAGATGTTCACAAAAAAAGTTCATTTATGAATCTGCTGTTAACTGCTGACCAGTCAACTGAATTTTCTCTCCTGGTTTGAAAGGGGGCATTCCTAAATAAGGACAACTGGAGCATCTGAAGGCATCACCTAGATAGCACTGAAATATAGTTAAAGCAGAAATAAAATCACCACCATTGCTGTAGTCAATGAATACTGAATGGTAAAATTATTTATTCAGCTCTTCAAGTTTACCTGTACTTTCTACCATGGAGTAAATGGGGGACAAAACTTAGAAACTATGAAAGGGTATTTGACAGAAAAAACAGCAAATGATTCACAGAAAATCACTTACATTGCCACAAGAAGATGTCTTGGTTGTTGTCGCCTCTGGTTTTTCTTTCTCGAGTTCTTCAGCTAGACCGCAAGTACAGTTTTTACAGGCTTTCTTCTTAGCTGGTCCACTACCACAGTCAACTGATAAAACAAGGTGGTCAATAGTGAAAGTAGGTATAAAAATATGATGTTAGATTTATTAAGGAAAATACCATGTTTGAGATCAGACTTCAGAACCTTATTTTTAGTAATGGGGATATTTTATTAAAATAGCTATCATTAAGTAACAAAATTCCAACTACAGCAAGCAAATAAATCTTACATTTAAGAGTTGCTGGGTCAGGTTTCTTTAAGTCGCTTTCATCAAGTAAATCATCCTCATTGACCAGGTTAACGTCACTGTCTAACAAATCTGTTGAATTTAATGACCAAACTTTGGCAACGCTTTCATCAACTACAGCTGAAAAAAGTAAAAAGAATATAATAAAATGTAGGTTTTTTTAAATATCTGAAATATCATTCTTCAAACTAATTAAACGATGCCCATTAACCTAAAAAGATAATCAGTTAATTGTACAAACCTGGTGGTTTTGATTTAAAAGCTAGTTTTAACTGGGATGAAGAACCAACTTCATAACCTGGTTTCTGAGTTTCTAGCCTATAAATGACAGACCCAAGTTGAGATTTAGCCTTTTCTTTCAACTCCACCTTTTCATCATCACCTAAAGAAACTTCATAGGGCTGAATAAAAAAAAAATAATCTGCCTCAAACTGTCTTATAAAAAATTATCAATAGAATTGAAAATGTTGATAAATAACAAATCAACGGTGCATACAAGAAATTACCTCAGATATATTTACAAATCCAGCAAGTTTTAACAAAGATATAAATTTATCTTTTGTTTTAATACTGGTTTCTCCCTGCGAATCAACAGATAGACACATCTCTTGGATGTAAAGTTTTCCCTGTGGTTTTAGGACACGGCATATTTCCCGGAGTATGTCAACAGTGTGCTGGATTTCAAAAGGGTTCACAAGACCAGAGAGAACAACATCAAAGCTTGAGTTCAGATGAGAGGCTACAAATAATATGGAACATAAATTTATTAAAATGTGTGCATCCGTCTCTTGTACATTGCTATTTTTACACCCTTCCAAAGAATTCATCAAAGTCGACTGAAATCTTTTAAATATAAATGTCCTTAATATATACAAAGCAAATAAAAAAAAAAATAGATGTAGATTTAGAATTTACCCCCACCTTCAGCGCCCCCTCTCTACACAGGCAGGTGAAACTTTCCCCTCCCAAACTAGTGACCCATCTTAGTTGACCATGTTATGTAACCCAAGTTCATGGTCAAGCCAAGCTCCCAACTTGGACTTGATGTCAGCACATGCATAGCAAGCATGATCACCCCCCCCCCACATTTAAGTTAAGTGAGAAATAAGTTAGTAGATAGGAGATCAGAGATTTTGTTTATAGTGTACTGCACTGTGTTCTGTTCTTTGTATAATAGTAGCATACAGAAGTAATGTTGCATAATTGGTGAAGCTATAAAACCACTGTAACATATTTGGCGAGTCTTTAAAAACATAATGTAACATCAGAAATATATTATTAAAAAAACATAGCCAATTTTTACAGAACTTTATAAAGAAAGGATTTAACATGTAATTATAATTTATATTCTATAATTAAATTTACATTTTTAAGAACACTTTAAGTAACTAAAATAACTATGGTGTAAATAAATTCTATCTATAATAGAAGGCACATTTTCATAAAATCCCAACAACATAATTTTAATCTAATTATTTTTTTTTTCTAGAGAATTCAATTCCACACTTACATAATTTTAGTCTTTCTATGTGTTCTAATTGTACTTTTCCTCCTTCCCCTGGCTTGATCTGGTCTGAAATGGAAGAAGCAAACTCTTGCATCTGTGCAGTCATCTGTTGGCCTGCCCATAACAGGAGTACTTTTGATCCACAGGTTAATGTGATTCCATCTAAATTTGGCATTTCTCAAGTCTGGAATTTAACTGTGAGGTGAACAAGTAGTTTATTATTCACAATATGTCACATATCTCTTGACTATAAATAAAACAATTATTTATAGTAATCTTTAATAAGATGTTGCAAGCACTGATACTTTAACTTTCTATATAACATTTAGTTACGGAGTGATAAACTAATATACCCAAATTTTGACAATAAAGAATATTTTTTATTTTACGACTAATATTAAATTCATATAAGCTAAATACAGTCATAAATCTAGAAACCAGGGATGGGCAAACATTATGAATTACAGGGCACAAAAGGTTTTTTAAATTGACAGAAAGTCTGGATCAAGAGCAGGTGGATAAAGTATGTATAAGACCTAATTAAAATTAAATGTTAATGTGTATAACAGAGGTGGATAACCTATGGCACACATACCACAGTAGGTAAGCAGAGCTTCATCAAATGGCACGTGACTAAGATATCAGTTCCTTTAATATTAATAGGAGTGTTTGCACTTTGTCTTAAATATGGCATTTGGTTGAATTTCAGGCAAGCTCTCCCAAAAACTTTCATCACCACTGGTCTATGATGTCAAAAAAACTGTTGGGCCAAGTGAAACAGTCCTAATGATGAAAGTTTGCCCATGTCCATTTATGTTTATATTTTATTACTGGCAATCATCCCAGCTTTATTGTTTATAAAAAGTATTAGGTTTTATACGAAGGAAAATTAATTAATATTTTTAAATCCTGAAGCTTTATTTTGTTTTATTTTATCTTCTTTAAAAACATTCTGTAATATTAGTAATAAAATTTTGTCGACTTTTTACTATTAAAACAAAACATATAGACAGTTCTTTTTTAAAGATAATACTTTTTTTCCCTATATATTGTACTGACCAAAACAAATAGCATCTAAAAAATTATACACATTCTTATACAGTTTTATGATTTGCAACCTCTGAAAAAGGTCTATAGTGACTTTAGAAAATTAGTTGTTTTTTTTCAGTCACATGCTGCCAGAAAGGGGGACTGCTGGTTGAAAGCCTTTGGCACTTTGGGTTTGCATTGATTGGGTTTGCATTGATTTATTTAATATCCATAAGTGTAGTCACATTGTAATTTGTAGTATAACTAGGGACTGAAGTTTGCAGCACACTGGGATATAGACAAAATGTATCAATAATATTATAAAAAATGCTAAAAATATTTATCTTGCGGTTTTATCCAATAGTATTAATTTGGATGGTGATGCACCGATGGTGAACTAATTGCTCTTTGACAAACTCACAAAGACTTTGTCAAGAAATGTTACAAACATGACAAACGAGGCTGAGAGGTTTGAATTAACTCTACAAATTTAAAACATTTTTAAGTTTTTAATTTTAATAAAACTTCATTATTTTTAGCATACGGGGTTAACTATCAAATAGAGAAAACAGAAAATGGCAAAACAATTTTATTCCTATCAGCCTGCTGTGTTATCTACTACTTCGTTCTACTATAGTACTAGTGAGTACTAGCTAGTAGAAAGTTCGCGAGAACCATCACTTTGATCACCTTTACAAAAAAAAACCCCACATTAATTAAAAGACGAGCAGGGAAATTGAAAGATAATAGTTATATCCTTAGACATAACAAGTATAGCATGACTATGGTTATACCTTAAAGTTTTCTGTAATGTTTCGGAGATTCTAAGAACCATGTACATTACTTACTCTTCAATAAAAGACACCGGAAGTTGATTTGTTTGGTTTGACATTATTATAATTCGCATTTTAAAGAGAACTCAAATTTAATGTTAATCTAACTGATTCTAACTGACTAGTAATGTAAACCTGCAATTAAAGAGATCAAAACAGGTTTGGAATACATAGAATGATATAATTAGTGCTTGAAATTGATTTGTTAAGCAAGCTAAATGGTTTTGGGTTTTAAAAAAAGTACAAGAGATATGAAATTGCACAAACATTTCTCGTTAGGCATTAAAAGTGAGACGTTATGTGCGATATTGCAAAAACAAATTAGGTAAATTCTATAAATTAGCTCATTCGGTTTGATTTTTCTCCAGGCATCATAAAAAATGAAGCCAGATTGTCGTTTTTTACGCTAGTTTTGGCGGTAAAAAGGTATTGTGCCCGGGCGCGAGTTAAGCTCGCTACTCCACTGCCCCCACTCCCCCGCCTCCAATGGCTATAGCAGCGACCATAATTGCCGCCAGTTAATCTTGGATCTTTGACAAATTCTACCAACTGAGACCCTGTGATCAAACACAATCAACAATTGGTATGTTCTTTTATAGCCCTACCCCTCCCATTATAGGATAACTACAGATGTGTAACTAGGGTTAGAGGAAAAGGGGGGGGGGGTCCAAATTCGAAAGTCCACCCAGGGCCCAGCTTGAGGTGGGCCTCCAAAATTTGTTTTTTACATTAAATATTCAGTACATCATCTCATTTCATGGTGTCAAATTCAGAATGCAGGGACCTCTAAAGAGGCTAAGCCCTTCCCCGGGCCCCCAAATCCCTAGGTTAGGCACTGGATAACTACCTCTATAATGAGGGTGCAGACACACAAAGACAGAGGACAAACATCGCATTGAAACGATTCTCAAGCTATGAAAACTAATTTCTGTTTTCGCGACCCACCTGCTAAATCAAAAACCATAACGATAGAAAGAGAATAAAAGCGTCAACAAATGTATTAATAAATTTCTATTTTTATTTTCCAGACGAAATAACTGTCAGTTTTGTAACATAAAGAAATACAGTTGTTATTATGCATTACATATATTCTCTATTCTATCATCATACCCAATAAAAAATACCCCCACGGACAGATAGAGGTCACCTAGGGGTATACATTGAATTACATTGTAATTTTATCGCGACCCACGTGAGATTTTGTCCGCGCCCACCCGTGGGTCGCCACCCACACTTATTGAGGCTAGATTTGATACTGATAAACTTTTGATCTTAATATATCATTCCGTTTTTAAAGCTGTTATCTTTCAAATGATTCTAATTGTCTATCTGTCCAGCCCGTAGCGTGAATATTCTACAGCAGGACCAGGCCAATAGCAGGGGGTGGCAGGAAATAAGTTTTACTAAGTAGAGCAAACAAGCAGAGGGGGGCCAGACAAACCGCAGGGAGGGGACCCGCCCCTCCCCCCCCCCGCTACGGGCCTGCATCTGTCCCTCTACCAGAATAGTACCGAGCAGTCTGAAGCCTGCCAGTTGAGACAGCACTGACCTATACAGGCAACAAATCAATCATCTTCCATGACGGTGACTTTTAAAGGGAATGAAATGTCTATCCGGCATACGAAATGGTAACAACTAATAGGTGGAAAAAAAAACTCAAAACAAAGCGTACTATAGCAAAATAATACTTTATTTATTTCATTTAAAAACTTTTAAAAATATATTCAATTTTGTTAAATAAATGTGTTACAGAAAATTAAGTACAATTGTTCGTCTATAGATAACACACATGAAATGAAATATACAAAGAGTGCACAAAGACTATTTTATTTACACACACACACACACACACACACACACGCACGCGCACACACACACACACACACACACACACAGATCATAAGACACACCAGAAATGTTCCAAGCGCTAACCATGCAAGTACAAGTACCCAAGGCGGAAGTAAGAGTACAAGTACACACGTTTTATCTACAGTTACAATTAAGACTATGAGTACACAATACCCAACATGCAAGTATGAGTACGAATAACAAAGGTGCAAAGTACGAGTACAAAGTACTCGAGTAGTACTCAGGTATTTGGTAAAAAAAATAATAACCATGTACCCCATCTCCGAGTCTCACCGAGATCAAAGGTCACACCGAGGTCAGAGATCACGCTGAGGTCATAGGGTAATGACGATTTGCTGGGTCTTGAACCCAAACTCTTCACCACACTTGTATCCAAATAGCTGACACCCACAGTACCGGTCTATACATTCAGATCATTCTTTTGTCACTGGCCGGGGAGGGGGGCGCCATAATATAGCGCCACAGGGCGCTATATTATATGTTAAGGTAAAAAAAAAAGATGAAAGTTAGGTGATTAAGTATACTTTGTATCTCTAAAGATAAATAAACAAAAGCCGGACATTTTTTAGGTGAGGTAAGGGGGGAGGGGAGGGTGTGATCCCTAAAATTCCCCTCTCCTTTCCCTTTTTAAAAATAAAAAAATATAGCTCTTTCACTGCTTCGTGTCTTATTAAACCCGTATTGTCCTTTTAAAAGGCAATTTGATTTTCACACTATCGTTACATTGATGAATGAGAAAGACAGTTAACGACATTCAAATGTGAGTTTCATGAGATAAACAATGGTATCGATATAAATGAATCATCAAGTCAATAAATACATGTAGGTAAATACGAGTTTCATGAGAACAATGATATCGATATAAATGAATCGTCAAATCAATAAATACATGTAGGCAAATACGAGTTTCATGAGAACAATGGTATCGGTATAAATCAATTGTTAATTCAACAAATACTTGTAAGGCCTGATGTAAGCCTATATGTAAAATTCACAAAATATAGGCTACAAAAGAATTTTTTTCAGGCCTCGTCTGAGTTCTATACAATGGACAACAGCGTCGCTTAAAAAGTGCTTTAGATTTAATATTGGAGACTTCAGCCTCAGACAGTTTCAGAACAGTTTCAGAACAGTTGTATTTCAGGATGTAAAAACAAAAGAGGGATTAGTATGGCATTATGTCTCCATGGACGTCTTTGAATACGGAGTCAACATTGCTGGAGTTGATGATGTTTTTCCTTAGTTTCGTACTCGACACGCCCTCTGTGTAAGGCAAGAACTTCACTGTCATCAATCTCTCGCACAGATTTCTGGCGGGAAACTCCGGCATGTCGTCACCGCGGATGTATATGGCACTACTTTTCGGGTTGTTTCTGTCGAAGATGTATTCTATGAATCGGGTGGGGTCAGTTCCAGCCACACAAAACACCTGGTTACAAACAATTATTGCATATTTTATCTTTTCTATTTGAACAAGGAGAAAAATAAAACGAACAAATAAAAAGTAAGAAAAATCAATCAATAGTTTGGAATCAATCAATCATCAAGTTGTGGTAATAGGTCTGTGCCACTTAAAGCAACAACAAAAAAAAAAAAGATAAAATAATAATTCAGTAGAACGTCGTCTCTCCGAATAAATCGGGACCGGACACTGTTCGGATTCGCGATTTTTCGGATAACCGAAAACCGAATTGCGATCCTTGCAGTATATGAAACCGTACACTAAACGAATATTACAAATCATCACATGCGGGAAACTTGCTTGAAGAAAAAGCAAAATAGGTGCAACATGTCGCAATTTTACCTTTATTGTGGAAAATAATCACTTATTTTTCGCTGTATCATTCATTGTACACCTTCGTTTGTTCGCTGCAAGGTAAAAAGGCCTAGTTGACAAAAAAAAAAACAAACAACAACCGGTCCGTATAATTGACGCTCCGGATAATAAACGTTCGGATAAACGACGTTCTATACTGTAATAAAAATACCTCATCAGCAAATTCCTTGACATTTCTCATCCGGGTAACTGTACTGTCCACCGGAACTCTTTTTTTTAGTTGGTAGATACTTCTGCTGTCATGTACACCTACGATCACCTGGTCAGAGAGTCACAGAAACGTTAGTTGACCATTGGCCCGGGGCACAATACCTCTTTAGCGCCCCGTCCCCCCCCCATTCGACAACCATGTAATATTATATGTTTTGCGGACCGTTTGGCGCCCCTTTGTGAGTAGCGCCCGGGGCATGATGGCCCCCTTATCCCTCCCTCCCTCCCTCCAACTACGCCACTGTAGTTGACATGTTTTAAAAAAAAATATTTTGAACTGCTCCAAGAAAATGTATGTAAATATATATATATATAAGGATATATATATATAACGGCAAATTCCCCCAATATTATATAGAAACCATTAGGGCTGGCTTTGCGAATTGCGGGGCCTGATCAGTGGCGTACCTGGGGGGGGGGGCGGTGGGTGCGGTCCGCACCGGGCAGCAATTTTTATTACTTTTAAGGGGGGGGGGCGGCAAAAATGTATAGATTAAATTGAAATACCTAAATGAGAGGGCGGCAAAATCGTCTTCCGCCCTGGGCGGCCGATACCCACGCCACGCCGCTGCATATTCCCATAAGCTCCTACCTATTCCCATAAGCTCCTGATATTCCCATAAGCTCCTACCTATTCCCATAAGCTCCTGATATTCCCATAAGCTCCTACATATTCCCATAAGCTCCTACATATTCACATAAGCTCCTACATATTCCCATAAGCTCCCGCATATTCCCATAAGCTCCCGCATGTTCCCATAAGCTCCCGCATGTTCCCACAAGCTCCCGCATATTTCCATATGTTCCCATATATTCCATTTCTCTCTCTCTCTCTCTCTCTCTCTCTCTCTCCCACTCTCTCTCTCTCTCTCTCTCTCTCTTTCCTTGTCTCTTTTTTTTCAATAATTGACATAGAGTTGAATCTACTTATGCATGGCAGTTGATCATTGTATAGCAGGAAATTGAAACGAAGCTTAAAGTCCGTTTCAAATATTGAAAAATTTGAGTAGAATTTACTGATGCGTAAAAATTTGACCTTACGTGGTTGAAAATAAACACAAAGCCTATAGTCCCATTCGCCAAATACTAAACAGGAGTAGAATCAATTGGCACATATTCCCATAAGCTCCTACATATTCCCATAAGCTCCTACATTTTCCCATAAGCTCCTACATTTTCCCATAAGCTCCCACATATTCCCATAAGCTCTTACATATTCCCATAAGCTCCTACATATTCCCATAAGCTTCTGATATTCCCATAAGCTCCTACATATTCACATAAGCTCCTACATATTCCCATAGGCTCCCGCATGTTCCCATAAGCTCCCGCATGTTCCCATAAGCTCCCGCATATTCCCATAAGTTCTCATATAATCCCATTCTCTCTCTCTCTTTTTCCTTATCTCTCTTTTTCTATAATTTACATAGAGTTGAATCCACTTATGCATGGCAATTGATCATTGTATAGCAGAAAATTGAAACGAAGCTTATAGTCCGTTTCAAAAATGGAAAAACAGGAGTAGAATTTACTGATGCGTAAAAATGTGACCTTACGTGCAGGCCCGTAGCGAGGTCAAAGTAAGCAGGGGGGCACCAATACCCAGCAAGGGGGCACCGTTACTTTTTCTTTATTTGTTCCTCTTTTCTTCTTTTTTAATCAGGGGGGGGGCACTCCCACCTAGCGGGGGGCACGGGGTGCGGTCCGCACCGGGCAGCAATTTTTAGTACTTTTAAGGGGGGGGGGGCGGCAAAAATGTATAGATTAAATTGAAATACCTAAATGAGAGGGCGGCAAAATCGTCTTCCGCCCTGGGCGGCCGATACCCACGCCAAGCCGCTGCATATTCCCATAAGCTCCTACCTATTCCCATAAGCTCCTGATATTCCCATAAGCTCCTACGGGGCTGCTTACGTGGTTGAAAATAAACACAAAGCATATAGTCCCAATCGTCAAATACTAAACAGGAGTAGAATCAATTTGCACATATTTCCATAAGCTCCTACATATTCCCATAAGCTGCTACATATTCCCATAAGCTCCTACATATTCCCATAAGCCCCCACACATTCCCATTAGCTCCTACATATTCCAATGAACTCCCAAAAATTTCCATAAGCTCCCACATATTCCAATAAGCTCCTACAAATTCCCATAAGCTTCTAATATTCCCATAAGTTCCCAAATATTTCCGCTCTCTCTCTCTCTCTCTCTCTCTCTTTCTCTTTCCTTATCTCTCTTTTTCGATAATTTAAACAGAGTTAAATCTACTTATGCATGGCAATTGATCATTGTATAGCAGAAAATTGAAACGAAGCTTATAGTCCGTTTCAAAAATAGAAAAACAGGAGTAGAATTTACTGATGCGTAAAAATTTGACCTTACGTGGTTGAACAAAATTACAAAGCCTATAATTCCATTCGCCAAATCCTAAACAGGACTAGAATCAATTGCCACATATACCCATAAGCTCCTACATATTCCCATAAGCTCCCACATATTCCCATAAGCTCTTAAATATTCCCATAAGGTCTTACATTTTCCCATAAGCTCCTACATATTCCCATAAGCTTCTAATATTCCCAAAAGCTCCTACATATTCCCATAAGCTCCCAAAAATTCCCAAAAGCTCCCACATATTCCCATAAGCTCCTACATATTCCCATAAGCTCCTACATATTCCCATAAGCACCTAATATTCCCATAAGCTCCTACATATTCCCATAAGCTCCCGCATATTCCCATAAGCTCCCGCATGTTCCCATAAGCTCCCGCATACTCCCATACGTTCCTTTGTATTCCCATTCTCTCTCTATCTCTCTTTCCTTATCTCTCTTTATCGACAATTGACATAGAGTTGAATCTACTTATGCATGGCAATTGATCATTGTATAGCAGAAAATTGAAACGAAGCTTATAGTCCGTTTCAAACATTGAAAAAAGGTGTAGAATTTACTGATGCGTAAAAATTTGACCTTACGTGGTTGAAAATAAACACAAAGCCTATAGTTCCATTCGCCAAATACTAAAATGGACTAGAATCAATTGCCACATTCCCATAAGCTCCTACATATTCCCATTAGCTCCCACATATTCGTATAAGCTCTTACATATTCCCAGTGGCGTACCTGGGGGGGGGGACGGTGGGTGCGGTCCGCACCGGGCGGCACTTTTTATTACTTTTTAGGGCGGGGCGGTAAAAATGTATAGATTAAATCTAAATACCTAAATGAGAGGGCGGCAAAATCGTCTTCCGCCCTGGGCGGCCGATACCCACGCTACGCCGCTGGGCCCGATTTAACGGATTCTTGCGAGGCCCCTCTTCTAACTTTTTTTTACAATAACAACTATTACTATTAATATAAATTTCGGAGCCCCTGCTAGGCGCGGGGTCAAACTTGGAGCAATCGGTCAAATCGGCCTAAGGCCGTACTAGTAGTATTATTTTCTTTGAATTTGTCACGTGATGTTTACAATTAATACACAGCGGCGGATTTATGTCAGTTGAGGTCCCGGGGCGCAGAACAAAATATTGGGCCCTTTAGAAAAAGGGAGAAATATCAAATGGCTTACTATCGGGCTCTGTGGGGTCTGCAAATTCATATCTCGATTGGCAACTGTATTTGATAGAATAAGCTAGGTTCAGTGCCGAACCTAGGGATTTGGGGGCCCCGGGGGGCTTGGCCTCTTTGGGGGCCCCTGCATTTTGACAAACGACACCAAGACATGAGATAATGTAGGCCTTCTTAATATTTAATGTAAAAAAAACTTTTTGGGGGCCCCCTCATGCTGGGACACCTCCCCCACCCTAGGTACGACTCTGGCTAGGTTTACGCCTTTAATATTTATTTGATACATTTTATTCCCCATGCTTTATTAGTTCCCTCATTTGTTAATATAATTCAATCCCAGCCTCCCGCCTCTTACCTTTTTGCCGTATTTCCTCATTTCTTTTAATAGCTGCACGTGACCGAAGTGGAACAAATCAAAACATCCAACCGTGTAGACCCTCTCCACCCTGCAGTCCAGGATGTTCTCATTGTAGATGTCCAAACCAGGCATGGAGTAACACCTATGGAAGTCTGTGCCGTGACATGCACTGCCGCCGCCGACACTGACCTTCTTGTCCACGCAGTTCTCTGGCAGGTCAGGTTCTGTGTCCACCAGATCGGACTGGGTCTCAGCATCACATTTCTCCTGCCAACAACAGTTGATATTTAGTTGTTGTTGTTGTTGGTTTGATTCACTGATGGCGTGCACTGATGTGTCGAAGTTATGATTTAGTGAATATACAACACAGTGAATATAATTTAATTGACGCAGATTGGGTGCGCTCAAACTACCGGTATGTCTAATTTCTATGAAAAATGTGATCGATGACTGATTGTATGGGGTGATGTATTTAAGCTGTGATTGCTAGATCTCGCATGCAATGGATGCAATAAAACTATGTTAGCAGGGAAGCTTGATTAATGACACGCTTTGAAAAAAAAATGACAAATCATTAGCCGTGTTCAGGACCGTCTTTGTGCACGGACCCACTCGGTCCTTTCACCAGGGACTCCACGAGCGAGATGGGGGGCACATGCTAATAGATTATTTACATTATATTCTTTTTTAACAGTTGGGAGGGCCCCCAGGACAATGGTTTGCATGGGGAGGGGGCATAAATGTTAACAAGGTTCTGGTTAAGAGTGCTTTACAACTTTTGAGAATGCTGTGGGCGATTGAAATTTCGCTACTCAAGAGGGGTTTACAACTTTTGAGAATGCTGTGGGCGATTGTAGTTTCGTTATTGTTTTTGCTCGGTATTAGTAATATTAAAATGAAACAAGAAGCCGATTCAATGTCAAATCTTTATTTGGTTATCGTTATCACAGCTCAAGCTGTTATCAACACTCACAATTTTTTTATACTTCTGATCTCTTGGCGAACATTTGACCTCATCCTCGTCGTCCCAGCCACGAGCCTGGCTTCTGAGTTGAGGCTCACGTGCATCCAGTTTACTGGACAGACTTGAGTGAGCCAGTCGGACTGACAGTAGCAGACATGAGATGCCAACTACACCAGCTGGAAACATAGCAATTACTTAAGAGTGTAACAAAATGGCGTAATAAATCAGTTACATCAGAATGTCAAAATGAGATTTTAAATCCACGATATAATTAAGAAAATCGGTAAGATAGAATAAATCAGTAATACAATTTAGAATGTCAAGATGATTGAATAGACCAGTCACACAAGTTAATATGTCAAGATGAGTGTATAAATAAGTTATAAGTCAGAATATAAAATTAATTGAATATATGGTCACGATACTCAGACCAACAGACAGACTTACAAACAGTACTGAAGACGTTAGTGTCTCCCTGCGCCAGACAAAGTGTGGCTATACCAATAGACTCCAGCTTCTCTTTCAGTTTCCCTTCCATGACGGCAGCTGTACTGGTTTTCTCCGACATCTCGTCTGTCTTCTTGAACTCTCTGAGCCAAATAAATTACATTCTATCTTGAACTAAGACACATTTTTAAAACGCAGTGGCTACGGTACCATCAAGCGGAACTTCGTATTTTTTTTCCCGGTACCAGCAATAGATATTGCTCCACACCCTAACCGTAACCCTAACCCTATCCCTAACCCTAATCCTAACCCTATTCCTAACCCTAATATAATTGCTGGTACCCGAAAAAAAAAATATGGTCACCAGCCATATTCCTAACCCTAATATAATGGCGCTTGATGGTACCGTAACCACTTCGTTTTTAAAAAAAACATATCAAACATGTGGTGCACATATCTATATCACCTTCAAACATGTGTTCCATATCTATACCACATCTTTCTGAAGGAATTTTATAGTGTAGCGTATGTATGAGTGTGAAATCAATTTAATTCGCAAATCTGAATACTTAATTAATAGAATCATGTTGAAAGAAATACTTCGACAACATACATTATCTGACTGATTATTTCGAAAAAATGCATCATTTCTATTTTTTTTTTAGTGGGCAATGTTTCATTATTTATAATCTCTGCAATTCTTTCTAGCCTCTTCCTTCACAAAATTAAACTGCATGAATCAGATATCGACACTCAACATTAAAACTTTCTCTTTCACACACACAAATTGAGTCTGAATATGTGTCTTTTAATAAAGCCATCTGCAACATTAGTTGATATCTACATTCATACATATCTGAGCCGCCCGCCTCCCCCGCTAAATCAGTGCTCTCTAACTGTAGCCGACCTACCGGAAGTAATAAGCTCTGAAAAAGTCCTGCACGCGGACTATTCCAAGGGTAAACTCATAGCCAATGATAAGTGAACAAGCCAAGACATAAACAGCAGTCTGCATCCAAGTCATTGGTGAGAAATCAGTCACCATCAGTATGCTCCACAGGGACAGGACGTTGACAATCTGGAATTTATATATCACAGTCAGCATTTGTACATCAATAATAATTACAAATTTAAAAATAAAAAAGAATAAAAATAAAACCAAACAAAACAATGACCGTCACCTTGTCACAAAAAGCGTCCATGAACCCACCGACCAGGGGGTCATCAACCTGACCATATTTCTGTTTTTGAACTTTAGCCACGATGCCATCCAGGTGGTCCAAAAAATCATGAAACATAACAAACCAGAAGCCAGTCCAGTAGAGGTTATGCCTGGTCAATAGAATTATGCGTACTTTTAAGTTCAGATGCGTTTTAAAACTGTTTATTTCAGGTCATGACAAACAAATTAATATGTACATATTCGCTTAGTAAAGGCGCCGTGATATTGAACTCACGATGCCAAAGAATGTATGTGTTCAACAAAAGAGCTGAATGGAATAGAACAGGAAAACAAAAACTTGCACACAGATCATAACAGTAAACTAAAGAATAACGAAATAAAAAATTAAAATGTTATTTCTATTGGCTTTGTTTATTTATATTCCACACAGCAGCATCGCTTACAAACTTGGGGGCATCCCGCAAAAAAAAAAAAACAATGTTTGAGGGGGCCCTTCCTAAAAAAAACAAGATAGGGGCGTTTACAAGTTCCTGGGTTCTAATTCGATGCAACTGTTTTTTTTTCTGTATTTTATAAGCAGCAATATTATATTTAAAGGACTACATATCTATATTGTATAAGCAGCAATATTATATTTAAAGGACTACATATCTATATTGTATAAGCAGCAATATTATATTTAAAGGACTACATATCTATATTGTATAAGCAGCAATATTATATTTAAAGGACTACATATCTATAATGTATAAGCAGCAATATTACATTTAAAGGACTACATATCTATATTGTATAAGCAGCAATATTACATTTAAAGGACTACATATCTATATTGTAAAAGCAGCAATATTATATTTAAGGACTACATATCTATATTGTATAAGCAGCAATATTACATTTAAAGGACTACATATCTATATTGTAGAGTACGTCTATCATTTTAGAAAACTATCAAAAGGGTTACTAGTACATTTAGCGTTTCATTTTTCTAATTAAACTACAAATCTTCATTAAAATGTTTGATTGAAAAACAATACAGAAAAACTAACAAACAACAACTAACAAACAACAACTAACAAAAACTAACAAAAACTAACAAACAACTAACAAACAACAACTAACAAACAACTAACAAAAACTAACAAACAACAACTAACAACAACTAACAAACAACTAACAAACAACAACTAACAAACAACTAACAAAAACTAACAAACAACAACTAACAACAACTAACAAACAACTAACAAAAACTAACAAACAACAACTAACAAAAACTAACAAACAACAACTAACAACAACTAACAAACAACTAACAAAAACTAACAAACAACAACTAACAAAAACTAACAAACAACTAACAAACAACAACTAACAAACAACTAACAAAAACTAACAAACAACTAAAAAACAACAACTAACAAACAACTAACAAACAACAACTAACAAACAACTAACAAAAACTAACAAACAACTAACAAAAACTAACAACAACTAAGAAACAACTAACAAACAACAACTAACAAACAACTAACAAAAACTAACAAATAACAACTAACAACAACTAACAAACAACTAACAAAAACTAACAAACAACAACTAACAAAAACTAACAAACAACTAACAAACAACAACTAACAAAAACTAACAAACAACTAACAAAAACTAACAAACAACAACTAACAACAACTAACAAACAACTAACAAACAACAACTAACAAACAACTAACAAAAACTAACAAACAACAACTAACAACAACTAACAAACAACTAACAAAAACTAACAAACAACAACTAACAAAAACTAACAAACAACAACTAACAACAACTAACAAACAACTAACAAAAACTAACAAACAACAACTAACAAAAACTAACAAACAACTAACAAACAACAACTAACAAACAACTAACAAACAACTAACAAAAACTAACAAACAACTAACAAACAACAACTAACAAACAACTAACAAACAACAACTAACAAACAACTAACAAAAACTAACAAACAACTAACAAAAACTAACAAACAACAACTAACAACAACTAAGAAACAACTAACAAACAACAACTAACAAACAACTAACAAAAACTAACAAACAACAACTAACAACAACTAACAAACAACTAACAAAAACTAACAAACAACAACTAACAAAAACTAACAAACAACTAACAAACAACAACTAACAAAAATTAACAAACAACTAATAAACAACTAACAAAAACTAACAAACAACTAACAAACAACAACTAACAAACAACTAACAAACAACAACTAACAAACAACTAACAAAAACTAACAAACAACTAACAAACAACTAACAAAAACTAACAAACAACTAACAAACAACAACTAACAACAACTAACAAACAACTAACAAAAACTAACAAACAACAACTAACAAAAACTAACAAACAACTAACAAACAACAACTAACAAAAACTAACAAACAACTAATAAACAACTAACAAAGACTAACAAACAACTAACAAACAACAACTAATAAACAACTAACAAACAACAACTAACAAAAACTAACAAAAACTAACAAACAACTAACAAACAACTAACAAACAACTAAGAAACAACAACTAACAAACAACTAACAAACAACTAACAAAAACTAACAAAAACTAACAAATAACTAACAAACAACTAACAAAAACTAACAAAAACTAACAAAAACTAACAAACAACTAACAAACAACTAACAAACAACAACTAACAAACAACTAACAAACAACTAACAAACAACTAACAAACAACTAACGAACAACTAACAAACAACTAACGAACAACTAACAAACAACTAACAAACAACAACTAACAAAGACTAACAAACAACTAACAAAAACTAACAAACAACAACTAACAAAAACTAACAAACAACTAACAAACAACAACTAACAAAAACTAACAAACAACTTATAAACAACTAACAAAGACTAACAAACAACTAACAAACAACAACTAATAAACAACTAACAAACAACAACTAACAAAAACTAACAAAAACTAACAAACAACTAACAAACAACTAACAAACAACTAACAAACAACTAACAAACAACAACTAACAAACAACTAACAAACAACTAACAAAAACTAACAAAAACTAACAAACAACTAACAAACAACTAACAAAAACTAACAAAAACTAACAAAAACTAACAAAAACTAACAAAAACTAACAAACAACTAACAAACAACAACTAACAAACAACTAACAAACAACTAACAAACAACTAACAAACAACTAACGAACAACTAACAAACAACTAACGAACAACTAACAAACAACTAACAAACAACTAACAAACAACTAACAAACAACTAACAAACAACTAACGAACAACTGACAAACAACAACTAACTAACAACTAACAAACAACTAACAAAAACTAACTAGCAAAATAAAACAAAACAAGAACAACAATTAACAGACAACTAACTAACAGCCAATTAAGAATCATTTTCTGTTTCACTAGTGTCGATACGACCAGAGGCTAGAGAGCTTAACTCGCGCCCGGGGCACAAAACCTTTTAATAGCTCCCCCCCCCATTCGAAAACCATATAATATTATATGTAAAATATACCATTTGGCGCCCCTTTGTGAGTAGCGCCCGGGGCATGATGCCCCCTTGCTCCCCCCTCACTACGCCACTGGATATGACCACGTATCACCAGAGACGGCCCCCTTAGTCTTACGGTTAAATGGGGGGGGGGCAGGGCGAGTGTGATATGCGGGGACTAAGGTCTTAACTGTAGACTATGCGTCGTATCAGAGCGTTTGTATTGTGGGGCCCTTCTTGGGCGCTGAACATGGGGCCACCCCCCTTAGAGCGCTACTGGGTCCATTGCCACCCTTTATAATTCGCTTGATTGGGAATGTATCGATGCACCTAAAAGAATGTTCACAGGGTTTGGATAATAATCCCCTTTTTTAAAAAGAAATAAAGAACGACAATGCCAGTTAGGCGAGTTACTCCTGGTACACGGATTATTTCCCTTTCCCTCTACCTGTAAAGTTTAGCTAAGTGTGAAAATATAATGATAGCCAGTGAAGATATAAATTTAATGAAGATTTGAAATATTTACTTGAGGCTGAAGGCGATTGGCACTGCCAGGACAGTTCGACTCCAGGATACGATGTTGGCAGTAAACACGTTCACTTCTTGACCACCCAGAGACACTGACCTGGGTACTTTCTCCACCAGGGGCCACAGTGTGACTTGTAGCGGAGAGTACATGTACCTGTCGTACCACCGGACCTGATAAAAGAGCATGTGCACAATGAAGTACACATTCAGTGCAAAATGAAGTACACATTCAGTGCACAATGAAGTATATATTCAGTGCACAATGAAGTATACATTCAGTTCACAATGAAGTACACATTCAGTGCACAATGAAGTACACATTCAGTGCACAATGAAGTATACATTCAGTGCACAATGAAGTATACATTCAGTGCACAATGAAGTATACATTCAGTGCACAATGAAGTACACATTCAGTGCACAATGAAGTATACATTCAGTGCACAATGAAGTACACATTCAGTGCACAACGAAGTTCACATTCAGTGCTTAATGAAGTATACATTCAGTGCACAATGAAGTACACATTCAGATACAAAAACAAATTTCTAATCATCTCATTGTAACAGGCTTGATGGTCAAACTATCAACTTTGGTGAAATTTCGTATAGAGTTTATTTTTGACACACATTATTAGTTCCCTTTTCTGACCCAAACAAGAAGTTTACGTGTGTTACAGTTAGGATTTAAAAAAAAAAAAATAAAAAAAATCTTTTCTGTGTAACGTTAATAGGCTGTATACACAACTTGGTGTCTGATATTGATTGCTCTACCCAAACCGAACTCTAGACACATAGCCATTTTAAAAAGGTATTTTGAAAAAAAAATCTCTTACATTATACTATTATTTCTTTAAAACTATTTCCCGTGTCCTTTCATTAGCACTGTAGTTCAATGGGGGGGGGGGGGGTCTGTATTTATAAGCAAAGCCGCTTTTTAGAGATTTGGGGGAAGGGGGGGGGAGGGAAGGGGAGCGAATCAAAAGTAATTATAAGGGTCCTTGTAGCATTATATTTGAAAGTGATTTTAACTGGAAGGGGCGGTTTGGCGGTAGGGGCGCACTGTGTTGACGCCCTATTTGCTGCTCACCCCATAAGAAAGGTTCTCTCATTTAGAGATCTATCTACCCCAGTATTTGCCGCTCACTTACCAGTATAAATAGAATGTGTTCAATGAATACGACGAGCTGAGTGACAGGATACAGAAGAAACCGGAGAACGTTGGCGGCCATGTTGGATAGTCAGTGACACCACTAATCAAGGGGATGAGTGTTTTCTCGACCTGAAAAATTGAGGTCAACATTAAGTCATGACTGGATTTGTTTACGTTTTTTTTTTGCACTGGGCTAATGTTTATGTCCGTGCGTGTGTGTGTGTGCGTGCGTGTGTGTGTGTAATCAGAGCCGTACTTACTTTTTTTTTGGAGGCCCTAGGTAAAATTACAGTTGGAGGCCTAGTGGCCTCACTAGGAGGATGCGGGGAGAGGGGTGCCACCATACAGAGCAGTAGCACAGGGTGCCACCATGCAGAGCAGTAAGCACAGGGTGCCACCATGCAGAGCAGTAAGCACAGGGTGCCACCATACAGAGCAGTAGCACAGGGTGCCACCATGCAGAGCAGTAAGCACAGGGTGCCGGCATGCAAAGCAGTAGCACAAGTTGCCACCGTACAACGCGTCTGGAGCTTCGGTGAATGAATAGAATAAAACTGCTCGGATCAATCTGGAGTTATTTGTAAATGCGCTAAAAAAAATGACGCATGTAGTCACGTGGTTTCATGAAATTGGAGACGTAATTTACAAACACAGTTTAATGAAAGTAATATACATCTTTACATTTCTGAAAATACATTCTGTAATACTATCGTTTTTATCGCTAAAGTATTTTATAGTAAATTATCTTAGGTCTAGTGCGGTAAAATTCGAAATATGTACCATTGCTCATGGTGGAAGACTTGAGGGGGGGTGTGAGACCCTGAATTTTCCGCTCAGGGTGATATCAACCACAGTGACGCCACTTGTTGGGGGCCCTATGCAAAATACATTAGGGACCCTAGGTAAAATACATTAGGGGTCCTAGGTAAAATACATTAGGGGCCCTAGGTAAAATACATTAGGGGCCCTAGGTAAAGGTAACTGGGGGCCTTAAGCAAAGGCGATTTGGGGGCCCTAATGCTAAAACAATGTAAATACCGCCGCTAGAAAATATTGGGCCAATTTTATAGTTTTCAAAAATCGCTACTTGTTAAGTCATTTTCGCTCGGGCCCCCCTGATAAGCTCTCAGCTTGCTCCTTCCTTGTGGCTGGCAAAATAAAGATCCTCATTGCAGTGGGGGGGGGGGCAGTAGGCAGCCGCCTGGTACGTCTAGTTCCCTAGATACGGTTCTGTGTGTGATTCTTCTATCTCCCTTTATTCAGACTCATTGGTCCATTAATCTCTTCATCATCTTCCAAGCAAAAACTGTGATCTCTGTTTTAAGACTAAGACCACAGAATTATTCCTAGTTATACAATGTAAGGAGTAAAGAAATTACATCTTTAGTAGAAGGAACAGCCGACACAGGTCACTGACAATCAACCTAAACAAATGACCGACCACGTGAGCATCTGTGCATGACATACACGTCTATCTGTCAAAGGTGGCAGAAGTTTGTGTCAAGATATCATAGAGTAGGTGAAAGGAGTATGTTTGAAAGGATGTGTTCACATCTTGGTGCGCATGTTATAAAAAACGAAACTTGTGGCGCTCTGTTAGTGAACAGCCGCTGGTGACGTACAACGCATAGATTTTTTACGTTTATTTCTTTTGCATTCACCCATGCCATGTAACGGCTTATTTCCATACATGTTTGATGTGTGTGTTTATTATGCATTCACCATATTTGATATAACATATGCATTTACATGAAGATGTTGATGTGTGTGTGGTAGGTTGATCGTTCTGGAGGTATGTTGTATAGTTTAGACAATACGCTGCATACTGTAATATCGAAGTAGCATTGTGTGGTCATATATATGCATATCGTACATGATGTTGTTTGTAACATGTAGGCTCTGAATCTGGAAGTAACCTTTATGTCGTATCGGACGTGAAATGGCCCTGCTTGAAGTGCACCGCAACAGCCATGACATCTAGTCGTTCTGGAGGCATTTGAGACCCGGACGGCCCAGGATTGAAAGACCGCCTGACATTATAATGTAATAACTGATCTATTATAATTTAGTCTATTTATGGAATGTAATACTATTGTGGTGATGCAAATCGTCACATAAATCCTATATTTTTCTGTATATTCAGTTATAAAGTGGTATTAAAGTTATTATTTGTATTATTTATACAGAGTTATTGATTGTATACGTCATATTCATTTATATATATATATAAATGTTAATGTGTATGTCCAACCTACGGGGACCTGGGCGAACCTCTCGCCAATGTACCCCTAGACCACGAGTTGTTCAAATTGGGTTGTGACAGTTTGGTTTCACATTTTTTTGACACTGATAACTATAGTTAATATAGGTTTGGACCACTGCCAGTGTCATCACAAGTTGATAAAAAGTCAGAGCACTGATATTGATCACGGTTAATTCAAGGCCGTTTAACAGCACTGTGGGGACCCGGGGCTAACAAGGTGTATGGAGGGAGAACCTATTAATGACGGCTACAAAAATAATAAAATGTAACTGATTCAGCGTATGGTCCCTATATTCGCAGCCCCCCCCCTTCCTCCAAACCCACCAAATTGTCACGGTGCGCACACGCGTTAGGATATAGCACTAGACAAGGGCTGAAAGGAATGAAATATAAATCAGCTTGGAGCCCTATGATACACTTATAATGATAAATCAGCTTGGAGCCCTGTGTTACACTTATAATGATAAATCAGCTTGGAGCCCTGTGTTACACTTATAATGATAATCAGCTTGGGGCCCTGTGTTACACTTATAAAGATAAATCAGCTTGAGGCCCCTAAGGTACTATTGTATAACTGTAAATGACCAACCTGTAACTGGACATGACGCCTGGTGCCAGTGTGACCATGGCAGTCTTAAATTTATTGATGGGAAGGGGGAAAAAATAAACGGCCCTATTTGTGGTTTACTACATAGGTTCCAGAGAGAAACAATTTAATAGCATAAAGGACTAAAGGGCCTTAGATAATTATTGAAGTGTTGTTGGATTATAAAGAGGCATACATAGTGTGGGGGAGCGAAATGGGGGGGGTTTCAATTCGAAAGTACCCCCGGGCCCCAGCTTGAGGGGGGCCTTATTTTTTTACATTAAATATTAAGTACATTATCTTATGTCATGGTGTCGAATGTCAAAATGCAGGGGCCCCCAAAGAGGCCACGCCCCCGGTACACAAATCCGTAGTTTCGGCACCTGTTGGATACTATTCATATTGTTGCGTATGGCGGTGAATACAAAACAATCGCATGGCGCATGTAGTGGTATAGCAATAGACTGATTGACAATGATATGGAGCATGTAGTGGTATAGTAAAAGACTAATTGACAATGATCTGGAGCATGTAGTGGTATAGTAATAGACTGATTGACAATGATATGGAGCATGTAGTGGTATAGTAATAGACTGGTTGACAATGATATGGAGCATGTAGTGGTATAGCAATAGACTGATTGACAATGATATGGAGCATGTAGTGGTATAGTAATAGACTGGTTGACAATGATATGGAGCATGCAGTGGTATAGTAATAGACTAATTGACAATGATATGGAGCATGTAGTAGTATAGTAATAGACTAATTGACTATGATATGGAGCATGTAGTGGTATAGCAATAGACTGATTGACAATGATATGGAGCATGTAGTGGTATAGTAATAGACTGGTTGACAATGATATGGAGCATGTAGTAGTATAGTAATAGACTAATTGACAATGATATGGAGCATGTAATAGTATAGCAATAGACTGATTGAGGTAGTCGTGGCTTAGGATTGAGAACTTTTTTTATTATTGTTTAAAGTAGGTTTGTGGGCCCTAGGCAAAGGTACATATGGGGGGGGGCTCTCATATTTATATGGTCATTCTTACGTTTTTTGAGGGAAGGCCCTGTACAAATTTACATTTGAGGGCACTCAGGCTAAAACGCTGTCAAGGCCATTGCTTGCAAATCTTTGGCACTAATAATTTATATATATATATGTATATATATATATATATGTGTGTGTGTGTGTGTGTGTGTGTGTGGCCCCTTCTGATCTCAACTGTTTCTTGTTATTTTAGGTTGATGCAATAAACAAACAAACAGAAAAAACAACAACTTACCTATGTGTGTGTGTGTCTGTGTGTCTGTGTGTTATAAATAGGAGTATATTTTTAAAAAAATAAATAAATCATTGTCTACTCAACGTAATATTCACCCTGTGTACATTTCATAAAGTAAAGTAAAAATATATAAATACCAGACTGTATCCAGAATCAACTGCATTGATTTCACTAACATATCCCTTCAGACCGATCCGTTTGATAGTGAATCACATCACAGTTTATACTGAAACTATGCCGCAGTTATGTGCCATGCGACTTTAATCAGATTGATCCGTCTGGTGAGTGAATCGCTGTACAGTCCACTCTTTATCTACATTGCGTTAACAAGCCATGTGACTCTATCCATGTGACACCCCCCCCCCTCTTTTTTTTTTTAAAACCAAACCACATTCTAATTTAATTGATAATCTTTGGACTAATTTTAACCGTATTCACATCGATAAATAATCTTTATCTAACATTTGGTCATATGGCTGAACATCGCTTCTTGATTCTGTAGGTTAGTGATTTTATAACGGGTCACTGAGTGCGGATAGAGCACACTGTCTGTAGGGATTTTTAACCTATTATCACTCTAGTAATGACAATGGCCGTCTCACGCGTCTAATCTACAAGTACAGCAACTTGTAATCTGAAAGGGAAAAAAAATGTCCCCACAGGCTAGTTATAAAAACCGATGTCAATTATAAAACATTTTTTTTTAAGTGTACCGTGTTTTTGTCTATTCATACGATAGATTCTGATTGAATTTTCTGACACGCCAAAAAAAAAAACAACCCAACTTAAATCATATTCTGAAAAATGCAATAAAATGGGTGTGTTTATGTACATTAACATAACTGAAACAGACATGTGGTAACCAACAAAAAAAAAAATCTAAGGGGAAATAACTACATTTTGATTACATAAAATTCAGTGACAATATAGTTATTGCCCCTGATCAAATTTTAACCAAGAGTTGGTAAACTAGCTAACCGCCAATTTTGCAGTAGAAGATGCCGGCTCCCTCTAATTTTTTTTCGATGGCTGTATGCAGCTAAAGATATTTGGCTGTGCGCAATTTTAGAGGGGGAATTAAAATGTGTGTGTGTGTGTGTGAATAGGCCAACTAAACTAAACATTTAAACATATAATGTGCGCGCGCGCTCTCGACGAGTTTTGTGCGCTGTGTAAAAGTACTCAGCTGGGAGAGAGAATAGCTTTTAAACCCTTTGTTTAAAGTTTAAAGAATACATCTTCCCTTTTTTAATCGGTCATTGTTTTGAATTAAAAGATAAATAAAAAAAAATATTTTACCAATATTTTATGACACAGACTTACCTAAGTCTTTTTTTTTTAAAGGTAATTCCTAATAGCGAAATATACAAAATAGCAAATGACACCCAAAGAATTTAGCACATATAACAGGATATTAAATGCATTCGATGTTTATTCTAAGGTATTTCCAAGGATATTTTCATAATTCGGGAATTCCCTGAGAACTTCACGGTCAATTATCTTTAAGTTAGGACTATTTTACTACCGTGTGAGAGCTCAGAATGATAATACTGTTGACATTGTAGGACAATACTGATATTACGTTATCTTTAAGTACCAATCGATTTGAGTAGTTAAATGGGCAGTGCCGTAGCGAGCTTAACTCGCGCCCGGTGCAAAATATTTTTTAAATACCTTTTTAGCGCCCCCCCCCATTCGAAAAACATATAATATTATATGTAAAATATACCATTTGGCCCCCCTTAGTGAGTAGCGCCCGGGGCATGATGCCACCCCTCGCTACGCTTCTGTAAATAGGGGACATGGACGTAAATGATCTTTTACTTTTCATGAAAATAATCTTTTCTGCATAAATAAAATCTATTAACAGAGAGTTTAGATTTAAAGTTTTGTCACCCAGAAATATAAGTATTTTTTTATTAGAAAAGTAGTCACTAGTAAGTTTACTTGAAGACTTCTTTCTGTTTAAAATGTAAATACATTATTCAGGTATAATCAGTTAACCCTTTTCAAAATCAAATTTTTCAAGGCCAAATTAATGTGCTAATAGTTAACAGTGAGTTTTGTCTGGCTAGTTGCAAAGTGCATGTTATATTATTTCTTATGTGGATGTTTTGTGAAAGTAGTTTCAGATATCCTGTTTCTATGTTTATTTCTCTCATCTCACCTGATATACTGACATGGTACAAACTATTGCTACTTTCACTTTATGTTATGTATGGTTGGCTATTGCATTAAGAAATTTCATAATAAACTTTGTGTGACAGTGCTAAGATATTTACACCATGTGCCTATGACATTAAGTGGCATAAAAAAAAAATTGCCCTTACATTTAGTCATTTGTTACTTCTCTTGGGATAAAGTCTTCACTTCGAAGTCTCATCATCCTAGTGGTACATGTGTGAAATTATTTCGGGGTAAAACATAAAAATTCATTAAAAAGTTCCCCAATTTTCTTAGACATTGTTAATAGCTACTTGAAAAACTACTGTAATAAATTTGTGCTCAAAACAGCCTTTTTCATGATAATTCTTTAATGTGAACTGATTAACAAAAAACAAATTCAATGGCTTACAAATAAAAAAAATCAATTTCAGAAAATTATATAACATAAAACTTTCTTGATCAAATTAAAAAAAAATTAACATTGGAATTTTTTTTTTGAATTTAAAATAACATATCAGTTAGTAATTCTTAACACACAAATAATTAATCTATTCTGTAAAGAAATGTACCAACTATTCGTGTATGCACATGAAAAATGATTAGTTTGTTTGTGTTCTCCATAAATAAGCTTACATGTGCATTTTGTTTAGTAATATGATCTGAATGCTTCTCAAGATCTAAATAGATTCAATTAATGATGACAGTTTTTAAGATGTTTAACAACAAAAAATATAATATTTTATTGTCTAAATGTTTAGCAAACATATAATTTCAATAACTTTTTAAGATGAAATTATTATGGAATGAATTCATACTTAAAAAGAGATCAATATTTGTATTTAATACCAGGTTAAAAAATTTCTTGGAAGTTATCTTAAAACTAATTAAAAAAGTAAATTATAATTCTGCCTAAAAATAATGTTATAAAGAAGTTTGGTGGCTGCCATAACTACAATAGATGGACTGCCATAACTACAATAGATGGACTGACACAACTACAATAGATGGACTGCCATAACTACAATAGATGGACTGCCATAACTACAATAGATGGACTGACACAACTACAATAGATGGACTGACACAACTACAATAGATGGACTGCCATAACTACAATAGATGGACTGACACAACTACAATAGATGGACTGACATAACTACAGTAGATGGACTGACACAACTACAGTAGATGGACTGCCACAACTACAATAGATGGACTGCCACAACTACAATAGATGGACTGCCATAACTACAGTAGATGGACTGCCATAACTACAATAGATGGACTGACACAACTACAATAGATGGACTGACACAACTACAGTAGATGGACTGCCATAACTACAATAGATGGACTGACACAACTACAATAGATGGACTGACACAACTACAGTAGATGGACTGCCATAACTACAATAGATGGACTGCCATAACTACAATAGATGGACTGACACAACTACAATAGATGGACTGACACAACTACAGTAGATGGACTGCCATAACTACAATAGATGGACTGACATAACTACAGTATACGGACTGACACAACTACAATAGATGGACTGACACAACTACAATAGATGGACTGACACAACTACAATAGATGGACTGACACAACTACAATAGATGGACTGACACAACTACAATAGATGGACTGACACAACTACAATAGATGGACTGACACAACTACAATAGATGGACTGACACAACTACAATAGATGGACTGACACAACTACAATAGATGGACTGACACAACTACAATAGATGGACTGACACAACTACAATAGATGGACTGACACAACTACAATAGATGGACTGACACAACTACAGTAGATGGACTGACACAACTACAGTAGATGGACTGCCATAACTACAATAGATGGACTGACACAACTACAATAGATGGACTGACACAACTACAATAGATGGACTGCCATAACTACAGTAGATGGACTGACACAACTACAATAGATGGACTGCCATAACTACAATAGATGGACTGACACAACTACAATAGATGGACTGACACAACTACAATAGATGGACTGCCATAACTACAATAGATGGACTGACACAACTACAGTAGATGGACTGACATAACTACAATAGATGGACTGACATAACTACAGTAGATGGACTGACACAACTACAATAGATGGACTGACACAACTACAATAGATGGACTGCCATAACTACAGTAGATGGACTGCCATAACTACAGTAGATGGACTGCCATAACTACAGTAGATGGACTGCCATAACTACAATAGATGGACTGACACAACTACAATAGATGGACTGCCATAACTACAATAGATGGACTGACACAACTACAGTAGATGGACTGCCATAACTACAATAGATGGACTGCCATAACTACAATAGATGGACTGACACAACTACAATAGATGGACTGACACAACTACAATAGATGGACTGCCATAACTACAATAGATGGACTGACACAACTACAATAGATGGACTGCCATAACTACAATAGATGGACTGACATAACTACAATAGATGGACTGCCATAACTACAATAGATGGACTGACACAACTACAGTAGATGGACTGACACAACTACAATAGATGGACTGACATAACTACAGTAGATGGACTGACACAACTACAATAGATGGACTGACACAACTACAATAGATGGACTGACACAACTACAGTAGATGGACTGCCATAAGTACAATAGATGGACTGACATAACTACAGTAGATGGACTGACACAACTACAATAGATGGACTGACACAACTACAATAGATGGACTGACACAACTACAATAGATGGACTGACACAACTACAATAGATGGACTGACACAACTACAATAGATGGACTGACACAACTACAATAGATGGACTGACACAACTACAATAGATGGACTGACACAACTACAATAGATGGACTGACACAACTACAGTAGATGGACTGACACAACTACAGTAGATGGACTGCCATAACTACAATAGATGGACTGACACAACTACAATAGATGGACTGACACAACTACAATAGATGGACTGCCATAACTACAGTAGATGGACTGACACAACTACAATAGATGGACTGCCATAACTACAATAGATGGACTGACACAACTACAATAGATGGACTGACACAACTACAATAGATGGACTGACACAACTACAATAGATGGACTGACATAACTACAATAGATGGACTGCCATAACTACAATAGATGGACTGCCATAACTACAATAGATGGACTGCCATAACTACAATAGATGGACTGACACAACTACAATAGATGGACTGACACAACTACAATAGATGGACTGACATAACTACAATAGATGGACTGCCATAACTACAATAGATGGACTGACATAACTACAGTAGATGGACTGCCATAACTACAATAGATGGACTGACACAACTACAATAGATGGACTGCCATAACTACAATAGATGGACTGCCATAACTACAATAGATGGACTGCCATAACTACAATAGATGGACTGCCATAACTACAATAGATGGACTGACACAACTACAATAGATGGACTGACATAACTACAATTTAGTGTTCAATGCAGTAACGAGGTTAGAGAATTCTACCTAAAATTTTGACTAAATTATATAAACATGTTAAAACAAATCTTTCCTTTTAGCCGGCTGGGGAGAGTCATCATCATCCAAAAAATTACTCCAGTCCACTTTGTTGTACTTCTCTGGTGAACAGTTGGCCATACTTAAAAATGTAGGATCATTATCTTCTATGTCCTGGTCTAAATCCCAGAACTGGCCAAAAATATATGTCGATCCTTTTGTGGAAGAGCTGTTGCCACTAATTTTAAGCCTTTCCTCAGATGTGAAATCTGTTAGGAAGAAAAGAATGAACTAAACAGTGACATTTTAAGCTAACAATATGTTTGAAAAAAATCTTAATGGGAAGAAAAAGTAAACAACATGGTGTCCTTTTCAGGAAAAAAATTTATTTCTGTATTTATACACTGTGTCCAAGTCTCTCATTTTTCTTTTACCATGCCCTTATCATGGTCTTAGTGACTTTTCCCCACAACACACAGGTCCTATATTTTGTCTAAGAATATAATTATTGATATTTATGACCAACACTAGGTACAACATATTCAAAATAGCTTTTATGATGATTTCTTTAACTTGGGAGGATCATAACAGAAAGTGGACATTGGAGGGAATGACAGGCATGCAATTAAAGTATCTAACAGACAGCAGCAAGCCAACAGATATTAACTGAGCAGTTGTACACAAACCAGGGCAGCTGCAACCCAAATACAAGTCCTGCTCTTAAAGGCCTCACTGGTGACAATAAAATGCTTTGAAATGACTTAGCCATCTGTGGGTTTGCATGATCTCAGGACCAGTTAGGGGAGATAAGAGGTCAAAAGATGAGCCAAAAAAGGACACAGAGGCTGATATTACCGGATTTCTTTCTTAAAGTGACAATTCCAGGTGATAACTAATGATTTACTGTTTCCTGAATGTATATTGTGGGCTAGAAGAATTAGACTAATTATAAACTTACTGAAGGAAAATTCAGGCTGGTCTTCTTCAACAGCTTCATTATTATTATTATTTGAGGGATCTCCTCTCTTAAATAAAAATATTTTTTAATTGAAAAGAAGGTACATTTTATAATTAACATATTAACAAAACTATCTATATTATAATTTAAAACAAAAATTTAATGTTATAGAAAAACACAGCTAGTAATTTAAAATCTCAAAATTCGCAGCCAATTTTAAAAAAAAAAAAACATCATACAATCTGATAATCTAGAATAAATAGATTACAATATTTATTTAATTCAAATTAATACATTAAAAAGTATTTATGTTTTGATATCAATTTACATGTCACTTGTAGCAAACAATTAGAATTACAATAAAGAAAGTGGTGAAAAGCTCAAAAGTGGGTCTTAACATATCACAAATATAAAGAAACATTTAAAATAAATATCTTTTTTTTTTTAAGAATACAAACGGTAATGTGGGATTGAAAAAATTGTAGTGGTGAAACTTTTAGTTTTCACACAATCCTACTAATTAATATTACTACCTGTGCTTGAATGTCTTCAAAAACAGATTTCCTGGATCCAGCCGCTTCAATTTTTGAGGTCTTAACAGGACTTATTTCTTTGACTAAATAATGCAAAAAAAAATTTAAAAAATGAGGGATATTACTAATAAATAGATTTTAAAAAAATGCTTTTAACTTTTCTGAAAGAAGAAAATGCTTTAAATTGATGATTATTAACATTTTTTGAGCTGTTACCCAATTTTATAAAACCACTGACTGACAAACCAGAACCATCAGATAAAGGCTTCTAATTCCTTATTAAGAAAAATAATTATCTTTTAAATTTTAGGTCACAATCATTTATCCAGCAAACTTGACAAACATTCTAATGGGGTTTGGATTATGAGTCGCTAGTTTAGTAGCCAATAATTTAAGCTAACTAAATTTCAACTATTTAATTACATATGTAATTATATGTAAATAAAATGCAGTTAAGCCGGCATTAGCTTCAAATTATTCAAAAAGTATTTAATGCATAAACATGTATTAACCAACTGACCATAAGTTTGTTCCATGCTAAATAAACTTAAAAAATATTGAGGAAACTATGTGATGATTGAAATTGCATGTATTAAAGAATTTAAACCAATTCACAAAAGAAATTCACAAAAGAAACGGACACAAAAAGTTTGATAAAAGAATGCCAACATTTATTACAATTAAATGATGCTACTCACAGGGTGGGAGATTTGCCAAGCTAGAATCCTTAGCATCAAACATTGATGGAATACGCTCTGCCTTTAGAAAATTTAAAATTTATAAAATAAAAACTTTACACTTATTGCAATGATAATAAAATAAAAAAATTCAGAATTAATAATAAATAGGCCTGAATTATTTTTTTTGTGAGTTTTTTTTTTGTTTAAAAAAATATTTGTTAATATTGTGGTAGCCTAAACATTTATATTCTTTCTGTGTTTTTCTCGAACATGGAATTAATAAGTGCTGTAGCGAAGATATATAATACAAATATTCGATGCGTATAGCTCAATTTTTACAAACAATTTTCTTAAAATTTTTAAAACACACAAATATATTAAACAGCTTTAATCATTTGATAATAAGGATTTTGAATTGCTTTTTTCCGTAATCCTAGAATTAGCTTAGCCTTAGGCCAGCCAACTAACAAAGTTATTTTACATGAATAACATTTTGAATAATGATAAGCAATACATTTTAAAAACTGTATTTCAAATTATGTAAAATAGACTTACATAAATAACTGGTTTTGCATTTTAATGATTCAATAAATCTTTTTATTTATTTTATTTAACTGTAAAAAAAAGCAATAAAATTAGGCCAATATCTACCAGTTTAATATTTGATTTAGTATTCATAAATCCTGCACTTTGTCCTGTTTCTGAACCAATTTGTTTCCAAGATTCTTGTAGCTGTATCTTTGAAAATGGCTCTGATGTAGACGGCTGAACAATTTTAATGATAAGAACAAAAAAAATGAAATTTAAGATCTAAATCCACAGCAAAATTGTATCAAGAGACATATAAAAGGATAAAAACTAATTTAAATTGCAAAAAAAAAAAAAATTAACGTCTACCATTTCTTACTTTCTCTAAATTTCTTGCAGGTATTTTGTTTTGCTCTAATAATGTGGAAGGTTGACAGGCTCCAGCACTGTTTACTTCATTAAAACTTCTAGTCAACTGTTCATTTTGCTGTGAAGATGTTGACAACATGTCCACTTGAAAGAGACACTGTGGATCTTTTGTTACTTCACTGAAATTACTTGTTGACTTTTTGTTCTGTAATAATGATTTGAAAGGGTTTTTGAATTGGAAAACTGCAGAACTTTCAGGTAAACTTTTTGATGACTGATCATTTATCATTAATGAGGCAGAAGGAAAATGAGACTCTTTTGATGTATTGTCACTTGTTTCACTGAAATTTCCAGCTAATTGTTTAGATTGTAAAAGTGATGCTGTTGGTGCTTGGAATTGGAAACTTGAAGTATTATTTACTTTATGATTATTTCTAGCTGGATGTCCATTTTGTAGCAATGATGTTGAAGCTTTTGGAAATTCAATAGATGCAGTATTTTTAATGTCATTTGAATTTCTAGATGACATTTCATTTTGCCCGGACCATTCTGAAGTTAAAGAGTTTTTTATTTCATTTACATTTTTGACTAAGTGTTCATCTTGCAGCCAGGAGGAAGGAAGCATTTGAAATTGAGATGCAGAGTTTTTAAAACTTCTGGCTGAATGTTCATTTAGCAGAGATTTTTCTGAAATCATTCGAAATCCTTCACTTCTCATTCCATTTAAATTTCTGTCTAGCTGCTCTTTTGTTTGCAATGATGAAGGAAACATCTGAAATTGAGAAGGAGTTGTATTTTTAACTTCATTATAATTTCTTGCTAACTGCTCATCTGATAGTAAAGATGAAGCAGGCCTTAGAAATTGAGATGTAGAGCTTTTTACATCGCCAACGTTTTCTGCAAATTGATCATTTTGCAATGATGAAGTTGAAGGCCTTTGACATTGTGAAAGGCTTTTTGTATCTAGATGATTTATGGACAATTGTTGATCCTTCTGCAACAAATATATCTGTAATTGAGAAAAAAAAGCAATATGAAACTTGTTAGCTAGCCATTGTTAGACTTTTAAACTGAATTTCAGTTTTTAACAAATTAGTTATTATTATTGACAACTTTCTAAGTACATAAGTCTCCAAAAATAATGGCAAAAGTCTGACTACATGAATGAATTCAACATAAGCATGTATGTAAATAGATATCTCTATATATACATTTAAAAGTAGCAAAATTGTGCCAAAAGTTTAATTCACAAGAGCAAACAAAAGAAATGATGACAAATTTTAACCTGATGTTCTGGTTGCTGGAGTTTATTCATTGACTGGATGTCTGAGAACTGTCTTATCGTTGGTAGTTTTGGAAGTGATGGGAACCGAAATGAAGGGAACTGCACTTGTTGTGGTTTTCTAGTTGCTGATGGTGATGTGCTAATCTTAGGGACAGGCTGAAAAGACCAAATTCAATAAAACAATTAATACATCATTATATATATATTTCACTTTACAGCCAATGTATAGTTATCAGTTAGGGTAATAAATTTCCAACAACTAAAACTACAAAGCTCTAAAAAAAATATAAAAATATTACATAACTTTAGCTGTACAGATTTGTGCCATTAGTAGGTTAAAATTTTAAATATTTTTTTTTATCATTACTATGTATTTATTTACAACAATGGTGATTTGTTTTATTTAAAACCTAAAACAATGAACTACATACATTATGGAAGTCAGTGATAACCCTTTGATTATTTTGGGCATGGTCATTTTGCTCATTAATGCCTACATCTGAAGTTGTTTCAGACTCTAAATTTGGATGAAATTCTTCCTCTGTCAAACTGCTTACGATTGCACCTAGAACACAATTTTTTATATACAATTAAAAATAATAATCAACATAAAGTGTAATTTTAAAAAAGTTATATTTCATCGCAAATCAATATTTTAACAGTGATGAAATAATATGTTTAAACACAATGGTAAAATAACTGATATAAAAATTAATTAACTAAAAGATTAAGCTGTTATCTGAATTTTGGCAAACAATAGTTATCAATGAAAGCTTTTTTATCCAAATAGCATTACAGCACAATATGACATGGAGAGTCAGGGTTCTAAAATTTGTAAATATTTGCCACCCACTGTGAAAACTATTTGGTTATTGTGACCCTTCTGTGCAGACAAAATAAATAAAAATCCATAAGTAGATATTTATTTATGTACAGTCTGGTCTGAGAAACAGGCTTTTAAAATAATTTTGTTTAGGACATCTTTGACATCAATACAATTATAAGAAAAGCTGCACCCCAGACCCACTTTGACAACAGTGTAATAGTTTCGCAAACCTTCAAAAAAAAAACTGTTTTGTTTTTTGACCCACCTTCAAAGAAAAAAAGGATAAATGAAAGAATGAAAACGTCAATAATATATATAAATAATAGCGGTCTATTAGCGGGAATATAACTCTATGAAAAGTTTTTGCAGGGTACAGCTAGTATATATATATTTCCCCTTTGGAGATTAATTTTTTAAAAATCTTTTAACATATGGAGAAATAAAGTTGTAATTATGCATTAATAATAAATTTAAATTTTGTCAGTCTCACCTGAAATTTGTAAGTAACCTACAAATGGGTCACAACCCACACTTAGAGACTACCATGATAAACTATTTTTTAAACTAACTATTTATGTATATTAAAAGTTTTGGTTACTCGGTCAGTGTTAGTGCCCCATTAGTGCGTTAGGACCAACACTATGGCAACCTCTGATTTGGATGCTTTAAAATTTAAATACATGTACTAAAATAAAATAGATTATTATTATTTTTACACACATTATTACAGTTTACAAAATATGTGTTATTGTTTATTTGTGACCTACCCTGACCAGAACCAGACATCGTTTTATTTGGGCTTAATGGATATTCATCATTGATGTCCACACTGAAATATAAACTATAGTTAAATCCATGGGGTATCTGTTTGATATTTTTGTCTTTAACAAAACAGTTATGATCTGTAATATACTATTTAATAAATAAAAAAAAATTAAAGCTGAAACGGGATAAAATTCATGAGATTGAAAATATCTTGGATAGAGATCATAATACAAATACTCTTTCATTTTTTTTCTGATATAGTCATGTATGAAGATGGTACAATTTTTCTTGAATTTCTTTAAAAAGGAACTGTTGAACAGTAATCAGTATTTATTGGCTCATACTGCTTATCCAGAGTCAAGAATCTATTACCAGATCAGGTAAATTCTGAACTATAAAAGGGCTTAAGCAGTAAAAATTGTGTTAATATTACAAAGAAGTCAACAAAGAAGTCATATGAGAAGATTTGATATACCATAAGAAGTTAGAACAAAATTATTCCAACAAAAATAATATAGCCTTTTAGAAAAAAGTTATATAATTGACCGAACTAATACCGTACCAGTAATCATCAATGCCCAATCCCACAGGTATTTTATCTCCTGCATCTTCCTGGTCAGTTTGTGAGCAAAGCTGCGACTGAAATTGAATAAAAAAAATTTCTATACATTTTGAATCATAAGATTGCACAATAAATTATAACAATAATATTTTATCTGCCAATAAACTGTGTAAAAAAAAAATTTAAGGAAAAAATGATTTAAGTGCATGAAAATTAAACACATTGGGTGATCACTATTCTTGAAATTCTTGTGAAATTTTCTCATAACTAAAGAAATATGTTAAAATATTTAATAAAAGAATAACTGTCAAGACAACCTATGCACATTAGTTCTTTCCCATATAGCCAATTAGCTCTTAATAAATTATGCAATAAATGTTATAATATAAAAACTTAAAGAAGTGGATTTTTTTAAGAAATGGGCTTTAAACAAGGGGCTGCTTAGTTGTATTACATTATTTGGTCATGCTGAGCTGGCTTATAACACTAGGCCATGCAAAATTTATCTTATAACAGCACATAACCCTATATACAGCTGGGCAATAGTAACACTTTTGACGATCACTGACTTATAAATTGTTAAATAATTAAAATAGAATACATACACTGTTTAATTTCTCTGGCAGTTTGGGACTGTCCATATCCATAGAAGTAGAATTTTCTGCTTGAATCATTGTGATTTCTTTATTTAATCGAATGGTTTCCAGTTTGGTTCTAGCACTAATAGTTAATTAGAAGTTAAGTAAACTTGAATGTTAATAATATTCTTGTAACTATATTATGTTTACATTTTTTTGGGAGGATACATTTTGATCACAATTCTGTTAAGTACACGAGCATCTAAGTACTCTGTGAATAAAAGCAATAAACGTTATTGGTTTAAAACTACTGAGGCAAAGAAAAGCATGAAGAAAAACTTCTCAAGCCAAGTCTAAATCTAGGATTTAAAAAAAAAAAAAAAGAATTTCTGCATTTTTTTCAGTGTGGACTTATTTGTGTTGTAACACTTAAATAATAGTTTTGAAATGAATTTCTATAATCCCAATTCAGTTCTTGGGATGGATGGCCGAATGGTGTAGATACTCGACTGTCGACCTGAGAGTCCTGGGTTCGATCCTCGGTGAGGCCCATGGAATTTTTTCCAGGTGAAATTTGATGCAAAGTCATCCCACAAGTCCACCCAGCTTTAAATGGGTACCTGACTTAAGTTGGGGAAGTAAAGGCGGCTGGGCGTTGTGCTAACCACACAATCCCTTCATATGCCGAGGTTATAGAAACAGATGAATTCTACACCTCATCTGGCCCGATGGTCCGCTAGGGCTGAGGGAACTATTTCAACTTTACTTTTTAGAAAAAAATTTCTTCCACTCTTAAAGAACAAAGTTTAATAATCTTTCAGTCAATAAACAACAAAAAACAAGATGGTTAAATTAAAAACATATAGTCAAATAGAAACATGACAGAATTTATCAGTGTCAATGAAAAATAAACCAAACTAAACAACGCAATGTACATATGTTATAAAAAAAAAATTTTCTGAATGAAAAAATAATTGCTTAAAAGAAAAAAAAAAAGTAAAGTTCCCTTAACCCTCCAAGGGCTCATCAGGGCATAATAAGTGTAGAATTCATCTGTTTCAGCAGCCATGGCATATTGAAACTAGCACAATGCCCAGCTGCCTTTATTCCTCCAACATAAAGTCAGGTAACCATTTAAAGCTGGGTGGTGAGTTAGGGGAATTTCATCAGGACCAGATAAAATCCCAAGAGGTTCGAACCCAGGACCCTTACGGTCGACACTAAAGCGCTCTACACCACACGACACCCAGTTCCACCACAAATGAGAAAAAGAAACGGCAATTTTTACCTTCCTTCTCTTTAATTTGCTGCTTTAGCTCTGCCTTAATGTCTAAAATATTTTTTAGTTTTTGATCAGTTTCTGCCAGCTTAGATTCTGCAGTTTTAAGTTTTACTGCTAATGATAGTGTGGCATATTTTTTCATGTGTTCATCTTTCATTTGTTCATACTTGGAAATCTGGTCCTGGTAGAATTTACTGAAAAAAAAAAAAAAAGGAATGATTATTTCCAATGCATATAACTTTAAAATTTAAGTCTATAAAGTTTCAGCAAACATGAGCTTTTTATCTCTTGATCATATAAATGCCAAGTAGACAACATAAGATAAAATTGTAGAATCCTTTATAAAATTCACCACAGCAAAGGTTGATTAGACCACAAAGTCACCCCAAAGGATTTTGGCAATGTAGTATAGTAAGGCATAATAATCATCACATAAAAGAAGAAATTTTCCATAAAATTATATCAGCAAACAGGCAAAGTATGTTCAAATGAAGGTTTTTAGTACTGACCATTTTTCTTCGGTGGATAATTTCATTGTCTCCAGCTGTTTGGTGAGCGCCAATTCATGATCAATCAATAAATTTCTGGTCTTTTTTTGACTGTAAAAAATAAAAGATTTATTATCTGAATATCTGCTCCTTTTTAAAAATGCACAGTAATACCTCTGAATCCAAACTTAATCTTTTCTGGGAAGTGGTTCAAATTCCAAATAAATTATTTGAGTTTTAAGTAAGTGTTTTCTTATAAAAATTATACAGTTTTTTGCAAAAAATAAGATTGTTATATGGTCTAGTTTTAAAATGGGTATGTTTTTACCTTTCAATATTATCCTGGATACTGGCATACTGCCTTTCATAATTACAAATATCCTCTTCCAACTGAGGAAGCCTTTGGGCCAACTGATTTGATTCCTCACTGAATTTTTTAGTCTGAGCCTTGAGTGCTGAAAAAATAATTTTTCAAACAATTAAAAATGTTGCAATTAAAGATATATAAAAAAATAATTGTGTGCATTTATATATTTAACCATCAAAGTAGTTTAATGAGTGGCCTTTACATGAAACTGTTATTATGCCATTGAAAGGTTGATGGAAATGGGGCAATTTGAAAATTTGGGCAATAAACAGGGATCTTCTTTACACAGTAAAAGGTTTAAGCATGTTGCTAAAGATGTGGGAATAAAGATTTTCAATTTATCAATATAAGCATTGAAATGCCTTTTGCGCTTAATGAGCACAAACCACCACTTTTTAAAGTTATAAATGACAAAGAATGTTATACAACTATGAAAAGTAAATTGATATTTTTCATAAGTGATTTTTAAACTATCAATTTTAAACAAATAATGTAAAATTATAAAATAAATTTAATAAATCAGCTCATTAATTTTTTTTCCTCTCAAATAAACGTCAGTTATACATCAAATTTTACATCTATATAGCAGCATATTCATTTTAATGTTATACCTTCAATAAGCTGGTTTTCTTTGTCAATCATTTTAATAAAGTTTTTATTTTCAAATTCTGAAAAAAAACAACAACCAACTAATGTAACACAAAATAAAGGCAAATTATTTTGCTTTTAAAAAAATAATTTAAGTTATTTCCCCTTGTACGAAAAAAAGTTTAAATTGCTCAAAATAGAAAATAATAGCTAGTTAATTGAAAGCCTTATTAGATGTTTAACAATGCCAAATCAGACCGTCACAAATTATTCCAAGAAATTAATTAAATTTTACATTTTTATAGCGCTGAGAGCAGAAAAGATACCTAAACTGTGTATTAAAGAGTCCAAAGCAGAGTCTTCGTTTTCATTCTGTGTTGCCATAAATAATCCTTCTTTGGTGAAGAAAATCTTCAATTGATAAATGTGTTCACCAGAAAAAAAATACAGCAAATTAATTATAAAAATTATTGCAATTTAAAAAAAAAAATGGTACTTACTATCAGACTCAAATGAGTGTTAAGTTAGAATCTTAGTTCTTACCAAATTATTATTTATAGCTAATTAGCGTGAAGTTAAATGTGCAATTTAACGTACATAGTTAATTAATATTTTATATACTCTTTAAGTGTACATCTCGCTCATAAAATATATAAACTATTGAATTAATCTTACTATTTTTTTTAATTCACATGAAAACAATTTTTCCTTAAATATTTATCGTCTGCTGATTCTTTTTTAAACTTTTTTTTACGTCTTCCTATTGCCGGAATAATAGGCATTCGTTTTCTTTTCCTTTCATATCAGATCATAATTATTGATAAAGCATTTCCAACATATATTATCTACATTTTCATATTCAGTTCAGTCTACACAGAGTGTAATACGAATTCAGGAAAGAAAAAGTTGAATCTGAATTCTTTGATCATGTCACTTAAAGAAAAGATGTTTTTATTTTCTCAATTCTATACCAAAACCGTAACCAATGTCTAAGTGCCACTTCTAAATAAAAAAAAAAATAATTAGAAGGTTGGACTGCATCAGCCATTCTTAGGCATATGCTATAGGCAGAGTTGGGTTGGGTAGAGCTTTTAGAGCATCAGTTTTTTTTGTCTATAATTTCATTACATTTTTGTTTGCACTAAATCTTGCTAAATTAACGATTGGGCGGCTCTTTAAATTAGTTTTTTACTATACAAAAAAAAAGTCAAAATGCGGCACTTATTGATTTCACATGCGTCACTTATTGATTTCATATGTGGCTCTTATTGATTTCATATGCGTCACTTATTGATTTCATATGCGGCACTTATTAATTTCATATGCGGCACTTATTGATTTCATATGCGGCACTTATTGATTTCATATGCGGCTCTTATTGATTTCATATGCGGCACTTATTGATTTCATATGCGGCACTTATTGATTTCGTATGCGGCACTTATTGATTTCATATGCGGCTCTTATTGATTTCATATGCGGCTCTTATTGATTTCATATGCGGCACTTATTGATTTCGTATGCGGCACTTATTGATTTCGTATGCGGCACTTATTGATTTCATATGCGGCACTTATTAATTTCATATGCGGCACTTATTGATTTCATATGCGGCTCTTATTGATTTCGTATGCGGCACTTATTGATTTCATATGCGGCTCTTATTGATTTCATATGCGGCACTTATTGATTTCGTATGCGGCACTTATTAATTTCATATGCGGCACTTATTAATTTCATATGCGGCACTTATTGATTTCATATGCGGCACTTATTGATTTCATGTGCGGTGCTCATCGATATCAATCATGGCTGCCCTTCAGTCTAACGTAAGAAGCCACCGTGGCCCACGATTTAAAAAAAAAATTCTCTTCCTCGACTAGAACTTTTACTGCTTTAGGGTTCATGTGAATTCTTTCACTACGAGTGGACTTCCCACGAGGTCGGTAACGGGGAGTGTGTGTGTGTGTGGGGAGGGGAGTGTGTGTGTGTGGGGGGGTCATGGTATACCAACCCAACTTGCTAACAGGCCAGTAGAGCAAGTAAAGTATAAGTACCCCCCCCCCTGTCGTAACTAGGATCTGATTTAAGTTGGGAAAGAGCTGATGGTTGCGCATTGATGCATGTAAATAAATTATTTGGCTTTCACACAGATGTGACGAGGATCATTCATTCAAGTGGTAATTACTAAGGCCCGTGTCGGATACTTTTGGCCAGAAGAAGAGGCCTAAAGAGTGACGTGAGAGGGATGGGGGGGAGGGAGGGGGCAGTACCCGGGGCCCTAGAGGAGTATCATAAGCTGGGGACCGAGATTTTAATTTTGCTTACATCAAGGTGACAAGTTAATCTTTAATAGCGAGGCCACTCTCAGGTACGGGGCCAGAGGGCCCCCGTAAGACACTTTTACACAGGGCCGTTCTGACCGAGACAGAGATATTTTTGGGGGCCATAGGTAAATGTAGCGGTCGGGGGGGGGGCTTGGCCTCTTTGGTGGGGGGGGGCGCACTGCATTTTGACATTCGACGCCATGACATGAGATAATGTACATAATATTTAATGTAAACAACATTTTTCGGGGCTTCCCCTCAAGATGGGGCTGGGGGGGACTTTCGCATTCGGACCCCCTACCCCACCCTAGTAACGCCTGCCTCTGGTTGGGGACTATATAACGTCGAATTTGATAAAAATCTGTTCTGGAGGTATCTTTTGGCGTTGAGGAGGGAGACACAGTCGGTTGTCTATTTCACCCATCCTCAAGGACGACTTTTGTTTACTGCTCTTCACCCTCCCCCACACCCTTCAACCTTCTTACAGAAAGTGGGGCCGCGGCTGTTGGAAATGGGATTGAAGTGGGCAACACTGAGGGCGTAGGTAAGTGGCGTCATCGTCGTGATAGCGGCACCCACAACGACAGGGCTTCAAACCACCACCACTTTCATACAGTCACCCGAGATTTAGTGATGTGGATACACCTGTTGGAAAATATCTGTAGTGCGTTAGTTAGTCCCAGATCATGTATATGTGTGTGTGTGGGGAAGGGGGTTGGCGAAAAATCTTATTTTTTTTAATCGTGAGCCACAATGGGTTCTGATATTAATTTGGCATAAGTGGCCGGACCAAGGTCAGATGAATAACAGGGCCAGCCTTACGAATTGCGGGGCCCAATTTAACGGATGCTTGCTAGGCTCCTCTTCTAGCCTGTGACAAGAGGCCTTGGCTGATAGTGATACGCTAAATGTAAATCGCGGGGGCCCGTGCCAGGCGCGGGGCCCAATTTGGAGCAATCGGTCAAATCGGCCTAAGGCCAGCCCTGGTTTATAAAATTGAACTTTCAACGTTACAAATGTTTTCGGACTGCGGGCAGTATAAAACAGCCAAACGGGTCGTATTTTGCCAACAGGCCGTAGATTCAAACCAACGTCATAACTTTATATCAGTCTTAGCAGTCGACTACAAGAAAGAAAAACTGTAGCTAAATAGCCTTATTTGTTAGTCCATTAAAAAATAAAAATACGAAACGAGTAAAAAACTTTCTAGTTTGTAATTTCTGAAGATCATAAGCAAGTCTACACACGTTAAAAACCACGGTTACAGTTAAACGGTTTAATCCCCAGGTTATTATTTTTTAACTGCTGAGAACTGCTAGAAGAAAAAAAAAATTAAAACGAAAGTGACACCTTTCACCCGGTGTTACCTTACTTTTGCCAGCCCAGAGGACTGTCAGGGAGAAACAAAAAAAAAATTCAGGCGGTGTCGTGTTTCCCCAGCAGCCCCGAGAAAAAGCGCAACAGACTCCGATCATCATTTATAGACTTCATAATGTATGGTTCACATGAAGGTAGGCGAGGGACAAAGTGGTAAAGACCTAGATGGATTATGTACTTTAATACGAGAAGTGAAACTTACAATTAAAACAAAAAAAAAAAGACACCCATAGAACACAGGGGGGTGACACTTTCTTCAATCTGTCCTTCGATTAGCAAGTTTTGTAAAGAAGAACACCTTAACACCTACTCTCCTCCTCCCCACCCCTTTGTCCATTCTTTATCATCACTCCTGCCCCCCCCCCCCTCCCTCCCTATTATTTCTTTTCATTCTCCACATCTTTCTTCAAAAGAATTGGAAATAAATAACATAACATAAAACAGAGGCAGGGGCCATTGGGTGTTACAATAAAATATGGCTTTTTTTTTCCCCACAGAAAGAAAAAAGGAAATTAATGAGACCGGTTTTAATGTTCAGACATATTTGGTGAATGACTTTCACGGGTTTTCCCCAGTTTGGACCAAGACATATAAAAAAAAAAACATCGTGTGAGAAAGTACGAAAAGAAAAAGTTTCAAAATGTAAGAGAAAGTCACTCGTGTAAGATGTAGGCATTAATTGTCACAGAGTTAGCTCTTTTCTGGTTTTTTTTTATATGTACAAAAATAGACAAGAAAAAGATTCTATGAATGTATAATACATCAAGCACATAGTCTTAATTACGATTTGTTTGGGAGGGGGCCCATAGGTACAGTTTGGGGGCCCTAGGCATAAACATTTACAAGGTCACCGATTTAAAATTTATGGCATCTCTGAATTCAACTTTTTCATTCATTCTAGTTGTGGGCCCCCACCTGATAAGCTCACATATAGCTCTTCCATTAAAGACAGCTTAGCAGTTAGCAAACTAGGCCAGACAAAGTCTGAAATTTTCCCACAACTTTACTAGTAGGTCTACAACTAATAAACACTGCTATAGCCAATAGATGATTTAGGAAATTTGTACTTTTAAATAAAAGACCCCAGTTTGAGGTCAACCCCCCCCCCAAATTATATTTTACATTAAATATTAAATACATTATCTCATGTCATGGTGTCAAAATGCCCCCAAAAGAGGCCATGCCCACCGGGGCCCCCAAATCCCTAGGTTCGGCACTGGTCAGGCTCGCTACCGAGGCGCTACACTTAATAAGCCTCAGTAGGCGCCTCATTCCCGAGCCCAAAAGTACATGTGTACTAACTAACACGGCGTATATGATTAAGGAGACTAACTTTTTAAAAAAAATAAAAAGCAGGACACCCAAAAAGCTTTTTGTTCACTTAACGTGATGTATAAACATAAATATATAAACATAGATAAAAGAAACATTTGATTCATTGCTGCAATGATAGAGGGGGACCGCGGAGGCCGAGTCGTGTTGAGAGCTCGACCTTCGACAGGAGGGCTCCAAGGGAATTTCGTCACGTCCTGGTGTAAGTTGGTTCAAAAAGTCTCGACAAGTCCACAGAGCTTTAGTTCAGGAAGTAAAGGCGGCTGGGGGCGTTGTGCTAACTACACAACGCCCCTTTTCAAAATGCCGACGTTGCAGAAACAGATGAATTCTACACTTCATCTGCCACAAGATAGATTTTATACTTCATCTGCCACAAGATAGATTCTACACTTCATCTGCCACAAGATATATTCTACACTTCATCTGTCACAAGATAGATTCTACACTTCATCTGCCACAAGATAGATTCTACACTTCATCCTCTCAGATGACCATTTAGAACTAAAGGAAACTTTGCGTTACTTACTATAAGTAATATTAAAAAAAAACAACTAAAGATCTATATAAATAATACCGGTGTGGGTTCTGCGTTAAATCGAAAGTAAAGAATTAATACAACAGTAATCCAGTTTAAAATCGTCAAACGTAAACAATAGTAATAAAAATCATGATAAAATCGGGTCTGTCCGAAACCAAAAAAAAAAACAACAACCTAGCCTACTGATCTAACCTAAGGGGATATAACTCTGAGCAAAGGTTTTGCAGGGTACAGCTAGTAAATAATTAATAAACAAGTGTACATTGTGAGAAACCTGATATGTGCATCGAGTCTAGTGATGTTTTTTTTTGTTCAAAGAGACAAATGTCTTCTACTTTAATACACTAACATCACGTACATGGGGTCGACATGACATTGGTGAAATAGTCAGATTTACAGATTATTCTTCTAATATCGAACAGAAGGAGGGCACTTCTCAAGGGAGTACAGAATATTAAAAAAGAGGGGGGTGGAGTTGTTCTCCTCAAAAGAGGACCGGTCTCTCACCTTATCAAAATTCCGCCCCTGTCAGCCCTGGGCGTACAGCCCCCCCCCCGTCCTAGTTACGGCACTGATTCCAAGTAATTAAAATTGACCTATGGATAATTTCTTTATGTGAGGTCATTAACATTTACCTGACAACCTTTTTTACTTTACTTTAGGTTATTAGAGTTTACTCAAAGCTGTTTACCGAGATTCACTTTACTTCAGGTTATTAGAGTTTTACTTATAAGATTTTTTCCCCACTTGACTTTTAGGTCATTAGAGTACACGCACATCTGAGGGAAGTCAATAAATACAACAAAATGTGTTCTATAACATTCTCGACTGACTGGTTTGTCAAGCAAACAGTGGTTTAACGACCGAAACGTACATAGGGAGGGGGAAAAAAAAGGCAATCTCACTGACACAAACATTCTGTATGTTTGTTCATTACAACATTACCTGTTATAAAATCCTATAAGCTTTACAAAACAACGGCATAAATAAAGACTTACTGAAAAGATAAATTTTTTCCCTCACCTGCATTACACTTTGAGTCAAGCTGTAGATATCGCTTGGTGTCATTTTTTTTTAAACTCATATCTTAAAACAGTGTTTCGCAAAGTGTAATACGCGAACCCCTAGAAGTACGCGAAGAGTTTGGCAATGGTACGCACTGCACCGGGCGGAGAACATCGGGTGCAATGGTACGTACTGCACTGGGCGGACAACATCGGGTGCAATGGTACGCGCTGCACTGGGCGGAGAACATCGGGTGCAATGGTACGCGCTGCACTGGGCGGAGAACATCGGGTGCAATGGTACGCACTGCACTGGGCGGAGAACATTGGGTGAACATGAACAGCTAAAGCGGAAACAACGAAATGATTGTTTGGTTGGCAAGTTCGGTCGTTTGTTTTTTTTTATACTAGGGGTACTCAGTATTACGAAAATACAAAAAAAGGGGGTTATACAGATGTCGAAAGTTTGGGGAACACTGGCTTAAAACTTTGGGTATGTTTTTTGTATGCACGCCTAAGAAGACGGGGCTCAGCCGATTCACAACTCAGGGCCCCATGAAGCTCAATGCGGGCGCATAAAGCAGCCTATGGGGCCCACAATGTTCCATAGTATTCATCATTATAAACTGAACTTATTTCTACATATATTTATAAAGATAATTATTTTAAACATAGAGATGTGGTCAACAATTTTTTAAGAATTGTTCTTAACGTGTACACATATTCGCAAGGGGGATCTAGGTCCTAGCCCCTCCCCGAATTTTTAGGGGCCCCACAGAGCCCAATTTTAAATCCCTCAATATGTCCTTCTTGGCCCAGGTCTCAGCTGACACAAGTCTGCCCCTGAAAATACGTGTGTGTGTAAACTGATGTGGACTGAACACAGACCCCCGATGTGGACTGAACACAGACTCTCATTGCAACGGGGGTTCGGATTCTCTCTCGGCGGCCCAGGGATTCAGGGCCGGCTTAAAGTTAATGCACGGATGGCCGAGTGGTGTAGATACTCGGCTGTCGACCTGAGAGTCCTGAGTTCGATCCCCGGTGAGAACCATGGAAATTTTGCCAGGTGAAATTTTGTTTCAAAGTCGTCCCACAAGTCCACCCAGCTTTAAATGGGTACCTAACCTTTTAAGTTGGGGAAGTAATGGCGGCTGGGGGTTGTGCTAACCACACAATCCCTGCATATGCCGAGGTTATAGAAACAGATGAATTCTACACTTTATCTGCCCCGATGGCCCTCTAGGGCTAAGGGAACTTTACTTCTAAAGTTAATGTGGGCCTAAGGCTTGTTCCCAAAAAAAGGCCTAATTTCGCAAAAGAAAACAACAACAATAACTGGCCTTATGTATCACCAGTGAATTATATTAAGCCCTTCCATATTTCACAGGCTAGGCCTAACATTTTCATAGGCTAGGTTTAACATTTCACATGCTAGGCCTAACATTTCACAGGGTAGGCTCTAACATTTCAAGGCTAGGCCTAACATATTCATAGGCTAGGCCAACATTTCACAGGGTAGGCTCTAACATTTCACAGGCTAGGCCAACATTTCACAGGGTAGGCTCTAACATTTCACAGGCTAGGCCAAACATTTTCATAGGCTAGGTTTAACATTTCACAGGCAAGGCCTAACATTTCACAGGGTAGGCCTAGGCCTGTCTCTGGAGGATGCAAAAAAAGTTTTTTCAGATTTCTCGCAGTTTTTTTTTGTATGAATTTAGCGGTGAAAAAAATTCATGGATAATTTTTTTTAAGTCCAGAGTGTGTTTCTCTCTCTCTCTCTCTCTCTCTCTCTCTCTCTCTCTCTCTCTCTCACTCTCTCTCTGTGTGTGTGTGTGTGTAAGAGCGTGTGTGTTTACATACGTGTCCAAAACGTGTTCGGTACACAGGAGTTTATCAACACTTGCCGCCCCCATCACCAACAGTATTATTATTATTATTACAATCAACAAGGGGAAAGAGGAGACGATCTCCACGGGAGGCGTGTGAGGGGAGGGGGGAGGAAGGGGGGAATCCTAGACGCTGACACTTGCAGTCACCATAATTTACTGGTGGCAATGTTGACACGGACGCTAAAAGGTAAGAACGGCAGGATCGAGAAAGAGAAAGGAGAGAAAGCGCAAAAAAATATAACAACATCAGCAGCAGCAGCCCACCAATGCTGTTAGATTGTGCTACTTCTCGCAAATTCACTTATTTTTTAAACGGCGAAGCGCTACAGAATTTAAACAAAAGTTTTTGATTAAAGCTCAAAATATAATTTAATTACAAAAAAAGTGTTTACAAAATAATTTGTGAGCTACTTTGTGCTACGTTTTTTTTTAAGGAATAGTTTTTACGCTATTTTGTTTCAAAGTTCAAAGTTCTCAGCCAACATAGAAACTCATATCATTGATATTTTATGATTAAAGGTAAACAAGAAACAAACAAAAAATCAACCAAACAACAACAGTTTGTAAACAATTTATTTCATAAAAAAATAAAAATAAAGTAATAATGAAATGGCTATTCAACAGTTACTCGAAACTCATTGATGAGAAAATGTTATACTTCCTATTCGGCTGTTTGTGAAATGGTCGGGTTACATTTGATGTAGTCGCTAATTACCATTCGCATTATAAGATCCAGTGTCGTTGACAGTTTTCGGAAATAGTGACTAAGTCGCTCAGTCGTAATTGACGGCAGACTTAAAAGGCGAATTCTAAAATTCACTGTGTTTGGAGGTTTGAGAAATAATAATCGCTTTTTTTTTGTTCCATTGTTGAAAATAGATTTTACAGGCTTAATTACACTTTAGAGAATTTCACAACACTTGAGAGTAATACTGGTCATATGTTTGCTGGTTGGAATGAACCGTTAAATATATGACTGGAGAAGCCAAATGAGGGGTGGGCCCCGGTGTGCAGACTTATGGGGGGCCGCAATGAATTCTTAAATTTGATACATTGTTCGGACCAGGGCCGGCCTTGGGCCGATTTGACCCATTGCTCTTAATTGGGCACCGCGCATGACAGGGGCCCCGCAATTGATATTTATATTAATAGTTATAGTTGTTATTGTAAATAAAAATTGGAAGAAGGGCCTCACAAGCATCCGTTAAATTGGCCCCCGCCCCCCGCAATTCGCAAAGCCGGCCCTGGGTCGGGCAATGAGCAGATAAAGTATTTATGTGAAATTTTTATAGATTCAATGCTAAGATTATTACTGTGAAAGAGCGGAAGGGAGCTCATGAACGCTTGCCCGGTGTCCGACCTTAAATATAATGAGAGCAGGCCCGTAGCTCGCGGGTGTGGGGCCGGGCCCCCTGCGTTTTGTCTGGCCCCCTCTGCTTGTTTGCTCTACTTAGTAAAAATTTATTTCCTGCCACCAAATGCTATTGCCTGGCCCCTGCTGTAGAATGCCTGGCCCTGCTGTAGAATGCCTGGCCCTGCTGTAGAATGCCTGGCCCTGCTGTAGAATGCCTGGCCCTGCTGTAGAATGCCTGGCCCCCTGCTGTAGAATTTTCACGCTACGGGGCTGAATGAGAGCCTGTGTCTTTGTAGCTGATGAGTTGTTTGTCCAATAGGAAAGACACACGCCTCCAGTTCGATTCCAGATACACCTACATCTTTTGTTTGTGGGCGTATTGCCTAAAGTGAAGTGTGAGTACCTACAACCAGTGGCGTAGCTAGCTTAACTCGCGCCCGGGGCAAAATACCTTTTTAGCGCCTCGCCGTATTCGAAAACCATATAATATTGTATGTAAAATATAACATTTGGCGCCCCTTTGGGATAAGCGCCCGGGGCATGATGCCCCCTTGCTCCCCCTCACTACGCCACAGCCTACAACGATCAGAGGGAGGCTACTCATACATATCACACATTCCCCCCCCCCCCCCCCATAGATATATAAGACTAGATCGCTTATGGGCTATGCATAGACATATATTGTGCGGACCATAACTTTAAAAAGAGAAGAGTACAATTCTGTATAACCTGATGACGTAGTACGCATAGAAACCTTAAGTAACCAAAATAAATAGCAGAAGACATTTTGCATTGTTTTCCTTGACAAATTTTCAAAAACTTTTTTTTTTCAATTAACTTTAAATAAAATGCCTTTGTGTTGTGTACCCGATTGTTTGATTATATTATTACTAACCGTCAAATATAATTTTTTCGGACACATCAGTAGATTTTAAAAGCGCCAACCTCTAGCATGAATGGGGATTTTTTTTTTAATTAAAAGGAAGGAAATCTTTTTCGGTAAAAAATAAAGAACTGTACAGAATTGTACTCTTCTCTTTTTAAAGTAGGGGTCTCGAATACAACACTTTTTCGGTCTTTATTAAATAAGCATAAGCGATCTAGTCTTATATATCTATGCCCCCCCCCCCCCCCACAACCTCGGTGATGCTCTTGTTTTTTATTTATTACAATTATACTTATGTATGTATTAATCAATATTTAATTGAGTTTTTAATCCACTGAATGAAATGTTTTTTTTTGGTCAATACAAGAGAAAAAAATCTATATCTATATATCTTTTATAGTGAACGATATACACTTAGCGACATTCACTATTTAAAAAAATCCTATACCAAAGACTAATTAAACATGCCGCCATTTGTGTTTATTTTTACTTTTTATTAGAACTTGTGACTCAGGGCCAAGGCAGTGACATATATACATTTGGAGCCCTCTGCTTAAAAAAATCTGTCGGGGCCTTCTTAGCATATAGATTAAGCAGTTGAGGGGGGGGCTATAGTTAACGGTTCTGCGTGCACATGCACTTGCACCTTGGGCACTTGCACAATAATCTGTGGGTACTTGCACAATAATCTGTGGGTACTTGCACAATAATCTGTGGCTACTTGCATTATAATCTGTGGGTACTCGTGCAATAATCTGTGGCTACTTACACAATAATCTGCGGGTACTTGCACAATAATCTTTGGGTACTTGCACAATAATCTGTGGGCACTTGCACAATAGTCTGTGGGTGCTTGCACAATAATCTGTGGGTACTTGCACCTTGGGCACTTGCACAATAATCTGTGGGTACTTGCACAATAATCTGTGGGCACTTGTGCTTTGCATGGCCAGTACTTGGAAAATCTGTGCTCATTCCTCTTGTTAGTGTTCCGAGAGTTAATCTAGCTTTAGCCCCCCCCCCCCAATATACCTAAAAATTATTTGCTTAGCCCCAGAGGCGTACTTAGGGTGGGGGAGAGGGGATTCAAATTAGAAAGTAACCCCGGGCCTCAGCATGAGGGGGGGGGGGTCCCAAAAAGCTAATTTTACATTAAATATTAAGTACATTATCTCATGTCATGGTGTCGAATGTCAAATGCTGGTCCCCCACTGAGGCCAAGCCCCCCCGGGCCCCCCAAATCCCTAGGTTCGGCACTGCTTAGCCGCCCCCCTGCCCCAATACCGACACCAAGCACTTACCTAAATTAAAGGGACTTATGGATAAGAGAACTTGGCAACCTGCCTATGCTCCCACCTCCACCACTCCACTTTCAAAGCTCTACACCCCCCCCCTTCTTTCCGTATACATTTCTATTAAATATGATGTTCAAATGGCCCGGCCAAAATATAAAAAAAAAACACGTATTTTTTTGTCTTGTGCGCACAATCGTGTCTAAAAGAATCAGCCCAGAGCCCACAATGACCTAAGAATAGCTCACTGGTCAGACGGATAAATTACTCAGCACTACCCTCAAAGATTTACTGTCGTTTCCAATGACGTCATCAAAAACTGTGTCATTTCCTCTTTGCATTAGTTTGATGTCTCTTAAAATCATTAAAAAACATACATTATGTTTTATATCTGTATATATATATTGTATATATATATATATATATATATATATATATATATATATATATATACATACTTGGTAATTAAAATGATCCCTGATGCACATCAACAACATTCAAGTTTTGTGTGTGTGTGTGTGTGTGTGTGTGTGTGTGACTTTCTTAAATATGTAGATTAGAAAGGTCGTAACCCGAAGACTGGTTATCAGGTTTGATGACAGTATCACCTTGACATCACTTTGGGAAATTCCAAAATGGCAGCGGGATGAAATACAAAGAAAGATAATTTGCATTGGAATGTAGAAAAACACTGGCAAGGTATATAGCTTGAGATAAGGTCGGTGATCGCCTAGCCTGACTCAAGGCATTCATTGGTTTTGACGACTCTCACACTTCATGTCCGCTCTAAGCTACATCAACAGATTTGCCGGCTAAGAAGGAAAGGTCGAAAAACAAACGAAAACAACAAACACACAAACATACAAACACACAAACATACAAACACACAAACATACAAACACAATTAAGTGATGTAACATTGAAAAAAATATATATTATAAATATGCAGAGGCGTACCTAGGGTGGGTGGGGGGGAGGGGGAGTCCAAATTCGAAAGTCCCCCCGAGCCTTAACGTGAGGGGGCCGCCAAAAATATTTTTTTATATTAAATATTAATTACATTATCTCGTGTCATGGTGTTGAATGTCAAAATGCAAGGGGCCATTAAGAGGCCAAGCCCCCCCCCCCGGGCCTCCTAATTCCTAGGTTCGGAACTGAAAATATGCTATGAAGAAAAATAATAGATACAATACTACGGTAGCCACTCTATACTTAGCTTTGTTCAACACAAAATAGACTAGTGCTAGCCACTCTATACTTAGCACTGTCAACACAAATAGACTAGTGCTAGCTACTCTATACTTAGCTCTGTCCAACACAAATAGACTAGTGCTAACCACTCTTTACTAAGCACTATTCAACACAAATAGACTTGTACGAATCACTATTTAACTTAGCACTGTCCTAAACAAAGAGACTAGTCCTAGCAACCGTCAACGAATAGCCTGCACATCATTTAGTTATTTTTGCATTCTTAGTTCAACAAAAGCAGTAGTTCTTAGAAGTTACCAAAAAAGGTGTATGCACTAAGTTCGCAACAATAGACACATGTCAAAACAACAACAACACCACCACCACCACCACCAACAACACCACCACCACCACCACCACCATCACCACCACCACCACCACCAACAACACCACCACCACCAACAACATGAACACCACCACCACCACCAACAACAACAACACCACCATCACCAATGACAACACTACCACCACCACCACCAACAACAACACCACCACTACCACCAACAACACCACCACCACCACCACCAACAACAACAACAACAACAACGTCATTTATTAACACGTCACTCATTGTCATATGGCCCCACCCACTTGACTGAGAAACTCAGAAATTCATTTATCACGTAAAAAAAATATAGAGCATGGAAACTCTCCCGGGGGGGGGGGGGTTAAGGGAAATTGAAAATGATATTTTAATGAAAGATTAAGTTACGATCAATCGCTTGTCGTGTACTGATGCTAATCAACTGCGCTGAGTGACTTCGATCGGTCTGAAAAGTTCGAAAAAATAATTGTAAATAAAGAATATGCCATAAAATAAAGGCATTTAGATGCAATAGTGAGCTTTTTGTTATATATAAGTAATCTTTGCCTTCAATGGCCTTCCAATTTAAATGGCTATTAAATCAGATGCTAAATGGACCCCAATATACCGTATTTCCCCATGTATAAGCCACCCCTTTTTTTCCAAAATTTTCAAGCCCAAAAGTGTATGAGTGATTATTATGAATCTTGAATTTTATTTCTTTGTAAATTTTCTTTCTTTATAACTTGTTTCTCTAATAAAATATTTTTTTTTTTAAATTCACAGTCCAAAAACTGGGGGGGGGGGGGAAGTCATATACAAAGGATGTGCTTATACATGGGGATATCCATCTATTATTGTGTTTCAGAATCGAAGAATTAGTTTAACCCACATTGCAAATCACTAAAACAGATTCTTTAAAATGGAATACAGTCGATTCCGCTTAATTGGAACACATCGGGACCGAGGCTTTCTGTCCCAATTAAGCGGCTGTCCCAATTAAACATACAAATTTACTATTGGCTTCTTGGTTTGGTTTCTTTGAGATTTGTCCCAAAATAAGCGGCTGTCCCAATTAAGCGGTGTCCCAATTAAGCGGAATCCACTGTATTTTATAGTTTACCAATTTTTTTCGAGTTATATAGTTCAGAGATCGGCAAAGGGAAGTCAGTCAAAAAAGCCTGGAGTGTCTTCGGGAAAATATTGGAATCGGTAAAAAAAAAAAAAAAATTGGTAACGTTCCGTTTGTGGCGTAACTAGTCAAGGGTGGAGGGGCGGTCCACACCCAGGGGCGGCACCTACTTATTTGTCATCATCACAGAGCGGTATTCCCAACAATTTATTAGCAAGAGAATGGGGAGACATTTTCAGGTCTACCCTGTTTGCACCACCAAAACCAGTGCACATATATGAGTGTGTGTGTGTGTGTGTGTGTGTGTGTGTGTGAATGTATACATGTACGTTTACAAAAAAAAAAAAAGCAATATTTAAGTTAAATATTTCATATTTAAAATAATTTTTTCATTGTCTTGTTAGCATATAATGAGAAATTGTCTTTTATTCAACCCTTACCCCTCTTCCCCCCCCCCCACTTCTTATATCCTCTATCATAGACTATCACCCAGTGAATCTTCACTTATTCAAGCATATTTTCATTTTATAAAAACAAAATCTGTGTCAAAGATTTCCCCTCAATATATATATATATATTACATACAATTTCTTTCCCCTGAAGAAGTTTTTCTTTGGACGTCAAATCGACAACTTTCTTTTTTTTTTCATTTTTATTTTTTAAAAAACATCTTCCAAGTTAAAAGCACTGGGGGAAGAAAACATTTAAAAAAAAAAAAAGAAAAGAAAGGGAGATAACCTACATTGTGGCGGGAAACCAAAAGGGGGGAAACAATCGCACATTAAGAATCATTGCAATCAATAGATGATTTAATGCTCGCTGCCGGTGGCAGGCCTCCCCCCTCCCCCCCCACCACTCTGGAGCCATATGATTTAATGCCCGCACCGGTTACACCGGGCTCTCCATGCTATACACTTGGCGATTACCATTAAAAGGTTCCTTTCTAAATACAATTCAATGCTTTGAAGTTACTAAAAATGAAAATCTTTGTGTATGTCAGTGCTGGGTGATTGAACCGGTCTGGGTTTTTTTCCCTCTCTCCCACACTTAAGTTTGTGTATTAAAAGCGAATTTTTTTTTTCCTTGAAATCTCATTTTTGTAATGAAAAAAAAATGAATTTAAATAAGATAAGAGCTAGAAAACTACTTTAAAAAAAAGTGTCTATTGGGACACAACATATTTATATTTACATTAAAAAAAGATCCATATTTTTAGATTTTATTTTATTAATCTATCTGCGTGATTACTTTGTACTGCCAAGTCGATATACTGACTTTTTATCATAAGCGGAAGACTGGGGAGGGGGGAGTGAATTCAGCACAAAGTGACAGAAAATTAATTAATGGATGGATGAAACACATTTTTTTTTCTTTTATAGTTATTTTACATTTCTCGTATTTTATTTTATTTTATTATATTTTAATGGAGAAAGCTGTCTGATTTGTTAAGCGTGTTGTAATAAAAACTGTTTTTTTTTCTCTCCCCCCAATAATTATGGCAGTATGGGTTCGAGACTATTTGTATGGAAGTAATGTGTTTGCATTGGTAATGTATGTTGTTTGTGTTTTTTTTTAAACACAAAAATAAAAGAGGGGTGATGGTGGTGGTGGTGGTGGGGGGTGGGGGTGGGGGGGGGCGTTAGTTGTTAAAAAAGAAAGAGAGAGAGAGAGAGAGAAAGATAAAGAGAGGTTTAGCGTGACATTTCGAGATGTGACATTCTTAAGATGGGACTCCACCATATAGCTCCGTGGGTACTCGGTCTCTGTGGCTCACGTTGAGTACAACATAGATGATTGGGGTGGGCGGGGGGCAGTCTAGGCATTGCCAACATTAAAGTCCCTCCCTCCCTCTTTCTCTCCCCCTCCTCCCTCTCTCTCCCCCCTCTATCTCTCTTTATATATATATATATATATATATATATATATATATATATATATATATATCACTGGTCAGACGATACATTACTTAGCACCACCCTCAAGATATACTGTCGTCTCCAATGACGTCATCAAAAACTGTGTCATTTCATCTTTGGATTAGTTTGATGTCTCTTAATATCATTAAAATATATATTTATATATAAATATATATATATATATGGTGGGCCAAAAAAAAGTGAGAACATCATATAACATACAAATTATTTAAAAATATAATTGAAATTATTGTATTGTTTCATGTAATTTTGTTTGCTAAGTATTTAGCCAATCAGAAATCCTGTTCAATGTGTCCTCCATGCTTATTAACAACTTTTTCTAAGCGTACAGCAAAACAAACTTTGATATAATTATATTACTTTCAACGCAATGTTCTCATTTTTTTTGGCCCACTCTGTATATATATATATATATATATATATATATACAGAGTGGGCCAAAATAATATATATATATATATTCTATATATACATGTTCTAATGTGCCATACCTGTAAACTGGTGAATGGCTCTTTGTGCTGCTGCTGGAGTAGTACTCATTGTTTCCACCGGTGACCTCCTCCCCCCTTGTCTCAAGGGAGATCATGCCAACTCAACTCGGATGACAAGTCGCTGTTTTAATTTCTGCTCTTTGACAGGGCGTAATGGTAAATACATTCAGATAAACGCAGGGGCGTACACACACACACACACACACACACACACACACGGGTATTTAAAGGTCTCATAATATGCGGGGGGGGGGGTTGGGGGTGGGGGGGGGTCAGTTGATTGTGTGATTTTGTGATTGTTTGCTTGACTGGACGTGTGAGGTGACGATGTCGACCTGCTAAATCTGCAGGGTAAACTGTGGAAACCCCCGGGGCTATTCCAACTGCCACTGTCGCCCCCCGGAACTTGACCCCCATGGCCCATGGGAGAAAAGGGGTTGTTGCCTTCATGCTGCTTCCATGTTCACTGCGTCCTCGGCATTGTTGTACAAGGTGCAACTGTCCTATCAGAGGTCAAGGGTTAGACCGGGGTTAAAGGGTAAATAATTTATCCCTTACTGGGATGCATAATACATTGAACTAGCTGTACCTTGCAAAACCTTTGCATAGAGTGATATCCCCTTAGGCTTGATCGGCAGGTATATGAAGGGAGCAGGTTTAGGGATTGATCAGGTTTATGGAGGGAGCAGGTTTATGGAAGACGCAGTTTTAGAGCAGGAGGCTCTTGCACCTGTGTATACCTGTGGCATTATTTTACAATCGGCCTCTGGGGGGGGGGGAAATACCTTTATGATGCACACATCTAATATAAGTTAGCGCACACACCAGCTGAAAGGGCCAATTAGGGGTAACATTGCCCCATTGGCCCGGGCCTAATCCTGGACTGACATACTCTAAGTGTGCACCGTCCACAGCATGTCTCATTGACTGGGATCATTTAGATCGATAAACGCATCTTTTTGAAATGTGCTCTTGGTGAGTGTTTGCAAACTTATATGGTGTGCATTAGTGTGCAAATTCACTGTGTGCAAATTCACTATGTGCAAATTGTGTATTATAAGCGTGAAGGTGGCAGAGTGTTTCACTTCCGTAAACGACCTCAAGATGTCTCCTAAAATATCAACTCCACAAAATATGGCTTCACTGTGCAGAGCAAGTTACTTCGTTGTCCTATGCAATATTACTTCAATAGACTTGGAGGGGGGGGGGAATAAGGCAGGGGTTAAGTCTTCCGAAAAATCACACTGGCGACCAGTTGATTTCAGAAACAAATTACTATAGGTAATGACGAGGTGGTAAATTTGTTTCACCTGGGGGCGAAATGACATCATTGTACCTCATCAGGTGTACTTTAGGACATCACGTGATTATGTATGTCCATATTTCAACAAGATAAAACAAAAAATTAAGGCATACTTATTGTATTTGTAACTGGGGGAGGGAGGGGGGGGGGAAGGGAAACTAACTCAACAATGACATCGCTAAATTGATGACATTATCAGTGTGATGACACTGTGGCATCCAGGACCGTCGTCAGGAAAGAGGTGATCCACTCAAATGACAATTTACAGAAAAAGCAATCTGCACTGACCCATACATTATTTACACGTAAGCTCGTCGCATCATCATCCACTCCACGCTTCAGTTCCCCCCCCCCCCCTTTATGTATGACAAACGCTTTGTTGTGTTTAATACTGGCATCGATTATAACATTCATCTCGATTATCTCCACCGGGGAATCGATTCCCTCCAAGGTATCAATCTGGTCTTCTGAACAAATAAACAAAAAAAAAAAAAGGTAACAAATAAAAGCGACCCCGATTACCCTCCCACCTCAGGCAACGGTTATAATAAAACGTTCGGTGTATTCGATTAGTCCTTGCACGTAACAATCCGGGAGATGCCCCCTCGCGATAAGGACGGCCTCTCTCTCTCTCTCTCTCTATTCCTCCGTCTTTCTCTCTCTATGGCGATCGAATTGATTATTTACAGGTCATTCTGTGCTTGCCATCACATTGATCGCATATCAGCATCGAAATAACCTGCTACTAAACTATCAAACTCCGGCTCCAATGACCGGAGGAGGGCGGCGGGCGGAAAGCGCCCCGGAGTCCTCGATGACAGCTACGGAATCGCATCGATTGGCGGGCGCCGGAAATATAATAATAAGGGCAAAATGGAGGAATTGTGTTTCTATATTCAGCGTCAAGGGAGACAAGCTCTGTTAACAATTTTCATTTCATCGCGCGGTTTGACTCGTGTTCCGTCGGAGACTTCCGCCAAGCGGACTCGGGTTTTTTTTAAATTATTTATTCTTTTCTTTTGTTCCCTTCTCGCCTATGATGTTTGGCGTTATCTCTTGTTAGTGGAACATGGCGGCTCAATTAATGCGCGGAAGGGAAAAAAAAAAGAATTATAAATAACGCATGCGCACTGGTTTGATGTACGTATGCAAAATGAATAAGACCAGTATTATGTATTATAAAGCAAAGAATAAATAGAGCAATTATAATAATGTAATACGCTGCTTGGCCGTAGTTCGGTGGGCTGTAGTTTGCCCACCCCTGATGTAATAGATACTGAGCCGTAACCAGTTTAACTCTACCTTTTTAGCCCCCCCCCCCCCCCCCCCCATTCGAAAACTTTATAATAATTAGTCTATTCAGTCATAACACTACATGTCATGATATATTGTAAAAAAGAACTATTAACAAACCTTGTTCATTTCTGTATAGTTTACTATCATTTTTTCATCACAATCATATGCGCTAAGTTTAAATAAACGCTAATTAACCCTAGGAACTCCTCAAAAATTTTCCCGCTCTGTTTAGAACGGCATTTTATTTGGCAGACGTCGAAACCTTTACAAAATAGTAAAAAAAAAAAACAACTATCGGTGTCGGGAATAATATTGATACGAATTGGAAAAAAAAAATAAACAAAGTTTAAAGCCATATAGATCAAACTTTTGTGTAGGTCATAGGTCATTGTTTATGAAAAAGCTGGTCATATATTTTTTTTTCAAACATTTACTTAATTGTATCTTCATAAAGCATTGTTTTGATTTTAACAATAGAAAACACACACACACACGCACACACACTTACTGTCATTACAGCAAATTCCCCTCCCCCCCCAAAAAAAAAATATTAATTACAGCTTTAGCTATTATGGAAGGGGAATCCTATACACCATCATGGCAGTGGCGTAGTGAGGGGGCGGGGGGCATCACGAAGGGGTGCCACATGGCAGTGCCGTCGAGATTGAGGACAGGGGGGGCAAAAGCCCAGGGGCCCGGCGAGTTTTAGGGCGAGTTTTAGGGGCCTGGACTGAGCCGGCCAATCAACTTTTGAAAATATTATTATCAGCACGGGGGGGGCCCGTGACAGCCCTGCACAGGGGCCCGAAATTTCTGTCGATGGGCCTGCCAAATGGTATATTTTACATATAATATTATATGGTTTTCGAATGGGGGGGGAGGGAGCGGTAAAAAGGTATTGTGCCCCGGCGCGAGTTAAGCTCGCTGAGCCACTGCACCATGGGGGCTGTTTTTGCAGTGCCCTTCTTTCATCCCTGCCATAACCGATAGTGCAGTAGCCATGAAGGCACCAAGGACAATAAAAACAACAACAAAAAAACAAAGTCAACAGGTTTCCGTGGGATTTGAATCATGTTACCTGCAGCGCGTACAGTGATCTCAAAACCAAAAGGTGGCACTTCCTCGCCAAAAGATAAGCATCTCATCCTTTCAAGTACCCCCCAAAAAAAAAAGAATCATCGTGATACAGATATACTAAGCGGTACACCCACCCATCCCCCCTCCGTCCTCCCCCCTCCTCCACATATGATATTAAAAATTACGCATACTCACGCACGCGCCCACACACGTGCATCATTAAAAAACAACAACAACAACAAAAGAACTGCTTCCATCAGAACTTCAAACGCTTCCAACATCTTTTATACATAAAACAACATTTACATATACGTGGTGTGACGTGCCCCCTTCCTCCCCCCGCCCCCCCGTGTTAACGCACATTCAGTATCGATCCTCACCCAATGAATGGAATATTCTAGATACCCACACACGGAGCGGCCGCCACTGGTGCTGCTGCTCCGAATTTTAATGCGCCCGTCTATTAAATAAAAAAAAACTTTAAAAAAAAGTTCCCCCCCCCCACACCTTGTAGAATCGATACCAGATATTTTTCCGCGCTCTTTGTTCTCACGCATATGTTCTCATCTTTGTTTCCGGTTACAATATTCGATACTTTGGGCATCGAAGCAGAAAGAAGAAATTAATGATATGAAGTTTTAATGGATGGGATTTCGGGAGTTATAGACTGGGGCTGGTGGAGTGGTGGTGGTGGTGGGGGGGGGGGGTGATGAGGGAGAGAGAGGATGGGTTAGAGTAAAAAGAAATGGGGGGAAATGGTGTGGGGGTGTATTAGAAATCCATGGGATAAATCATCCATAAAAAGAATCACGCGATGTTAAAAAATGGATGGAAACCCTGACGTGTCAGTGGAGAGTTCCACAAAAAAAGATTTAAAAAAAAGAAAAGAAAGACAATTCTGCATCACTGACACACATATGGAAGACGGTTCATTGTAAGGCGGGACGTGTAATTTAAAGGCACAACCGGACCACAGCGAATATGATTAAATAATATGTGTATGTGTTGGGGGAGCGGGGGGGGGGGTTAAAATTTAAGGACGACAGGAGTGCAAGTGGAGTCGGGGTGGGGGTGGGGAGACAGGGATGCATGGTAGATGGACAGGAAAGTGATTGGAGGGTGTGTGTGTGTGGGGGGGGGGATCTAAAGGGTTAAAAATCGACACAGAAGAGAACTTTAAAAAACGGATCCAGTGATGGTTAACAGAAAATGAAATCGAAGAATATATTTATTTCTCAGCTTGCGAATTTTTATAAAGGGAAATAATACTGCTTTTTTTTATTAGGGGACATAGCATATGAGATTAATAAGTTGGCAGTGAATGGTGCTGTAAGATGGCGGCGAATGGTGCTGTAAGATGGCGGTGAATGGTGCTGTAAGATGGCGGTAAATGGTGCTGTAATATGGCGGTGAATGGTGCTGTAAGATGGCGGTAAATGGTGCTGTAAGATGGCGTTGAATGGTGCTGTAAGATGGCGGTGAGTGGTGCTGTAAGATGGCGGTAAATGGTGCTGTAAAAAGGCGGTGAATGGTGCTGTAAGATGGCGGTGAATGGTGCTGTAAGATGGCGGTGAGTGGTGCTGTAAGATGGCGTTGAATGGTGCTGTAAGATGGCGGTGAATGGTGCTGTAAGATGGCGGTAAATGGTGCTGTAAGATGGCGGTGAATGGTGCTGTAAGATGGCGGTAAATGGTGCTGTAAGATGGCGGTGAATGGTGCTGTAGATGGCGGTGAATGGTGCTGTAAAGATGGCGTTGAATGGTGCTGTAAGATGGCGGTGAATGGTGCTGTAAGATGGCGGTTAATGGTGCTGTAAGATGGCGGTGAATGGTGCTGTAAGATGGCGGTAAATGGTGCTGTAAGATGGCGGTGAATGGTGCTATAAGATGATGGTAAATGGTGCTGTAAGATGGCAGTAAATGGTGCTGTAAGATGGCGTTGAATGGTGCTGTAAGATGGCGGTGAATGGTGCTGTAAGATGGCGGTGAATGGTGCTGTAAGATGGCGGTGAATGGTGCTGTAAGATGGCGGTGAATGGTGCTGTAAGATGGCGGTGAATGGTGCTGTAAGATGGCGGTGAATGGTGCTGTAAGATGGCGGTGAATGGTGCTGTAAGATGGCGGTGAATGGTGCTGTAAGATGGCGGTAAATGGTGCTGTAAGATGGCGGTGAATGTTGTTGTAAGATGGCGGTAAATGGTGCTGTAAGATGGCGGTGAATGGTGCTGTAAGATGGCGGTGAATGGTGCTGTAAGATGGCGGTGAATGGTGCTGTAAGATGGCGGTGAATGGTGCTGTGAGATGGCAGTGAACGGTGCTGTAAGATGACTGTGGAGAGTTCTATTTACAGTACTATTGCATGGTGCTATTGAGATGATATTACAAAGTGCTATTAAAATGACATTCCAAACAGCTATTAAAATGACATTTTAAATCGCTATCAAAAATTACACTTCAAATTGATATTAAAATGACATCACAAAGTGCTATTAATGACATTTCAAAGTGCTATTAAAACGACATTACAAATTGATATTAAGATGACATCAAAAAGTGCTATTAACGACATTGCAAAGTGCTATTATAATGACATTACGAAGTGCTATTAAAAAAAAAACAATGGAAAATATATTTATGCTTGTGCCCATATCCTCATAAAAAACAAGTAAATAAACAATATAAACTTAATCAATGAGTGAACAACATAGATCAGTAAATGCTAAATGTGGACACTTCAAAAATACCTCAGATAAATACCTCCACCTGATCCGGCCTTGAATAGTGTGATCTTGTATGGTCTCTTTAAAAGATTTCAGAGATATATGAATAGAACATACCGGTTTCAAGTAGAACATGCAGGGAAAGAGGGCGCCTTGTCAATGGGAATCTAGGGCGCTCACACCTGACTGGTAACTCTACAGTCTTGTTAACCCGTTAATCCCATCTTTAGGAGAGCCTGCCCTTATGGACCACCGTTGGGGAAAGATTGATCGGAAAAGAAATGATTGAGAAAATGGTAGGAGTTTGAAATCAGAGATTTCTCGGTTGGTGGAGACCAGGCCCGTAGAGTGCGGGGGGGGGGAGGCTGGGGGCGGGCCCCCCTGCGTTTTGTCTGCCCCCCTCAGCTTATTTGCTTTACTCAGTAACATTTATTTCCTGCCCCCCCCCCCGCTACTGGCCTGACCCATGCAGTAGAGTTTTCACGCTACGGGCCTGGTGGAGACTTGTCAAGAGCCTATGTTTACCCGTGGCAGTCCACTGCACCACATACACATGTGACCCCAACTGGTCCCTCCCATGCAAAGCCGACCTTAGACCGATCTGACCGATTGCTCAGAATCGGACCCCACGCCTGGCAGGCGGGACCCTCGAGTAACATTTAGCATATCACTATCAGTAATGGCCCTTGCCGCAGGCTGGAAAAAGGGGCCTCGCAAGCATCCGTTAAATTGGGTCCCGCACAATTCGTAAGGCCGGCCCTGCTCCCACGCGCACCAAAAACGAAACTGGAGGGATTCGATCCTTAGGCATGCAACTTGTAAGTGGGTGAAATAAGGGGCGAATTGGAAAGGGGGGGGGGTTTCCAGGATCTCACTGTCACCAACGCACTCATCTATATAATGAGAACAATGTATAAAGTACTCCAAAAAAGCTTCAGTAGGAATATGTCCAATGTTTGGTTCAGCTTATTTGTGTACCCACTGTTAAGTCTGGAAAGACAAACAACATATAACAATAGAAACTCGTCTTAAGAGCCGGCATTCACAGGGTGGTGGTGGAGTGGTGGTGGGGGGGGGCGATTAAAGGCAAACTCGCCAGGCCCTTCGTAAGAAATGGGCCCAGTTATAAGAGATTCCCCTTTTGTCACCTAACCATGATACAAATAAAATCCCAGACCCGCATCTGGCAAACGCGTCGTGCATACCCCCCCCACCTCCATCCCGCCTCTAGCGAAAAAGCCGCTTTTGAGGTCTTTTACCTTATGGTTGGTTGTAAATCTAAAATCAAGTACAAGTCTCGCTAGGGCTGTTCACAAGGATAGACAAATCAGACGATAGCCTGAGTCCCACCCCTTCCTTCCCACTGTAAAAGATCTTTCAATTATTACTTTATGATGCTTAAAGGGTACCGACAAGTACTTTTGCCTAGGGTCTCTGTCAGGGACCCCCAAACATCTACGGACATCTCTGTCAAGGGTCACTAAAACATCTACGGACATCTCTGTCAAGGGTCTCCCAAACATCTCCAGTCGGCTCTACCATCTGTCCCCCCCCCAAACATCTAAGAACGTCTGTGCCAAGGGTGTCCCACCCCCCCCCCCCCAAATCCAAAGACGTTTCTCCAGTTATTTCAGCCTTACGAAACATCCACTGTGTTAACTCATACCCGACTACGTCACGTGACCCTTACTGCTATCCCTCCATCCACCCACCCACCACCGCCCAATAAAATATCAGCAACAAAATGACAAAGAAACAGGAGGGATGGGGGAATATTTGATTTGTATTGATTACAGGTCATGCCCACCTTTTTACACATTTCGAACGCTTCATTACCCGAGACATTAAACATAACGGACATGACATCGACAGACCCGAAGAAATAAAAATTAATACAAATGGCCCGAACGATGCACCGTAAACGCGCAGTCGTAAATTCATTGAAATATAGTCATCAATATTTTGCTTTTTCCTTGGTGGAGAACTCGATTTAAATAAAATACAACAACAACATTAAAAAAAAAAACAGAAACAAAGCCATAAAAAAACACAATTGGAATAAAAAAATAAACACATATAAAAAAAAAACACAAATGAAAGAAAATCAGCGTTGTGCGCATGCGCGTTTATTTCAATTGCAGCGAGCAAACCGTTTATAATATAGAGTCCATCATTACCACGGATGGCTAAGCGTCACTTGGCGCTCACCCGTGACTGATGACTCGTGACGCTTTATGATAGGCTAGAATCACATACCGTCTAATACACTCCCCCACCCCCCCCTTCCCCAGGCCCTCACACTCTGGAGCAATAGCCCCCCCCCCTCCCTCCCTCCCTCCCAGTTGATGGTTTGATTTTAACCATGCACACCGATAAATGTCTGAACATTATATGTTTAAAGATTAATTACCCTAAGCTATAGTTTCATTTTAAATCCCCCTCCCTCTTCCTTTCTCCCCGCCTACTTACCCCCGTACTAGCTCTCTGACTCTCTCTCTCCCCCCCCTCCCTTCCGCGGAGTTTCATTTTTTTTTTAAATTATTTTTATTTCACTTCTCTGATTGTCAACCACCTCCTACCGACTTCTACCCCCGCCCTCATATTCACTCAGCGCTGACCCACCTCCCCCCCCCCACCCCTACCCCCACCACCTCCTCCTCTTCACTCGGGGAATGGCTGGAATTAAAGCAATGTTACTTAACAACAATAATGGTTTTTCATCAAAAGCGCTCTGATTTAGCACCGCCGCTGCTGCCCGGGCGTTGGGTCAATTCTTTTAATAGCGTCGGGCAGAACTAATATTGTTATGTTTCATTTTCACACTGTCCCGTATCAATTTACCTCAAATGGAAATTGATTATGAAGTAAAGAAAGTTTAAAAAAAAAAAAGAAGAACAATAATTCGAGCTGGAAGGTTGGGGGGGGGGGGAAGGGAGCGTGGTGGTGGGTTGGAGGGGAGGGAGGGGGGTCTGTTAAATGTAACCGGGGGGTGGTGGTGTGGTGGTGTCAAAAGGGTGGTTCCGTAACAAATCTTTTGAAAGGAATAAGAGGGGGTCAGAGAGATTTTTTTTTACAATTGAAATTATGGGATGGGGAAGGGGGGGGGGTCTGTTAAAGGTTTGGGGGGCGGGATATAGGTGGGGCGCGGGTGTAGGGAGGCAGCGAAACATTAAAAAAAAACAGACAAATAAACAAATAAAAGGTGTAAAGCGTGCGGGGGGAGGGGAGGGGTTAAGGTTTATGGAGTGAGGCAGGTTAGGATCGTCTCTGGGGAGAGTATTGGTCTGTTGTGGTGGAAAAAAGAGGGGAAAAATTATGTAAAACAATAAAAAACAACTATGAATAGATGTGGAAAGAGTGTGCTTTAGGAGGGAGGGAGGGAGGGGTGGGGCTGAGGGTGGGGTCACAACCAAAGGGCGCATCCCTCTCCCCCTGGATGTGTTTTATAGGTCTCATGTCGTAGATGTCATGCGATACACCGAGACAGAGAGACAGAGAGACAGAGAGACAGAGAGACAGAGAGACAGAGAGACAGAGAGACAGAGAGACAGAGACAGAGAGACACAGAGACAGAGAGACAGAGAGACAGAGAGACAGAGAGATAGAGAGACAGAGAGACAGAGACAGAGAGACAGAGAGACAGAGAGACAGAGAGACAGAGAGACAGAGAGACAGAGAGACAGAGACAGAGAGACAGAGACAGAGAGACAGAGACAGAGAGACAGAGAGACAGAGACAGAGAAACAGAGAGACAGAGAGACAGAGAGACAGAGAGACACACAATAAAAAATACATAAAATAACATGACGTTAAACGAAACGAACCATAACTAGATGAAAAGATGGAAGGTGGGAATGGGGAAAGGGGGTGGGGTGGGGGGGGGGTAAATAAAAACCCTACCACCCTAACTGTAATAATCATATTGGATGAGGCACTAAGGGGGAGTATGTTTGGTGTGTGTGACGTTGAGTGGGTTGATTCGATATACGCCCTGATAACATCAACGTTACACCGGAGGGACAGGACGACGCTTTGTTTAATTTTGGATAAAGCCGTCTGAATAGCTATGCTTATTAATTTATGTATCAGGACAAACCCATTTAGTGATGACAGTAATGGAAGCTGGGGGGGGGGGCGTGAATTGACCCGTGTCTATTACAGCTTGTAAACAAATGTTTACCTGACCATAGACGGGGGGGGTGGGGGAGTGGGGGTGGAGGGGGGTGTCGGTTTAAAAGTAAGGAGCGGGTGGCAATGGTGCGTGGGATTTTTGTTTGTTTGTTTTGTTTTTGTCGTTGAGGTGAGTTTGAGATTTGTTTGTTGGAGTTCTGTTGTTTGACGTTGAGTCAGAAATCACAGCGGTTTGGGGGGGGGGGGGGTTGGAGGCGGGAGGGACGGAAATTGATTGATAGATCGAAGGTAAATTTGAACTTATGATGTGGCAGTATGGAACTAAATTGAAATTCAAACTACGTGCTCAGTGAAGCGTGATAGAATGGTATGACAATGAAGGCTGGGTAAGTATGTGTGTGTGTGTGTGTGTGTTTGGAAGGCTGGGTAAGTGTGTGTGTGTGTGTGTGTGTTTGTGTATGTCAAGCATTTGTTTGTTTGTGTGCGGGTAACACACATACATACGCACGCACAAACACACACACACGCACACACACACACACAACGCACGCATGTGCATCATTGTGTGAGGTTGTATGAAATGTGTGTCTGTTTGATTGACAGTGTGTTTGTGTGTGTTTAAGTGAAAGAGTGATCGTGTGTTCAAATGATTGTGTTTGTGATTTGCGTGAGTCGCGGTGTTATTGAGGGATTGTGCATGTAAGGAGACAGTGATTGAATAATAGCGCGCGGAATGAATTAAGCTACTACACTGGGTGGGCAAACCTTTTTGAACCGAGTGACGCAATGGGTTCTTTAAATGTTACAAAAAGACCGGACCCCACGATCAGCTAATATAAATTCAATGTAAATGCCATTGATGTGAAAGTGTCTGTGTGCTAGCGAATGATTGTGTGTGTGTGTTTCTAAGTGATATTTGTATGTGATATTGAGTGATTAATCATGCTAGAGAATGATCATATGCGTTACAGAATGATTGTGCATGTTAGTGAATGACTGGGTGTGTTAGTGAATGAATGTACGTTAGTGAATAATTGTGAGAGTGAGCTATTTTTCGAGAGATCAGTTGTGTTAATGCATGTTTGTGATTTAGTGAATGTTTGAGTTAAATTATTGCTTTAGTGATTGTTTGTTCTACTGCATGATTGTGTATGACAGCGAATTATTGTTTAAGTAGTTGGATGCGTGAGAGAATTAATGTATGTATAGTCTAATGATTGTGTGAATGATTGTATATATTAGATAATGATTGCCTGAGTAATTGGATATGCCAGTGAACGATTGCGTGAATGATTGGGTGAGTTAGCGAGCGGTTGTGTGAATTATTGGGTGTTAATGAATGATTGAGTCACTGATTGAGCGTGATTGGATAAAAAATGTTAGTGAATGACTGATATTTGTAGACGTGGAATGACACACCTATTAATGCAACAACCAACAAAAAAAAAGATCTCACCATACTGTGACAGTGGAACAGTTTACGATTAAAATGATTGATATCCATGATTGGTGTTGGGAGGGGGGTGGCGGGCGGTGGGCGGGCGGGCGGGCGGTGGGGGGCGTCGGGAGGCAAAAGTGATTTTAAACATCACATCAATCATTACAGTGTTTCATTTTACGACGTTGACTCCCAACTGGTTCAGGTTATTGTTTCGCAAACCATAATGTTGTGCATTGATTTCATTTACAGTTTTTATTTATTTGCTTTTAATTTTCAAGATTTTTTTTTTGTTTTACATTTTTTTTTTGCCCCGTTCTATGAGATGATGAGTCTGTACAGTTGGCTTGTAATTGATGGAAATGTTTTGGAATTGATTTAGATCGAAACTTGGTGAGCCCATTAGTGGATATGGGGGGAAAGAGGGTGAAAATTGAAATGGTTTAAATGTTGGAAAGCTTGAACACAATAAACAACTTGAGCTAAACATATGTCACGTGACAGGGATTGAAAAACAACCATACTTGTTTTCTGTTTCTCAGTTTATGTATGAAATCTGTCAATCTATCTATCTATCTATCTATCTATCTATCTATCTATCTATCTATCTATCTATCTATCTATCTATCTATCTATCTATCTATCTATCTATCTATCTATCTATCTATCTATCTATCTATCTATCTATCTGTCTGTCTGTCTGTCTGTCTGTCTATCTATCTATCTATCTATCTATCTATCTATCTATATATCTATCTATCTATCCATCCGACCGTCCGTCCGTCCGTCCGTCCGTCCGTCCGTCCGTCTGTCTGTCTGTCTGTCTGTCTGTCTATCTATCTATCTATCTATCTATCCATAAAATTAATTTCATCATGCCTACGATGGATGAATAAAAATTCCTCCCACCTTTCACTTTCACTCGTCTCATCCATCCTCCCGTACATGGACCCAACCCCCCCCCCTATCCAATGCCTAAATTTTATTAGCTGAAATCACACACACACACACACACACACATACACGCACGCACACACACACACGCACGCACACACATACACGCACGCACACACACACGCACGCACACACACACACAACTAGTATCATTTAACCCACAAGACCTTGACCTTGGCCCTGAAAGCAGCATCCCACCCTCCAACACGCCATTGATGGCACCTGTATGTACGTGTGTGTGTGTGTGTGTGTGTGTCCGTGGACAGTAAAGGCCGTCACATGACAAACGTCCTAAAAGTCCCGAGGAAATAAAGTGAAAATAAATTATTTGCATTAAAAAAAACCAGACAACAGACAAGTCGCTCATTAGAAATGCGAAAATTGTGAAAGTCTGCCTTCAAGTGGGGCCGAAGGCAGAAAAATTTATTGGTGCTGGCTACACAAAAAGAAAGGTGCCGTAATCCGACAGGGGAGATAACTTTCACATCATATCAAGCAGAAGTGTGCTTTACCTCTCTGGGTTTTTTTTTGTCACCTTTTTATTTGTATTAATAATATGGCTTTGTGTGTGTGTGTGTGTGTGTGTGTGTGTGTGTGTGTGCATATTCACTGCTCTTCAATGTATTTGAATTTAAATAAAAAAAAAAGTCATATGCCGTTAACAGATTTTTATTATAAAATTATAATTAACTATTGGCTACAAATGCTGCTTCTACAATTAGGTCAAAGCGATAAATTTTGTTCTGTATTGAGATAATAAAAAATATACCCTTACAAGGTTGAAAAGTAAATGCTGCTAGAGGCGGATATCTTCCTCCACCCCTTCTCTAGTTATGACACTGATTTAAATCAATCAGAGAGCGATGCCGATCAATCAATTCAAAAATGTGAAACGATTTATCATCCAACAAACGATTTAAGATAAACACACGATATTTCAAGCACATCCAATCATACCAATCGAACTTCAGACTTTAAAAGGGGGCATTTTTTTTATTTCTGGATACATTACTGTATCGACATTATCTTAACTAACTTTTTTTTTCTGAACAATTATAAAAGCTTACTTTAAATAACAGGGGTGGGGTGGGGTGGGGGGATGGGACTTAATCAAACATTGAACATTTGTCTGCACAATATCTCTGCACCCCCCCCCCCCTCCTCCCCTCCTTGACAAAGTAATAGCTAGAACGTCTGCATTGTTTCAACAGTCTTCTGCAAAGCCGACACACGTCATAAACCTTTTTTTTTTTAAACTTCAAATTTGCAGCACAATTGTTGATGACGTCATTTGTACTTTGACACTTGAGATAAACATTTACGTTCATTTAAAATTAAAAAAAAAAAGAGACAGTGGGAGAAAAAAAAATTGTGTGTGTGAACTATGTGTGATTAACATTTACCTCGCAAAGATAAGGTAACTCATCAGATGTTCATCATCGTTAACTAGACTACTGAGGACTGGTGCTACAAGCCAAGTCATCGCACCGCAATTTGAGCTAGATTCTGGCCAATGGGAAATGAAGTAGGATATTTCAACCAACACTTGATGAGCTATTGTGGAGTGGATATCTATCCCCCCCCCCCAAGCTCCCCTACCCCTCTCCATCCTTTTTTTCTTTAACAACCGATCGGGTGTGGGATAAGTCAAACGTGTTATTATAGAATAGTGAGTCATTCCCAATCTGCATGTGTGTGTATATGTGTGTGTGCACGTGTGTGTGTGTAAATGTGTGTGTGTGTATGTTTTACCATCGCGCGTCTGTTTTCACCATCTGTGATTAAACATATACATATTTATAAAACAGGTGGTAACAATGTTAGTTTAAGGCCCCTGGGGGTGGGAGTGGGGGTGGTGGGCGGCGGGTCGGGTGGTGGGGGGGGGGGCGGGCAGTGGTGGTTCAGTTTAAGAAAGTATGCAACACTGATAAGTACTCGGTCGGTTGGTTGGTCACATGATTTATGTGTATAATGCAGGATGACTCTGTGGATACCGGGGCATTGGTCTGTGGGCGTGGAGATAAGAAAGAAAGGGGGCCCCATGAAATATAATTAGCGTTACCAGTCAACTGCTGGTCATACAGCTGTGCTTAAAACTATCATTACAGAAACTTTACATTTTTTTTTGTTTTTTAAAGAATTGCTTAAATATAGTGTAAGCATCAATACAGGCCCGTAGCGTGCGGGGGGGACAGGGGTGCCGCCCCCCTGCGTTTTGTCTGCCCCTCCTCCTGCTTATTTGTTCTACTTAATAAAATGTATTACCTGGCCCCCCCCTGCTATTGCCTGGCCCCTGCTGTAGAATGCCTGGCCCCTCCTGTAGAATTTTCACGCTACGGGGCTACATCAATAACACAATATTTAATAAATAGAGGATTAAAAAGGTTATTTACTGAAAATATATTAGAAATGTTAACAGAATTGAACTCATTTATCTAAATGTATCAGTGCAAACTACGATTGCTAGAGGTAAAATAAATAATGTGATTTTACAGTGCCGAGCCTAATAATTTGGGGGCCCAGGGGGGCCCGGGGGCGGGGCTTGGCTATTTTGGTGGGGAGGTGCATTTTGACATTCGACACCATGACATGAGATAATGTACTTAATATTTATTGTAAACAAAATTTTTGGGCCCTCCCTCCAATAAAGCTGGGGCCCGGGGGGACTTTCGAATTCGGACCACCTCTCCCCCCACCCTAGGTAAGCCTCTGTGATTCAACACGCTAAAAACTTTTTGTTTGTCTGTTTTATAAAGAAATTTATTTTTACCTGCACAACAATTTTATTTTAAAAACAATTGTATATAGGTAGAGTCTTCCAGAGGCCCAAATAAACAAACATAGCCTAAATAGGAAAGGGAAGGAGGGGGGGGTGTCCTCGAGCCAAAGAAAAGTTTTAATGGGTAGTACAAAGGCTGTGAGATCTGTAGCCGTGGTTGGCATAGGTTTGAGTCCCGGTGACTTTGTTTAAAAAGGTCGCCCGTGTGTGTGTGTGTGTGTGTGTGTGTGTGCGTGTGTTCGTGTGTGTGTATGTGTGTGTGGTGCAGGTAGGGCTCTATTAAAAAAAATCAACTACTATTTCATGTGGTGATATTTTAAAATCGATTAGAAGACAGTTGAACGCTTGGATTATGACAGTGGTCGGCAAAGTGCGGCTCCGGAGCCGCATGTGGCTCTTTGGCTCCTTAAGTGCGGCTCTGGCATTTAGTTTTATTTATTGTACAACTTATTTAGTGTACTGCTTATTTAGCGCAATATAAGTTTACTAAGCAAGCAGATTTGGCTCCCAATTTTTTTTTTTTATTTGTTGTAATGTTCATATTTGGCTCTTTGGCTGATAAGTTTGCCGACCACTGGGTTAGGAAGAAGCAATTTGATACCGTTTGAAGAAAGTTTGATTATAACTGACCTTACATGAGTACGTGAATTATAAAATATAGGTTTATACAAAATATGAATTCAAGACGAGCTGACAATGAATCAAAGACACGAAATGAAATGTTTGTTCTTTATAAAAACAAAAAAAAAAGGAGGACAACTCAGGTGTAGTTCACTTTAAAAAAAAACCTTGAGTCAACGGTGCACTATTTAAACAATGAAATGAAATTGGTGTTTGTAAGAACTAGAGTTTTATTTTCCTTTCTATCATAGCTTGTGTATGTATGTGTACATGTGTGTGTGTGTGCATGTGTGTGTGTGTGTGAGTGTGTATGTGAATGTAGAAATTGATGGGGATGGGGTGAAAGACTGACCTCTCAGTGCGATGGTTGTTTATAAAGAGGAGATGGAGACGAGAGAAATAGAATTGGGGAAAGGTGGTTGGTAGTAGGGAGGAAAGGTGTGGAGGGGAAAGAGTCAGGATAGGGAAAGTGAAGATGGGTCACCATTTCGAATTTGGAATGGGGGGGGGGGAAGGGGGGGTCATAAATCTGGAAGACAGCGGTAACTTTACCCTAAAATTAGAGCAGCGAAGGCTACATGGGGTACATGAGGGTGGGAGGGGGGGGGAGGTACATTGTTCACTTACCTGTATAGGCTCATCGTGAACTTGTCAACTGATCTGCCAATGCAAGTGAAGATTAATTAAATTTTTTTTTTTTTTAAATTGTGTAAATAGGTCAGTGCTTGATATATATGTCATTGCCATTGAATGGCCGAGTATCAGTCCACAGGTGAGATACCGCCAGTGTGAGGGAAATATATACATATATATATGTAGAACGTTCCATACAACTCATTGTTGACATTCACTTCAGAAAACAAACTGACAGGCGTTTTAAAAACAGTTTACAACTTTACGGTAAAATAAAACGCAACACGATATTGACGAAGTACTTAACCGAACATTTTTTGGCTTACTTACTTAATGTCCTAAGCGACTCTGCTCGTCTTAAGTTTCGACTAGTTTCACTAAAGTCCTAAGCTACTCTGCTGCTGGTCTTATGTTTCCACTGGTACTTCCTTACATGAATAAAACCATGCATCAGTGCCAGTCCATCACTCGTCTTCAATGATTGTTTCCATGAAATAATGGGGGGGGGGTGATAATAAACTATTGCTTTTAAAATATTTATTTGTATGTAAATTGGGATCGTCTTTGTCAAGGGGGGGGGTCACCATATCCTTTTTTTGTAAATAGAAGGCCGTAAAGAATGAGAAGCGCGGGCCGCAAAGTCATTTAAAATTTCAATTGTAACGCGTACCACGGTTTTTTTTTTTTAAAACGAGTAAAGACAATTGCTGAAGGTGGGGGGGCCTGATGAACTAGCCAATCGAGCAGGGTGCGCGGCACGCGAGCCGTAGTCTGGTGAACCAGCCCCGTAGCGTGAAAATTCTACAGCAAGGGGGCCCAGCCATTCTACAGCAGGGGGCTAGCCCAATAGCAGGGTGGGGGAAGGAAATAAATGTTACTAAGTAGAGAAAACAAGCAGAGGGGCGCCAGACAAAACGCGGGACGGGGGGGGGCGGCCTCCCAGACCCTCCTCCCCCCCGCACGCTACGGGCCTGTGGTGAACCCTGGTCTTAGATTAACAACAGACGCTTCTTTAGGTTAGTGCAGGCAGAATCAAAATACTTAAGTAAAAAGTGGTGAAATTTCTATTGGGATACTACACTGAATGAATTATGTTGTTCAAAGCAGAGATTGTTGACAAAGGAATCACCATGGTCATCATATTTACCATAGTCATCATAACATCATCATCTTTACCATCGCCATCACCATCTTTATTACCGTCTTCATCTTTAGTATCATCCTTAATACGGTCTTCATCTTTACTATCATCCTTAATACCGTCTTCATCTTTAGTATCATCCTTAATACGGTCTTCATCTTTACTATCATCCTTAATACCGTCGTCATCTTTACTATCATCCTTAATACCGTCGTCATCTTTACTATCATCCTTAATACCGTCGTCATCTTAACCATTATCCTCATTACCATCATCATTTGACCATCTATACCATCACCATTGTCGCTATGACAACATTCCATGAATGCTAATAAATAAGTCACCATCATCATCAGCAGCATCATCCCTCACTCATTACAACCTCATCCTCTCTAAGCGATGCTCATTGTCCTGAACAAACAACCCAAACCCCCCTCCACTCTTCAAACTGCTCGACCTTACCAAAAAAAAACAGCCCCCCCCCACCCCTCCCCGCCGCCATCTTGAGTCAACAGGCCTATAACGTGACTACTTGACGAGCACTGACGAGAGCGATTTTCCAGCGATCAGACAGAAAGAAGAAAAAAAATAATAGGCGCGTTTTGAAAAAGTAAACACAACTTTTTTTTTCATTTTTGGACCCCCCCCCCTCACCCTTTCCTTTTTCCCTCTCTTTTTTTTTTTCTTCCTTCTTCCTTTTAGCAAGGTCTTCATTTTTGGCAAGCCACAGAGCGGCCTAGCAAACCCATGATTGAATCTGTTTTACCAAATTCCTTCCGAGATTTTGAACATGCCCCGGTGTTGGTTCTCCCTTGTTGGTTTTTGGATAGGGACAAACAGAATTTTCAGGGGGGGGGGGCGGGGGACACTACATCCGGGAAATATGGCGGCGCCCGTCCACGGATGTTGACTCGGTCATCAAATCATATGGTGGAGCAGAGCAGAGTGTTGGAGCGGTGGATTCCTCCCCCAGACCCTCGGAGCTCCGTTTTTTTTTTACTGTTTACCTTGATCTTTTTTTTTTAAAATAAGACAACGTTGTTTGGGGTGTGTGCGGCTGGGCCCCGGTGGTGGGGGGGGGTGGTGATTGAATAAATAGGGAGATATTAGTACCTATACACACACACACACACACACACACAGACGGACATAGAAAGGAACATTTATTGCGAATAAAGAATAATTTACAGTAGTATTGTCTGTATAATGATGTTTGTAGATATTTTTGTTTTTATTTAACAGATTTCTGAAGATCATGTCATCCATCGAAAAATTTTTGTATTTGGTTATTCTGGTGAATTAAGGTAAAGTATCTCCCGACATACGGGGCCCAAATCCTACAAGGAAGAGGGAGGGAGGGGGATTTATTTATTAAGCAGTTGGGGGGGGGAGGGAAATTAACGAACAATTAACTATTAAATTATTGAAAGTTAGGTACATTTCACGCGGGGGGAGGGGGGTGCTTTAGTTAGATAGTATTATGTAGGGGGTGTGTGCTTTAGACAGCATTATGTAGAGGGTGTGCTTTATATAGTATTATGTAGGGGGTGCTTTGGATAGTATTATGTGGGGGGGGGGGTGCTTTAGATAGTATTATGTAGGTGCATTGCACGAAAAGGTCGAGAAACACTGAATTAGATGTGCAAGTTACTTTTTGTTGGCGCCTTCTTTCCAATATAAAAAGGGACGAAAAATATTCAACATCGATCTTTCAGCGCCCCTTCCTAGTTCGGCGCCCTGTGCGGTCGCACCACCCGCAGTACCCTTCATACGCCACTGCTCTCACCTACACATCGAGTGACACTGTCCCGGCGATCCTGGCACCTGACAATGATTGTTGGGGGGGGGGACGCTTGTCCGGTGAGGTGTGCATTTTATTCAGGGGCCAATCGCATCGCGCTTCTGCTTTGGTTTGAATGTCCATTGGTTGATGTAAGATGCTTGATTGCGTCGAATTTGAAATACCCACAGGCTAAAGTCTAGGACGGTATACTTTGCCAGGTTGCAACAAATTATACCAACGCACATCTGACACTTGATGACTGGATCATACCAAAGACACTGTATGTGGTATTAACTATATTTTAAAAAAGACCGCGTAATACCCTCTTTACTTAACGATGTTTTGAAATATACATTTATAGAAAATTCCCACCAGCATTCCAATTAAACGAACCAATTAAAAAAAAAACACATCACACACACACAAGGGGAGGAAGGGTGGGGGGGGGGTGTGAGTGTGTGTGTGTGTGGGGTCACTGAACAATTCTGTAAAAAAAAAAATCAAATAAAACGTTACCGCATGTCAGGTCAAAATAGCGACAAAATGAAAGGAAAGACATCCATTCTAATTTTATTGTAAAAAAGAAATTAAAAAAAAAACAAAACGTAACCATCCTAAAGTGGACAGACAGACCATCATAACATTATTTCCAAGGCACAGAGATGAGATCTAAAGCCTGACCCCCCCCTACTCCACCCCCACACCCTCCAGCAGAAGACAACAATTGCCATCTGTATTCAAACACAATCAAATTCCTAAGACAACAAGAAGCAGACGAATCAAAGCAGGTCGATGGATGAGGAAATCTAGGACAAATCCATGGCAGACGTCTTCCGTTTGCGCAGGCGCGACGATTAACATTTAACGTCACAGGGTTAGGCTCTTCTGCTATATAGTACAGTGGTGTGTGGGGGGAGAGGGGAGGAGGGGGGTAGCTGTGGGAAGGACTGTGGTAATTTCTGAAGTCCATATAAAAATATAAAAAAAGAACAGGAAACAATGGGCAGGTTACAAAAGTATCAATAAAATCAATATATTTATTTCAGGAAATGTTTCATCGAACAACTGTTCAGCTTCAAAGAAATGGAGGATAAAAAAACAAAAAAAAAAACACATTCGAGGAAACGGATTCTATTTATAGGCGTTTAAAAATAGTTGAAATCAGCGTTTCTCAAAGTTGTACGTTTCTCCGACCCACTATAAATGCCGTTTAGATTTTTAATTTGACTTTGCAGGTTAAAAATCTTACAGTTTAATTCACATTGAGAAAATAGAGTTGTAATCATGCATATATATATATATATATATATATAAATATATATATATATATGGGTTTTCGATCCATTTTTTAAATCGAAATCTGCTATAAAATGACTCCGCAACTGGTGTGTGTGTGTGTGTGTGTGTGTGTGTGTGTGTGATCAGAGAGGCCCACCATTCGTTGAGGGTCGTTTAGGAGGGGTGGGAACAATATTTACTCGCGGCAGCCTTACTTTAGGCATTTTTGTGATTACCAAACATTCTCTGTAAAGATGATTCCAGTGAGTGTTGACCAATTAACAAAAACATCAGGATCGGGACCAAAGTCATATTGGAAGGTAAGTGGGAGGGGGGGGGGGCAAAAGAGAACCTATCATAATGTCCCCAATAAGTTTCTTTCATGGGATTCGAATCCTCTGATCAGGTTCACGAAGTCAACGCCATCCATTCATGGCATTTATATGTACAAAATAAGTAACCAGCACAGTCCCATACTTTCAAAGGGCCCTCTTCGAGTTTAAATTAGGAGATGAGGATCCCAAATATCTCTAAAAATGTCTGATTAAACACACAGACCCATTTTCTGAAAAAAGCCAACAATAAAACACCATCACAACCACCACCACCACCTAAAACAACAACAATAAAACAACAGCAAAACACCCCCACCACCACCACCACCAACGACAACAACGAAACAACAGCGAAAACACCACCACCACCACCACCACCAACGACAACAACGAAACAACAGCGAAAACACCACCACCACCAACAACAATGAAACAACAGCAAAAACACCACCACAACCACCACCACCACCAGTAACAACAGCAAAAACACCACCAGCACCAACAACAACAACAACAATGAAACAACAGCAAAAACTCCACCACCACCACCACCACCACCAGTAACAACAGCAAAAACACCACCACCACCAACAACAACAACAACAATGAAACAACAGCAAAAACACCACCACAACCACCACCACCACCAGTAACAACAGCAAAAACACCATCAGCACCAACAACAACAACAACAATGAAACAACAGCAAAAACTCCACCACCACCACCACCACCACCAACAACAACAACAACAACAATGAAACAACAGCAAAAACACCACCACCACCAACAACAACAGAACAACATCAACAAAACTCCCCCTCCCCTACTTTAATACATTCTGCCAAACATAAAAATCTTCGATTCTTTTATTATTATCTTGGTGAACCCTATGAGATTGTTAATATCTACACATTTTATTGTACTAAAAATAGATTGAAATTGGGGCAACTCGGTGTTGTAGACGTGACATCATGAACAACTGGAGTAAAATTGTAATTAATAAAGTTATATTTTAACTCAAATTTGGACCAGGAAGTCGATGCATTTATAAAACAAGGAGGAAGTATAGAATATATTAGTTTGTTTACTATAACATTAGGTGAGTGGTCAGTTGTTTTTGAAGGACAAAGTCAACATAATCATTATCAATTCGAAAGTTCACAGTTTATATAAAACAAAAAATTGACAGCTTATTGATTTATGGTATAAACTACCAGATTTGATACACATTTTAACTAGCAGGTCACCTCTGACCGTATGGGCTAGTTTCTCTATGCCTACGAAAAAATTAATTAAATGATGAGATACGCCACTGAATATGTATGAACATTATTATGTAACCAATACATGTACTGCACAATGTTTCCCTTTGACGTTGTGCATGTGTGTGTGTGTGTATATACTTTTAAGAATTAGTGTATGAATTTATGTGTGTGTATGTATGTATGTATGTGTGTGTATGCGTGTGTGAATGACAGTTGTCATAATAGCTTTGTTGTTGGTTTCAAAGGTGTATGACGTTTGACCTAATTAGATGCTCCTTCATGTCCGTTTCACCTTGACTTTCTTCTTCAATATTTCCTCAAAGTGTTTACCAAGTCGTCCTCATTTACATCGGTACTGACCTATATATTGTTAAGTTCCTGAATACTTTATACATATGTGTATACATTCCAATGTTTTTTTTGTACATATATTTTAAGCATTTTTTAAAATATCTTAGAATGAGTTAATCATGTCGTCCGTAATATGATAAATATCTTTTCCCCCAGAGCCGGCTCTAATGTCATTGGGTCGCCCAAATTAAGCCCAGTGCATTTATGGAGTAAGGGGGAGAGGGGGATGGCTGGTGACGCGGGAGGGGGGGAAGGGGAAGAACTCGTGAAATAGACTTTCAGCTTGTTTTTTTTTTCAAAAGTTTCCACGCCTTCTAGGCATTCCCTCAAATCCAACTTCTCGCAAGTACAGTGCCGTAACGAGCTTAACTCGCGCCCGGGGAACAATGCCTTTTTAATACATTTTTAGCGCCCCCCATTCGAAAATCATATAATATTATATGTAAAATATACATTTGGCGCCCCATTGTGAGTAGCGCCCGGGGACATATGTACCCCCCCCCCCAGCTACGCCTCTGCGCAAGTATCAGTCCATTTCTACATTTTGTATCGACTAGCTTATTGTACTAGCGCTTCTGATAACACCATCCAAAGAGAGGTAACGTAGACATTTAATTAACGAGGCAAGAACGCCACCAACAGCCTAAGTAAATGTCACTACGAACACATTTTAACTCAATGTTTTCTTTTAGTTTACTTTGACTAAAGTGGTAGAATATCTGTTATCTTTGAAAAATATAAATTGATCAACAATCAAAGCTGATTTTTTTTGGTGAAATTCATGGACATTAGAATTAACGCTATTAAAAAAAAATATATTTTACTAAAAAAAATTTAATTTTAAAAAATAAAATAAAATTTGCAAGACCAGGATGGAACGAGGGTGTATGGCTGACTCCCTTGAGCACTCTAACCCGGCTAGCGATTTCCGTGCATTTGTTCATGTAAAATTTATTAATGCAGGCTGAAAAATTAATTGAAAACCATATTATGAGTGACTTTATCATCTTTCTTCTAAAGACATCACATTGTTTCATCTGTTTGTATTTCACACACATATACACACACACGCACACTAAATGTATATTAAATGGCTCATGTTTCTCTCTCTCTCACTCTCCCTTCTCTGCTTCTGTCTTCCTTCCATTTCTTTCTCGACAGAAACCTGTTTTGATGACGTAATTGTTAGGCAGATATATCTGGCAATAAGAAAATGAAGACAAAAAAAAAAAATTTAATGGGGAAAACCCGAACTTAATCCAATTTGGACTATTTGTTTATGTTACTAGGATATTTTGTCCCGAGGCATTGTGTAAACGAACACCGGGTATGAATAGCTGAACTTCCAACCAAAAAAAAAAACCTGGCCCAATCCGTTTTCATATTTTAATTGAAAATCCCAGAGATATGAAAAGTTTACTTTACCTACCCTCGACGAAACCTGCTAATAAAAACTTTTTTTTTTAATCTTATGTTGAGAACAAAAAGAAAAAGGGGGCGGTAACGGATGAAAATGTTACCCCCTATTTCTTTTCCCCCCATTTTTATATCGCAAGGATTCTCTCCCCCTGTTCTCTCTTTCTCCTTTCCTTCCACCCTCTCTCTCTCCCCCCCCCCGCCCCCACTTTTTTTTTTTCTTAGGCGGTGTCCTGGAAAAAACTTGCACCCATTAAAAAAAAAAAATTGACGATGATACAGATCCAAAAAAAATGATCAACTGTGTTGTTTATGTTGGGGCCTATCAGAGCAGGAAACAATTATCCGACAAGCATAACTCTTGTTTACACGGATTGCCGCCACTTGGACTGCCGCTGAAACATTTGTAGTTTTATAAGGAGGAAGAGTTCCAATGTCGACTTACACCACGGGAAAGAAGACGAGGGGAAGAAAAAAAAAAGAAAAATGGCGGCTGTACGGTTTAGCATTGTGCGGGTGGGTGGTACGCGTCAATAACCGTTTAATGGGAAGCTATTTTTTTTCATTTCTTCAATAAAACGATGTTATTGTTAAACTTTCTTTGTTGTTTCATATTTTAATTAAAAGAAAAATAGAATTAGTTGAAATAATACATAAATGAAGTTCGAGGCTTTGAGTGTAATAGAATTTAAAATTGGATGATAATAATAAAAGGCCAGCGGCGGCGGTCAAGCAGGGGCGCCGCGAGCGAACAAGGGCCCCAGGGCAGGACATCATTGCGGGCCCCTTAATAAATAATGAGTCGTAAAAAAACTGATATGGTCGGGACGGCCAGGCCCTCTTACAGATGCGGGCCCCCCCTGGCAATGACCCTCCCCCTGCCCTCCCCTCTCGGCGTGCCTCCAGTCAAGTATGAGGTCGATGAGGGGGGGGGGGAAATTCATGGTTTATTACATCATAGACCGAGAAAACAAAAATACTTTAAAAAGACGAATCAAAGTCAACCTATCAAGATTTAGCGACTAAAAATGTAGTTGTCGCACTAGGTGCAGCAAAAAAAAACAACAAATCACAACAAAAAAACGAAACTAAACAAGCAACAAAACAAAAATAAACCTCAATGAAAGAGCCGCATTTCCGGTTATCATTATGACAGGAATAAAATGGAGCAAATAAGAATGTATGATTTTGAAGTAGAGCGGGATTTGGTTCACCCAACCGTTTATAATCTTATATATTTCAGGTCATGGTGCCTCCATGACCATTGCACTATCGGGCTATGGTGGGGGTTGAAAGAATGGCGCCATAATAACCGTCCCATCAGTCCTTTATAAGGTCTGAAAGATTTCATCCCATCCAAACAGGGGCGTCACACACACAATGTAAACAAACGTGCATCCCATTTTGTCTAATATACGTATGATTATGTTACTAGCTGTACCCTTGCAAAACCTTTGCATAGAGTTATATCCCCTAAAGCTTGATCGGTAGACTAGGTTATTTTTTTTTGGTTTCGGGCAGATCCGATTTTTTTTCATGATTGTATTTTAAACTGGAATACTGTTGTATTAATTCTTTACTTTCGATTTAACGCAGAGCCCAAATCGCTTATATATATATATATATATATATATATATATATATATATATATATATATGTATATATATATATATATAAATGTATATATTATACTTGAAGTTAGCCCCACGACATAAGCCTAAAGCTGGATGTAATATTATCATAACAGTGGGAATAGGGAATAGGACGGAACAATGTTTAAACCGGTAGAAATGTTTGGGTGTCGAAAGATATTATGTGCTCTAAAGTGCTCTTTCATCACGTATTGTGCACATATTGTTGATAATAAGATCAATGAAATTAAATGTATCAGCTATACTTCATAGCAATATAAAAAAAAAACATTTTTTTCCGGTGATGTATCAATGATAAAAAAAAAAATAAGTAAATAAAATCACGTGATGTAAACATAGATATAGTGTTTTATTGAACGAAGACATACTTGTTATGTTCAACCTGAATAAATATTGCTTCTTGTGTGGGAATCCACATTTGATATTTGGTTCTATTAAAAAAAAAACAATTATTATTATACAGGCCACTAGGCGCCAATATTACACCCCCCACACAGTCCAGGTAATCATAATACTTAATGACTCAAGTGTATATTCCATCGCTATGAGGTAAACAATCATCTCAGTTTACACAAAATCCTTACTTCTGTTTACTCAAAAAAAAAAAAGTCAAATAAACAAAATAATGAATCTTTCAACTTTCAGGTTTGTTTTTAAAAAAACACACACACATTTTCAATGTTCTAGAAATGTAAACAGATTTATTACAGCAAGACTGCTTAGCTCTAGTCTCATTATACAAGATAGTTTATTTTTTTAATCTAATTGTTTTAAAAAAAAATATATAATTCATCGAGTAACGAAGGGGAATGTGGGTCTTAAACAGTGTTTCCCGTATTGGCTAAGGGTGGGCAAACATTTTGGAATCGCAAGCCACAGCGGATTCTTAACTTTGGCTGGAGGCGTGAGATAATTAAAGATTGAGCTTTTATATAAATTGATATGGACGCCGTTGATGTGAAGGAGCTAAAGGAAGGGGGTGGGGGTCGGATCAGACAGTCACGTGGGCCGCACTGGGCCCTAGAGTCATAGTTTGACAATGACTGGGCACATAAAGCTAGCGTATGCAAAATTACCTGTCTTAGCCTCTTAGCGCATCAGATTAAATATAAATGAATCTCTTAAGGGCCCAATTTTGTAGTTGGGGGGGGGGGTTGGGTGTCCCCTTAGTTTGCCTATGCATGAGAACGGCCCCGGCTAGCCACAATGCCGGAGTGCATGCCACTGGTTCAAACCAGTTCAACGCCGGTATTCTTGATCATCCTTGGCGAAATCTTGGTCATTACAGTATTAGTTGATTACGGCGAGGGTACGGAGATGCCGGTGTGCATGCCGTTAAATCGAGCCAAAGCGCCACCTAGTTGCCCCCGGGGGCCAAGTAGAGCCACTTTCTAATCCTTACACGGGTGGGGTTGAATGAAAATTACAGGCCCGTGCAGCTCTCTACTTCAGGCGTGAGAAGTTCAGATGGGACCAGGTAGTGCTGTATGTATACATCAATTGCATGTCTACTGTTCATTGGTGTATTGGTCTAAATGTGCTGTTAAAGCACATATTGTTTTAGCACAGCGTGTGTTGAATCCTAGCTAATGGTGAGACAGCTTAACTGCTACGGCCATATCATTCGGATGGACCCCAAAAGGTTGCCGATGCAATTGTTCTACGGAAAGCTTTTCGCCTAAGGCTCCAGACAAAAAAAGGCATCTAACGAACAAGGTTCGAGAATAATATAAACGAACATTTAAAATGGACCAATCCGAGGTCAGTATTCTTAGCGGCGGTTGCATCCGACAGAGTCAAACGGCCATCTTATGTAAATCACCGAGCAGTGCATCTGGAGCAGACCGGCCGCCAACGTCTCACAGCTGCAAGAGCAAGACGACAGCAGGCAGCGATAGTATTCACCACAACCACTCGCAAACCCTGCTCTCACTGCGGCCGCCCCTGTACTCCTACCCTGCTCTCACTGCGGCTGCCTCTGTCCTCCTACCCTGCTCTCACTGCGGCCACCCCTGTCCTCCTACCCTGCTCTCACTGCGGCTGCCTCTGTCCTCCTACCCTGCTCTCACTTCGGCCGCCTCTGTCCTCCTACCCTGCTCTCACTGCGGCCGCCCCTGTCCTCCTACCCTGCTCTCACTGCGGCTGCCTCTGTCCTCCTACCCTGCTCTCACTTCGGCTGCCTCTGTCCTCCTACCCTGCTCTCACTTCGGCCGCCTCTGTCCTCATACCCTGCTCTCACTTCGGACGCCTCTGTCCTCCTACCCTGCTCTCACTGCGGCTGCCTCTGTCCTCCTACCCTGCTCTCACTGCGGCCACCCCTGTCCTCCTACCCTGCTCTCACTGCGGCTGCCTCTGTCCTCCTACCCTGCTCTCACTTCGGCCGCCTCTGTCCTCCTACCCTGCTCTCACTGCGGCCGCCTCTGTCCTCCTACCCTGCTCTCACTGCGGCTGCCTCTGTCCTCCTACCCTGCTCTCACTTCGGCCGCCTCTGTCCTCCTACCCTGCTCTCACTTCGGCCGCCTCTGTCCTCCTACCCTGCTCTCACTTTGGCCGCCTCTGTCCTCCTACCCTGCTCTCACTGCGGCTGCCTCTGTCCTCCTGCCCTGCTCTCACTTCGGCCGCCTCTGTCCTCCTACCCTGCTCTCACTGCGGCTGCCTCTGTCCTCCTACCCTGCTCTCACTTCGGCCGCCTCTGTCCTCATACCCTGCTCTCACTTCGGACGCCTCTGTCCTCCTACCCTGCTCTCACTTCGGCCGCCTCTGTTCTCCTACCCTGCTCTCACTGCGGCTGCCTCTGTCCTCCTACCCTGCTCTCACTTCGGCCGCCTCTGTCCTCATACCCTGCTCTCACTGCGGCTGCCTCTGTCCTCCCTTCTCTCATTGTTGCCTAAAAAATGACGTAAACACAGTCTTATATGTTCATATACACAGTGGCGTTTATAGGGTACTGCGGTTGGTGAGGCCTCACAGGGGCGCCGGACTAGAAAGGGGCGCCGGACTAGAAAGGGGCGCCGGACTAGAAAGGGGCGCCGAAAGATCCGCTGTTAAATGTAACTCGCACAGGGCGCCACAACAGCTAGCAGCACACATACACACACATACACACACCTACACAACAACAAAGCAAATCAAAGTTCGTTAACACAATAAAAGTTGGATGGGCTATTAAGCTTGAGGTCATTTATTCATACCTCAAAACAGAAATCATATTGAAGCGTGTCGATTACCGTTGGATTCTGTTTACCTCCATTGCTATGTTGTTTTTCCGGAACTGATTCCAGACCTGGGTGGTCCATTGTGAACGTATTATTGTATATCATGTACATTAGAAATATAGATTTCACATGGGAACTTCAATAGATCTACCTGTTTTTTTTAAGCAAATATTGCCTGTGTGTGTATTGTGCATTGATCTGATTGTGTGTTGTTCCTTGATCTAATTGTGTGTTGTTCCTTGATCTAATTGTGTGTTGTTCCTTGATCTAATTGTGTGTTGTTTCTTGATCTAATTGTGTGTTGTTCCTTGATCTAATTGTGTGTTGTTCCTTGATCTAATTTGTGTTGTACCTTGATCTAATTGTCTGTTTATGTTGTTCCTTGATCTCATTGTGTGTTGTACATTTATCTAATTGTCTGTGTGTGTTGTTCCTTGATCTAATTGTGTGTTGTACATTGATTTGATTGTCTGTGTGTGTTTTGTACATTAATTTGATTGTCTCTCTGTGTTGTGTACATTGATTTGATTGTCTGTGTGTGTTTTGTACATTGATTTGATTGTCTGTGTGTGTTTTGTACATTGATTTGATTGTCTGTGTGTGTTTTGTACATTGATTTGATTGTCTGTCTGTGTTGTACTTTGATTTGATTGTCTGTGTGTGTTTTGTACATTGATTTGATTGTCTGTGTGTGTTTTGTACATTGATTTGATTGTCTCTGTGTGCTGTACATTGATTTGATTGTCTGTGTGTGTTGTACATTGATTTGATTGTCTGTGTGTGTTTTGTACATTAAATTGATTGTCTGTGTGTGTTGTACATTGATTGGATTGTCTGTGTGTGTTGTGTACATTGATTTGATTGTCTGTATGTGCTGTACATTGATTTTATTGTCTCTGTGTGTTGTACATTGATTTGATTGTCTGTGTGTGTTGTGTACATTGATTTGATTGTCTGTGTGTGTTTTGTACATTGATTTGATTGTCTCTGTGTGTTGTACATTGATTTGATTGTCTGTGTGTGTTTTGTACATTGATTTGATTGTCTCTGTGTGTTGTGCATTGATTTGATTGTCTCTGTGTGTTGTACATTGATTTGATTGTCTGTGTGTGTTGTGTACATTGATTTGATTGTCTCTGTGTGTTGTGCATTGATTTGATTGTCTCTGTGTGTTGTACATTGATTTGATTGTCTGTGTGTGTTGTGTACATTGATTTGATTGTCTCTGTGTTTTGTACATTGATTTGATTGTCTGTGAGTGTTGTACATTGATTTGATTGTCTCTGTGTGTTGTACATTGATTTGATTGTCTGTATGTGCTGTACATTGATTTTATTGTCTCTGTGTGTTGTACATTGATTTGATTGTCTGTGTGTGTTGTGCACATTGATTTGATTGTCTCTGTGTGTTTTGTACATTGATTTGATTGTCTTTGTATGTTGTACATTGATTTGATTGTCTGTGTGAGTTGTACATTGATTTGATTGTGTGTCGTACCTCGAGCTGATCGGCTGATACTTGTACCACAGCCGTTGTTGGGGACCTCAGGTAAAACGTTTATACATATTAAATTATTGCCCTAGGCAAAAGTACCCACCTTGTTTCTTCTATAGCATTAGATTTGACAGCAATTCGTATTTGATGGGTCCTTTTGGGGGGTGGGGAGGATGGGATGGGGGGGCTAGGGTGGTCACCCAGTTTGCCTTTCTGTAAGAAAACGGCCCTGCTTGAACAATAGTACAGTTTTCAAGTAGTGCATGACTTTAACTGACAATATATCCTACATGACAATATACTATACATGACAATATATTATAAATGACATGACAATATATTATACATGACAATATATCCTACATGATAATATTTTATACATGACATGACAATATATTATACATGACAATATATCATACATGACAATATTTTATACATGACATGACAATATATTATAAATGACAATATATCGTATTAGTTGATAATTTTCCTCATTTTTTAAAATGTTTTAAATAGCCGTGCATTGCGACGATTGGCAATATGTTTGTGATCCAGTTCGACGTGTTGGGGGTTACGGGTTCAAGCCTGTGAGTCGATAACGTGTTCCCCACCAACCACCTGCGTAGTTACTATATCAAGTTACACAGGAAGACCATAAATTTGACACATTGTCTTATATTTAATTTTTTTTATCTCTACATTGTCTAATTTTTATTCTCTACAAAAGACGCGTAACACACACATACAATTCAATATGTTCTAAATCTATTTAAATTACAGATACCATTCAATGTATAATTAAATCAATTCCGAAACATTATAATAAAACATTGTCTCCCCCCCCCCCCCGTTATATCAAAAACAAACATCATTTAACCGGCGGTGCCTAATACACGAGTGTGTCATTAGTGGGAGTCCCGCGACCCAGAGAGATTGTGAAATATTCCCGTCAGTTTCAATGCAAACGAAATTTTTCAAAGGAAACCCCAGCGCCGGATTTTTGTCTCCCAGGTGTTCTGTGGCACGGACAAACACACGCGCACGGGATAGACTAACCATTTTAATACATGTCATGTCTGCTGGATCATATGTTCGCCCTTCTCACACGGGTGGGCGGCTTCCCTGGACCTAACCCCTACCCCCCCCCCCCACTTTAAACTTACGTTCCACTATTTATCAAATGTTGCCGGTTTTACTTTTTTTATTTTTCCTTTTTTTTTCCTTTTAATGTTTAGCTAAACTTGGAGTTCTGCATTTGAAATTGTGTATATATCTGTTCAAGTGTTCTGTTCTTTATCTCTGTGGCTATATGTGCATCTGCTTTTAGGAATAAATACTATTTACTACGAAATATTAATGTCTTATAATAAGCGTAAACTATTATTTTGAGATTTAACATTTGATCTCATTTGCAGATAAATCTGTGACTGACTGTTGATTTTGTTGTTACCGATATGATTCTGTCTGCAAATATTTCGCTGATATTGTACTAGTTCACATTAAAAAAAAGAGACCATTTTTTTTAAACTTTGTACATTTCATTATTAAAAAAACGTTTAGTATAAAAGTTTCAGAGTAGTTTCCCTTTAGTATAGGTGGTTTATTTATACCAGTATAGGGACTCTTTATTGAGTATTAAGTATAGTTGCTTTCAAGTTCAGTTGGCTTTATGTAAGACAGACATGTTAATTAAATATCGGTATTTTGTGCGTCATTTAGTCAATTAGGTATTTTGTACGTCATTTAGTCAATTAGGTATTTTGTGACTCATTTAGTAAATTAGATATTTTGTGCCCCATTTAGTAAATTAGGTATTTTGTAGAGGAGACAATTTGTGATGTGGGCATTCTATAGAGTAGGAATTTAATATAGAAGGCTTTCTGTAGTGTAGACATTTAATATGGTAAATAATTATAGTTATATATATATATTGTACTGTAGTGAAAGCAAGATCATATTGTAGACATTTAATACAGTCAACATTCTGAACACTACGCATTCTATAAAGTAGACATTTACTTTGGTAGATATTCAGTGCATTTAACATTCTGTACGTTGGGGCGGCTCGGTTAAGTTTGCATTGTGTATAGTAGACATTCTGTAAAGTAGACATTCAGTAAAGTAGACATTTAGCTATAGCTTATATAATAAAAACTGCTGTAATTTTTTTTTTTTATAAATTCGACCCACGGAGTTCAATTATTCCCAAAGTGGTAACTCCCCCCCCACCCCCCACTTGTCTCACAGAATTTCATTTTCGTGTGTATGTATGAATATATTGCATGACATTTCATTTTTTTTTTTGGTGTGTTTCACGTTAAAAACGTTGTCTTATTTTTTACTTTTCCAGTAGGCCAAGCGAACATTCAGCTCATGTCTTTGAAACTAAAATAAAAAAAAAATCAGATGTGGAAAGCCAGCTAGATACAAAGATATAAACTCTTATATTTTATTTTATGTTTTCATCTTTTATTTTTCCAAGTTTCTCCAACTCAATTTTCGTGCATGTCTGATAGGAAAATATTTCCTACATGGAGATTTTCTTTTGATTTTTTAAATCTCCAGTTTTTTTTAATGTCATTGTGTACGTTTTTTCTTTCTTACTTCTAGGTTTTTAATTTCTTAAATTCTCATTTTTTTTTTGTTTAAAATTTTATATATGTATGTGTGTATGTGTAAATATATATATGTATATATAAGTATGCATGTATGTGTGAGTGTGTGTGTGTGTAGTTTTTACTTTAAACATCTTTTGTTCCATTTCCTTTTTTTTACTTAACTGTTAAAAAAAAAATGAAAACTTGAATTTAAAATAAAACAGTAACATTTTGTTTCACATTTTTTTTTTCAATCTTTCCTTACAGTAGTTCACACTTAACCAGCAGTAACCACAGAAAACATGGCGGTAACTGGCATTTATTTATTATTTAATCAAAAAATGATGAATTCACGGCACGGATGTACATTCTAAAAGGAACATTTTTAACTGTGCATGAATATATTGACCAAAAAAAATATATAAGTTTTAAATGGTGTGACATATTTGATTGAAATATAATTTATATAAAAGTGATTTCGGCTCTGCGTTAAATCGAAAGTAAACAATTAATACAACAGTATTGCAGTTTAAAATATAATCATGAAAAAAATCGGATCTGCCCGCAACCAAAAAAAAAAATAACCTAGCCGCGTCCTAGCGTACCGATCAAGCCTAAGGGGATATAACTCTATGCAAAGGTTTTGCAGGGTACATCTGGTACCATATAATATTTTAAAAAGAACATTTCAGGGAAATTCGGAGTAATAGAAAAAAAAAATCAGCCTGCTTTGCACTGCCTAGTAAAACTAAGTTTAAAACTCCCTAAGTTCAACAATGCCGAACTTAGGGGTTTGGGGGCCCGGGGGTGGGATTGACCTCTTTAGGGGTCCCTGCATTTTGACATTCGACACCATGACATGCGATAATGTACTTAATATTTAATGTAAACAAAAATTGGGGGGGGGGGAGGGCCTACCTCAAGCTGGGGGGCCGGGGGAATTTCGAATTTGGACCCCCCTCCACCCTACCCTAGGTACGCCTCTGAGTCCAAAAGAAAGGTGTTTACGAGGAGAGATATGACCGGGGTCTGTCAAGTTCCTGTAATGGTGGTATAAGTTGTATTTTTTTACTTAAAGACTATCAGCCCCCTAATGTGACTGTTTTATGGTGCCCTCTTTTATTCCCCTCCACACCCGATAGAGCAACGGCCATGGAGAAACCAAAGGGAGCTGGCGAGTACTGGAGACACACGTGTAGTTGAACCCGCAACCCACATCATTGCCAAACCGGGTTCACTACAAAGCCACCCCATCTTGATAGGCTAGAGAGTAGAGTTGTTTATTTATTTATGAGGTCATCAATGAAAAAAAATTTTTTTCCTTTTAATCTGCAAACACAACAAAAGTAGAATCCCCAGTTTTTTTTGTATCAGAAAGACCAAAAAAATAAAAATAAATCAAAGTGCATTTCTTTCGCAGTTGTCCAGATGTAGCATTTCAAGATTTTTTTCTAATCTTTTTAACTTCTGCTAGGTGACGATCATCCTTTTCAACGGTTGACTGATGAAAATCTAAACTTTGAACAAGGTTACTTCACCCTCTCCCCCCCCCTCATTTTAGTGATTGTCACCCCCTCCTCCTCCCCACTCCGATTATCCTTCAGCCTGCTGCTCTGTTCGGCTTGTTTGGCCACATCTAAACTGGGCGGCTACCAACTCTGGACATAAGCAACTTTAAATTTCAACAACAACAGAAAAAAAAAAACTAAAATAAACAACATTAACTGTTCATTTGGTTAATTTTTTTTTAAACCACCGCCCCCCTTACCCCCACCCCCACAATCATGCCACCATCACTGTAAAACCAACCCTCCCCACCCCCGCAATCATGCCACCATCACTGTAAAACCAACCCTCCCCACCCACACAATCATGCCACCATCACTGTGAAGCCAACCCTCCCCACCCCCGCAATCATGCCACCATCACTGTAAAACCAACCCTCCCCACCCACACAATCATGCCACCATCACTGTGAAGCCAACCCTCCCCACCCCCACAATCATGCCACCATCACTGTGAAGCCAACCCTCCCCACCCCCGCAATCATGCCACCATCACTGTAAAACCAACCCTCCCCACCCCCACAATCATGCCACCATCACTGTAAAACAAACCATCCCCACCCCCACAATCATGCCACCATCACTGTAAAGCCAACCCTCCCCACCCCCACAATCATGCCACCATCACTGTGAAACCAACCCTCCCCACCCCCACAATCATGCCACCATCACTGTAAAACCAACCCTCCCCACCCCCGCAATCATGCCACCATCACTGTAAAACCAACCCTCCCCACCCCCACAATCATGCCACCATCACTGTAAAACCAACCCTCCCCACCCCCCAATCATGCCACCATCACTGTAAAATCAACCCTCCCCACCCACACAATCATGCCACCATCACTGTAAAGCCAACCCTCCCCCACCCCCACAATCATGCCACCATCACTGTAAAATCAACCCTCCCCACCCACACAATCATGCCACCATCACTGTAAAACCAACCCTCCCCACCCACACAATCATGCCACCATCACTGTAAAGCCAACCATCCCCACCCACACAATCATGCCACCATCACTGTAAAATCAACCCTCCCCACCCACACAATCATGCCACCATCACTGTAAAACCAACCCTCCCCACCCACACAATCATGCCACCATCACTGTAAAGCCAACCCTCCCCACCCCCACAATCATGCCACCATCACTGTAAAGCCAACCCTCCCCACCCCCACAATCATGCCACCATCACTGTAAAGCCAACCCTCCCCACCCCCACAATCATGCCACCATCACTGTAAAACCAACCCTCCCCACCCCCACAATCATGCCACCATCACTGTAAAACCAACCCTCCCCACCCCCACAATCATGCCACCATCACTGTGAAGCCAACCCCTCCCCACCCCCACAATCATGCCACCATCACTGTGAAACCAACCCTCCCCCCACCCCCACAATCATGCCACCATCACTGTAAAACCAACCCTCCCCACCCCCACAATCATGCCACCATCACTGTGAAGCCAACCCTCCCCACCCCCACAATCATGCCACCATCACTGTGAAACCAACCCTCCCCACCCCCACAATCATGCCACCATCACTGTAAAACCAACCCTCCCCCCCCTCCCCAATTGCCTTTTTCTCCATCTGATGATTTACAAACTGACAAAACTTAAACATCATTTTCTCTTGCCCGACCAAAATCCCTAATTCATCTTTCGACCGCCTCCCACCACACCTTCCCCCAGATTACCTGGCCGAAGACACAGTGTCTTCTATTCAAACAATACATGTACGTCTTAATTGAAATGCTTTTCAAAAAAAAAAAAAGAAAGAAAAAAAAGTAATTCGCTTTTATAATGGCTCGACCTACCCCCACCCCCCTCGGGTCCCACCATAACCCACCACCCCATACATACCCACTCACTCTCACTCTCTCTCTCTAACACAAACACACTCTCTCTCACACACACACTGAGCTATAGAACCAGCCCAAGTTAAAAAAATGGGTTTTCTAAAATTCTAAATTGAATAAATTCACAACAAAAAAAAGTCATCGTACAATTGTGTCAGGCTCGGGTCAAAGGTCGGAGGCTATCATTACAAGTTTTGCATAATGAAAAGTGAAACCCAAGCCTTCAATTTTAATGCACAATAAACCACGCAAGGTAGTTGGGGTGTGTGTGTGGGGAAGGGGGTATGTACCCCCCCCGGGGCCAATCCAATAAAAAAAAACAACAAAAACAAAACAAACTTTATTCGTCCCTACATTGAACTGGGTCAAAAGGTTAAAGTTCAGTTACCCCTCCCCCCACCCCTTCATCGCGGTTTCCTCCAAAGCTCTGTATCTCTCATACCAATGTTATACAAGTTTCTCTTTCTGTCATTTAGATGACTCCCTTTCCGACACCTCATCCCTAACGCCCTGCTCGCCTCCCTCTGTTAACCCCCTCCCTCCCCCCCCCTCCCTCCCCTCTCACTCCCACCGCACCCAATTTTTTTCTTCTTATTTCTTTTCTGCAAGTTTTAAGAATATTTTAAGGTGAGTTTGAATGTTGCCACGGGTAAAGGTAAAGGGGGGGGGTGGGCTGCAAGTTGAGGGTGGGGGGGCGTTACAGGGTGGGGGTAGGGTGGGGAACAGGGTGATGCGTTCATATATTATAGTAAGATAGATCTTGAATCAACGAACGGACATCTCTCTCTCTCTCTCTCTCTCTCTCTCCCTCCCTCCCTCTCTCCCCCTCTCTCTCCCCCTCTCTCTCTCTCTCTCTCTCTCTCTCTCCCTCCCTCCCTCTCTCCCCCTCTCTCTCTCTCTCTCTCTCTCTCTCTCTTTAATATTATAACTATTATTGGGGGAGAGAAGAGAGTCTGAAATTTTCATGAATAAATCACTGAATTTAAAGTGAAAGGGTGGTGGTTGGGGGGGGGGGGAATAAGGCTCATACAGCTAATTAACTTGTGGCCGATGGTAAAGAGAGAAGGGTGTGTGTGGGGGGGAGGTGGGGGTCCTCTTTTCTTATTTTTTACTTATTTGATGGGTGTAACTAGGGTGCTGGGGGTGGGGGAGGGGTGGGGTGGGGTGAAAAAAAAAAGGTGTGTGTGGGGAATTGAGATAAAAAAAAAAAAGAAAAAAAAAAGGGAAAGTGACAGGGATGAACGAGGGTCAAGGTCATTAAAACTTAATGCCACCCCCACCCCCCCCCCCCCCGCATCCTTCTTTTGTCGGTCGTTTACGTCAGACCTGATTAGTAACAGGTAGTAGGCAGGGGCGTATACAGGCGTTTAGTTTTTGTCGTGAGGGGGGGGGGCGGGGGATTAAGAAAGATATCCTCACAAAATTTTTGTTCAAACTTTACTCCTGTGTGTGTGTGTGTGTGTGTGTGTGTGTTTGTGTGTGTGTGTTTGTGTGTAATTGAGTGTCTACAGATTTCTTTAGTCTAAAAAAAAAAATTAGCTTTCCCTACCAATGACAACTCCGACATTTTTTTTTCGTCAAAAACTAGTTTTATGTATTGCGACCCCCCCCCCCACCCCACCCACCCCAGTGTGGCAGTTGTTGAACACAAGAGCTGAACGGTATGATGGCGCGACGTCCATCTTGAAATCACCGTTGTAATTCAATGAAGTGGTTCTGCAGCAGACGTCAAGTCAGGCGGATGTGAACCGTCGCACGCCAAAGCCGATTTTCCAAAATTGTTTAATTCCCGCAAAGTCAATACTTTTCAAAGCCTAGCGCTACAAAAAAAAAATAATGTTTCAAAGAAATGCGAGATTGTAATTTATTTGCACCTGTTAAAAAAAAAGCACGAAAAATGATGTGCTATAATGTGCTACAATGTGCTACTTTTGTTTCATACGTTTTTCAGCTACTTTGGTTTAAAGGGTTTTGGCAACGCCGAGTATTGTCGGCCATCATTTCGGCAAAAAAAAAAAAATCGCTTAATTCACACGTCACTTGTTCGCTGCTCGCACATTTTATGTTATGTTTTGTTTTTACAATAATTTCCTTGAAAATTCCATGTTTCTGGGAATTAGGGGACCCGCTAATTGGTGTGTACTCCCAGCGTGGCTAATTGAAGTAGAGCATACGAGATCAACACTCCTATAGCCAGTCCTAATATGGGTGTCCGTTTCCCGATCTGCCGATTGTTGTTGACAAATATGACTGGAAAAATTATCTATCTATCTATCTATCTATCTATCTATCTATCTATCTATCTATCTATCTATCTATCTATCTATCTATCTATCTATCTATCTATCTATCTATCTATCTATCTATCTATCTATCTATCTATCCATCCATCCATCCATCCATCCATCCATCCATCCATCCATCCATCCATCCATCCATCTATCTATCTATCTATCTATCTATCTATCTATCTATCTATCTATCTATCTATCTATCTATCTATCTATCTATCTATCTATCTATCTATCTATCTATCTATCTATCTATCTATCTATCTATCTACCTATCTATCTATCTACCTATCTATCTATCTATCTATCTATCTATCTATCTATCTATCTATCTATCTATCTATCTATCTGTCTGTCTGTCTGTCTGTCTGTCTGTATTATAAGTAGTAATCGGTCCTGACTCCTGTCTGTGTGACACATTGTCTTGCGTATGGGTGACAAATAAAGCGGAAACAAGTAAGAGACATACTTTGATAGACGTATGTCATAACTACAAATACTACTGTAGTTACATATACCACTGTCACATATTTATTGCTTTGACAAATTATACTACGACATATACAGCTGTACCTTATACAGTTATGTTAGTGCACATATTCCTTGAGCATAATAACTGAGTTAGTATGCTCTTTTGTATGTGCACGAAATCTCTGAAAGCACTGCAAAGAACAACAGCAGTGAACAACGTCCCCCCCCTTCCCCAGCATCTCTCAACCATCCTTAAATACACCAGCAGACATATGAAATCATAGAGATGAAAAAACCGACGTAAACTTCACAATTTACATCTGAAACATCCCATGACATCATCAGTGATTTACATTTTACCACCGTACACACCACCACCACCACCACTGGTATAATGGTGCCACATCCCAACCATCGGAAGCACTACATTCCACAGCACCCGTCCAAAGAACTCGCTACATCTTCATTAGGAAGGCCACAAAGGGCGTCATTCTCCACCTATTAACTGATGCCGTCCCCCCCTCTCTCTCTCTCTCTATATATATATATATATATGTATATATACAACAGTGTACGGCAGATTATGTCATATGTCAGTGTCAAAGACATTATTAATCGGTCAGTTTCCCCGACAACGGCATCACCGGAATGCCTCGACGACCCCCCCCCCTATCCCCTCCATCCCCTTCTCTTTCCTCCCCTCCCCCCCCCCACAGACTTCTCTTGTCATTTCATCTTCCCCCCCCCCCCCTTTCCCCCCACCTTCCATACTGTCGTTTACAACCCGGCAGGAAACATTTCTCCGCCAAACAAAAAAAAAATAACAAACAAACGAGGCGAGGTGGGGGCTGGGGGGGGGGGTGTATCCGAAATATCATATACTATAACAGTTTATGAATCAGAGGGCAAATTATAGTGTAGCGCGCGCGTGACAATTTTCTAGTCCACCCCTTTTCAGCCCAACTCTGACTGACCTCCCCCCCCCCTTACCCTTTCTTCCTCCCCCCCCCCCAAACCACTTCCTCCCTTGCCCCCTCCCCCCGCATCGTTTAATTCCAACGCAGTCATGATGAATGAGTAAGAAAATAGAATGGAATGGCATTTATCTCCGTGTGCCAGGTACTCATGTTTTTTTTTATTTATAGCTTCGTAAGCCAAAATAATTTTTTTTTTAAAAGTAATTTAACTATGATGTGTTGAAGCGTTGAACTTAAGAAAAAAAAATTAAAATTAAAATTAAAAAAAAAACAATGTACATTTAAAAAAGTTATTCCAAGTAACGAGCAACAAACAAAACAACAATAAAAGTTATTTTTAGCAAACACTGACATATACAGGTATATTGATTTTTAATCAATACAGTCCGTTGTTAATATCATGGCGAATAAACCAACAATCGTTGTATTTATAAATCATTACAATTAAAAAAATATCATATAAATATATTTCACAATTTATTCGCGTGAGTCTCTGTAACGTTAGATAGTTTGGTCCACCGTGGCGCCTCCGTGGTGGAGATGTACAAATCGCACTGCTATCCCGATAATGACCGCAGATTCACTACATAGAAACATCTCAGGAATATCAAAGGTGGACATTTGCTCTAAGCAGGGGTGGGCAAATGTGGGCCGCATTGCTGTATCTATCTATCTATCTATCTATCTATCGATCGATCGATCGATCGATCGATCGATCCATCCATCCATCCATCCATCCATCCATCCATCCATCCATCCATCCATCCATCCATCCATCCATCCATCCATCCATCCATCCATCCATCTATCTATCTATCTATCTATCTATCTATCTATCTATCTATACAAGCGTATCCACATAATATATGTTGAAAATGGATACACGATCAAAAGTACATGATGTACATACAAGAAGGACATACATCACACAATCACATACACAATGGAAAAAGTAAACGTCACACGCCCACACGACGTACAAATTGTCACACTCACACACATACACACACACACAAACACACATACACTCACACACAAACACACACACACCAAGCTACACTCACACACACACGCACACAAACACACAGACAATGTCACGCTGCCACCATCACCAAAAAATCACAACTCCGCCACTGTACACACACACACACACACACACACGCACGGACGCACACAGGCACACCCCCGGGTACAGTCAAGGTAACCATTCCTATAGTCTCCCCCCCCCCGATACCTGACACCCCCTTAACAAAAATAAAAAAAACAAACTGAAATCTCATTTACATTCCGTCATTATCCAAAGCATCCTTTCACTCCCCCCCCATCCCCCGCCCCCCACCCACGCCTCCCCCCACCTCCAACCCCCCCACCCACGCCTACCTGTGTTATTTTTTTTAATTGTCTATTCTTCGTAGCCCCCTCCCCCACCCCAACCCCCCCCCCCCACCTTTACCTTTAACCTCTAATTCTACTATTACATTTGGTATGTTAGTAGGTTTACATTATGTTAATGTAATGACGTCTGGGTTCATTATAAAGTAATCATTTACATTTTGCTCCCCCCTTTCCCCTCACCCCCCACCTCACCCCGCCTGCCTTTTTTTTTCTACCGTCCCTCCCCCCCCACCCCACCCCCTTTTTTCCCTTTCTCTGTCCAAAAAAAAAAATGACAATAAACAGTTTACAACCAGAATCTTATTTATCTCCACCTAAACTTATCCGCTTATCCTAACCTAGTTTTATCTTTTAATTCCTTTTTTTTTCTTTCTTTCATTTCGTGCTATCATTTCTTGATTCTTCTCCTTAAACCCTCCATTGCTCTCTCTCTCTCTCTCTCTCCCACACACACACACATTGCATCCCCCTTTTCCTCGGCAGCATCTTTCGTTCCTGCCTCTTACTGTTACAATTAATAATGCTTTAAAAATATTGCTTTTATTCCTGAAATTAGCTTTATCATTAATGTGATTCCACAAACAATTTATTTTTTTTTTTTATTTTTGGTCTGTGTTCTAGTTTGAAAAAAAACCAAAACAACAGCCAACGACTGACTTCTCTTCCCGACCCTCTCCCTGGCAACCAGATGCCGGTGATCATTAGGTTTTTCCATAAACAATAAAGATAGAGTTGTGGCATGAATTATAGTTGCCAGATAGTGGCAAGGGTATACAAATATCGGTATGAAAATGCCTGCTGCTAGCCATGATGTATCGCAGTCTTCATTCACGCGTTTTGCTAGTGAAGGTCAGACAAGGTCATTCAAGGATAAATAAATTTAAAAAAAAATAACAACAACATCAAATCGTTAAATAATATTATTGTCCAAACCAATGCAAAATTTAATAAATAAAAAAAAATAATCTTAAAGCCAAAACTAAAATAAGATATACCAATTTGGATTGCCGAATTATATTTAAAAAATGGTTAGGCGGGTATGTAGCAAGCCATCTGGCCTTCCTTATCTGGAGCATGCAGATACAATCAGGATTATGCTATCTGCAGCGGGTTATCTTTTAGCTTTGTGCCAGGCCCGTCGTGTTTGTACGGGGATCATGAATCGGAAAATCCCGTTGTCAGGACGAGTCGCTTCAGTTCTTCATCTTCTCTCTACCGCTGCATGCCAGGTAATTAATAGAAACATGAAGACTTTGAATTCATGATGGTTTTGAGTTCTTTTATTTTGGTTTAAAGAAATTGAAAAAAAAAATAAATAGATAAAATGAAGGTTGAAAAAGAAAAATTGGAATTTTACCACAAACAGAAATATGCTGCTAGAATTATTTTGGAAAAGTTCAGAATTATTGTAAAGTGTGACGGGCAAGTTCTGAACGGGAGAAGCTGATTCTTTCTGACGTGATTGTGTATGTTGATTGTGTGTGTTGATTGTATGTGTGTTGATTGTGTATGTTGATTAGGTGTGTTGATTGTATGTGTGATAATTGTGTGTGATGATTGTGTTCGCTCATTGTGTGTTCTTTTTTGTGTGTTGATTGTGTGTGTTGATTTGGTTTGTTGATTGTATGTGTGATGATTGTGTGCGATGATTGTGTGTGTTGATTGTATGTGTGCTGATTGCGTGTATAATGATTGTGTGTGTTGATTGTGTTTGCTTATTGTGTGTTCATTTTGTGTGTTGATTGTGAGTGTCGATTGAGTTAATTTTATGTGTTGATTGTGTGTGTTGATTGGGTTTGTTGTTTGTGTGTGTTTGTATATTTGGTTACAAACCTTTCCTAAATTGATGTGCTGTATAAATGTTTATTACCAAGCGTGTAGCCTTAAGACTATATTAATATATAAAGCGAGCATTGTTGATATAAATCAAACCAACTGCAAAATTGTTCACCTATCAATTTACTAAAGAACTGAATAACATCAATGCAAGTGCATAGAGTAAGGCGCTTAAAAAAGTACGTATGTTACACAGAGCCGTATGTTACACAGAGCCGTATTTTACACAGAGCCGTATTTTACACAGAGCCGTAAGTTACACAGAGCCGTAAGTTACACAGAGCCGTATGTTAAACAGAGTTGTCTGTTACACAGCGCCGTATGCTAGACAGAGCCGTATGTAAGACAGAGCCGTATGTTACACAAAGCCGTATTAACGTTTTTTGATGGACCTTAGGCAAATGCAGATTTGGGATAGGCGTACCTGGGGGGGGGGTAGGGGTGCCCCCCCTCCAATTTTTCTGTATACATTAAATATTAAGTACATTATCTCATGTTATGGTGTCGTATGTCAATATGCAGAGGTCCCAAAAGAGGCCAAGCCCCCCCCCCGGACCCCCAAAACCTAGGTTCGGCATTGGATTTTGGGGTTCTTGGCAAAGTTACATTTTGAGAACCTGCTCTCTCTCTCTCTCTCTCTCTATCTCTCTCCATAAATATATGATACTTAATTTTTGGTCAATACATCCATACAGTTTACAGTTTAATGGAATTAGTTATTACGTATGCCTAAAGCCCCCTGCTAACACGTTTTCATATTACTCTTTCGTACAGATAACCTGACTGGCAGAATTCGGCAACTAGCTAACACATCTTGAGAGGCATAAAGTCCCTAAAGCATCGTGAAGCCACCGAAAGCCAGTCAGTCAGTACACAACAACATCATCTGAATCAAAAGTACACAACAACATCATCTGAATCAACAGTACACAACAACATCGGAATCAACAGTACACAACAACATCATCTGAATCAACAGTACACAACAACATCATCTGAATCAACAGTACACAACAACATCATCTGAATCAACAGTACACACAACAACGTCTGAATCAACAGTACACAACAACAACGTCTGAATCAACAGTACACAACATCATCAACTGAATCAATAGTACACAACATCATCTGAATCAACAGTACACAACAACATCATCTGAATCAACAGTACACAACAACAACGTTTGAATCAACAGTACACAACATCATCAACTGAATCAATAGTACACAACAACATCATCTGAATCAACAGTACACAACAGCATCATCTGAATCAACTGTACACAACAACATCATCTGAATCAACAGTACTCAACAACAACGTCTGAATCAACAGTACACAACAACATCATCTGAATCAACAGTACACAACAACAACATCTGAATCAACAGTACACAACAACATCTGAATCAACAGTACACAACAACATCTGAATCAACAGTACACAACATCATGTGAATCAACAGTATACAACAACATCTGAATCAACAGTACACAACAACAACATCTGAATCAACAGTACACAACAACATCTGAATCAACAGTACACAACAACATCTGAATCAACAGTACACAACATCATCTGAATCAACAGTACACAACAACATCTGAATCAACAGTTCACAACAACAACATCTGAATCAACAGTACACAACAACATCTGAATCAACAGTACACAACAACATCTGAATCAACAGTACACAACAACATCTGAATCAATAGTACACAACATCATCTGAATCAACAGTACACAACAACATCTGAATCAACAGTACACAACAACATCTGAATCAACAGTACACAACAACATCATCTGAATCAACAGTACACAACAACAACATCTGAATCAACAGTACACAACATCTGAATCAACAGTACACAACAACATCTGAATCAACAGTACACAAGTCATTCTTTGTTTTAGTCGTCGGGACAATCAGCCTATGTGTATGAATGTCTTTCTACCTAAGCACGTAATCTATCTATCTATCTATCTATCTATCTATCTATCTATCTATCTATCTATCTATCTATCTATCTATCTATCTATCTATCTATCTATCTATCTATCTATCTATCTATCTATCTATCTATCTATCTAACTATATATCTATCTATCTATGATTTATTTATGAGTACGTGTCTCTGTGACGTGTGTATTCAGACTAGACATTTGATTTCATCCCCGCCTGCTAGATTACATTCGTCCAGAAATATTACCTGATACCACTGTCTACAGATCAAATGCCATTCTACTCACGGCTTCTAATATCTCGCAGTGCAGCAACACCCCCCCACCCACACCCATTACATTCTCCTGGTAGACTCAGCCCCCTCCCCCCCCCCGAGCGTTTATCTCACGACGTGGATTGAATCATGGCGCGCCCCCTGTGTGTGTCGCATGGAAGAAAGTTCAAATCCGTCATAGCGTTCCGGCACCCTGCAATCATCATAACATTTCAATATGGCCCGTTTTTCTTGGGGCCACGTTATCGCGTGGAGGTGTTGCGGCGCCCTCATTCGCCCTCTCCTCTCCCCGCCGCCGCCCTCCTGTACCACCTCCACCACACCAGATGACCCACGAGCACGGCTGACCTCTGACCTCCAGGGGGAGGGGAGCCAGTCTCAGATGAGATAGCGGGGAGCAGTGAAGGAAACCACTGCATCACACGTTGATAAGTCGGGACTGTCCACTTTATATATATATATATGTTTTAGTTCAGACAAGTTTTAATAGCGAGTTGGGGGAGCTAAGGGTTGTAGGCGGGGAATAAAACTTCGTAAGGCTTGAAGGAGAGGGGTTGGGGGGGGAAGGGGGCTGTATGTCGTTTTATTTATACTGGGGGGGAGTGAAGTATAAATGAAATATACAGTATAAATGAAGTATAAATGAAGTATAAAGTATAAACGAAGTATAAAGTATAAACGAAGTATAAAGTATAAATGAAGTATAAAGTATACATGAAGTATATAATGGAGTATAAATGAAGCATAAAGTATAAATGAAGTATAAAGTATAAATGAAAAATAAATAAAGTATAAAGCATAAATGAAGTATAAATTATAAACGAAGTATAAAGTATAAATGAAGTATAAAGTATAAATGAAGTACAAATGAAGTATAAATATAATCTATCGGTGCTCTGAAAGTGTAACCATAG
>JAGDYQ010000014.1:7429614-7446903 GCA_021962125.1 Bulinus truncatus | reverse complement strand
AGGCCATAGGTCACTGATATTGGTAGGATTTGAACACACCACCCTCATCACATTCTCATCTACGCAAAGATCTTAAGAAAACATTTCCTTCAGCTTTTATGATTTTTATTTTTAAATGTACTTAATTAAATGGTGGGTCGTCTTCTTGCACTCATCATCAAGAGAGAAGAGTTCCACCTTTACATAACCGCACCACTATATCAGCCTTTGAACCTCAAGACTGACTGCACTTATGTACCATACAGTTGTGTGTGTCTGTGGGGGGGGGGGGTATTCTTGCACTCATCATCAAGAGAGAAAAGTTCCACCTTTACATAACCGCACCACTATATCAGCCTTTGAACCTCAAGACTGACTGCACTTATGTACCATACAGTTGTGTGTGTCTGGGGGGGGGGGCATCTTTCGATCGACTATACATAGGACGATCCAGTTTGTCAAACATTACACAATAAATAAATTATTGCTGTCTCTCAATGAATGCAAGTGAACTTTGTTTTCCTTTTTTTTTTTTAAATGACCCAGCAGATACAGTTCGTTATTAGTACATCGACTGAACACGTTTAACTGACTCAACGCGTTTAACTTGCTCAGTGAATCAGTTAATCGCATATAGACCCTCCTGTTTCACAGTCAATGCATAATCATGTATTAAGGTTAATGACAATAGCGTCTTTTACTATTTCCCTCCCCCCGGAGGGGGGGGGGCAAAATATTTTGGGAAACTACTGAACTTTCGGGGTCCCTTAAGCCAATTGCGAGTAGGCTACGACAGCTTGTCACTGGTAGTATCACGTGTCCTGGCGGCGGGGGTCCGTCCTTTAGCTGGTCACTGTTAAGATCAGATACGTCATGGTCCACTTGTTCCTGCTAAACCAACGGGTCTCAAAGTTTGGGTGTGACCCCCCACTTGGCGTGGATCGCACCATATTTTAAGCCTCGAATAAACCATATATATAATAATAGCGATTTGGGCGCTGCGTTAAATCGAAAGTAAAGAATTAATACAACAGTATTCCAGTTTAAAATACAATCATGAAAAAAAAAATCGGATCTGCCCGAAACCAAAAATAGCCTAGCCTACCGATCAAGCCTAAGGGGATATAACTCTATGCAAATGTTTTGCAGGGTACAGCTAGTAGACTATGATATACGTCCTTAACATACTAAGTTAACGAGTTTCGTACCCACTTTGGAAGTCTGAAAAATCTACGGAGTTTGAAAAAAATCGAAATTCCAGACTTTGAAAAACCGTATAGAATTAAATACGCAGTGGCGTAGCGAGAGGGGCAAGGGGCCATCATGCCCCTGGTGCAAGAAACAAATAAAGAAATAAAGGGAATCCCCATCGAGACATAATTAATTAGAGCTGGAGAGAGAGAGAGAGAGAGAGAGAGAGAGAGAGAGAGAGAGAAATGATTGGGGGAAGGTCGACAACTGCTATTTTAGTTGAGCTTTTCACTACATCAGAGTTACTCCCCCTTTTGCTTAAAAATACCATACACCATTTGTCCCCATACAATGTTTGGTTCAAGATGATGTATATTGCGAGTCTTGATTTATGTTATATAAAATTCAATATTGAATCTACTCTAATACTAAGACTTCTTCGCCAACTATCATTTCTACAAAACTTATTTATCTCCTCTTGTAAAATCCAAATCTAACTTCAAACTGATCTCTACACTAAAACTGATGACGATACACATGTATACCCAAGCCGTCCTAATACTCTCATCTCATTGGAAGACCAATCAGAACACTGTACGCATAAACAAGTAATTGTTATATTCATATGTATCACGGGTTCATCCAATGACATAAATACCAAAAAAAAAATAAACAACAACTAATGCCCACCAATATGAGCATTACAGTATAACTGCTAGTGACTGCCACATTGATCTCCCCCCTCCCCAACAATAAGTTTGTTGACATCACGCCCTCGTTACCCTACACTGGCCTACATAGACTCACTTAAGTTTTTTTGTTAACATTCGGGTTTAAACAGATGGACCGTGTCTACTAATATCCCATAATATGCAGCTCACTTTAAATAGAAACAAAGGAATAATGGCTTCCTTGATCTTAAGGAGTAAAACAACTGTTTCATACAGCGTTCTCAAATTTTGTTAGCGATTCGCGACTTACCGAAAAAAAAATATTGTCGGTTTTTTTCGACCCGCGTGTTAAGAAAGTAAAAAAAAATAAGAAAAGATGGTCTAAAAATATGTTCTCGGTTTAAGTAAGTCTGAGACATTTCTTGAAGACCAACTTCAAAGGCAGCTCGCACCCAAACTTTTGAAAACCTGTTGGTTTAGCTTGAGGGACCATTAGTGGTAAAAGATCCCCACTGAAATTAAACACTGTATACATATATCAGTCGAATACCGTATCAGTCACACTGTATACATATATCAGTCACACAATATATACATATATCAGTCACACTGTATACATATATCAGTAATTGGATACATCTATCAGTCAAACTGTCTACATTTATCATTCACACACTGTATACATATATCAGTCACACACTGTATACATAAATCAGTCACACACTGTATACATATATGAGCCACACAGTATACATATATCAGTCACACACTGTATACATATATCAGCCACACACAGTATCCATATATCAGTCACACTGTATACATATATCAGCCACACACAGTATACATATATCAGTCACACTGTATACATATATCAGTCACACACAGTATCCATATATCAGTCACACACAGTATACATATATCAGCCATACACAGTAACCATATATCAGTCACACACAGTATACATATATCAGCCACACACAGTATCCATATATCAGTCACACACAGTATCCATATATCAGTCACACACAGTATACATATATCAGCCACACAGTATACATATATCAGTCACACTGTATACATATATCAGTCACACACAGTATACATATATCAGTCACACACAGTATCCATATATCAGTCACACACAGTATACATATATCAGTCACACACAGTAAACATATATCAGTCACACACTGTATACATATATCAGCCACACATTTTACATATATCAGCCACACAGTATCCATATATCAGTCGCACACAGTATACATATATCAGCCACACAGTATACATATATCAACCACACATTATACATATAAATCAGTCGCAGTATGAACATATTCTCGATTCTCATCTCATCTCTCCAGAGAGAGTGTCAGCACGCAACTGCCTCATCCCACTCATTGTGCTGATCACTTTTCTCCAATTATAAAAAGTCTCCGGAGAAGATGATCAGCGCCACCACACTAGGTACCTCGTAACCCTTACAACATTTTCTCTTCGAATAATTACATAGGCCAGTTTTTAATATAACTTGGGGGGGGGGGGAGCAGGGGGTGGGGGCAGTTACACAAAATTTGCACCCTGTTAAATTAGCTGTTAGTATTGTAATTTTATTGTTTCTTTAGCTCATATTTAGCAAGTAATATTGTTACTTCTGATGTTGGCAAAAAGTAAACAATCTAGGGTAAAAAAAAAAATTGGTGGACTTAATTTTTTGTATAGAATATAATACAGAGCATATTTTTTTTTTTACTGTAAATAATGGACTTAGTATTTGTATAGAATATAATACAGAGCATTTTTTTTACTGTGAATAATGGACTTAATATTTGTATAGAATATAATACAGAGCATTTTTTTTTACTGTAAATAATGGACTTAATTTTTGTATAGAATATAATACAGAGCATTTTTTTTACTGTAAATAAAGGCAACTTATTATGCTTTTTCTTGTTTTTTAATGTATTTATTATAATCAATAGTACAAATTAGTTCTGTCATAAATCGACTGGCAGTCTGAGGAGTGGAGTGGATGCAGTGTTGACATGAACTAATATAAATTAAAGGTAAACATCATATCATAAAAAAAAAGGTCAGTGCTGTCAGGGCCGTGGCGAGCTTAACTCGCGTCCGGGGCATGATGCCCCCCCCTGCCCACCACTCACTACGCCTCTGAGTGCTGTGCTTCACCTTAAAATGAGTGGTGGGGTCGCAGACTAGATATGGCCCGAGGCCGTGGATTGCACTTGTCTAGTTTAGGGTGTCCTCCAGCCATCATAGGCTTTTATTTTAGGGTAGCAAAGAATCCCATGCTCTAAACTCTAAAGTACCACATATTCCGCCCCTGGCTAGCAGTACAACAAAAAAAAAGTAATGCACGGGGCGCGCAGTCCCACACTCCCCATATATTTACGCCACTGTATCTCTTGATGTCAAAGCAACACAACCTGACAGTTGAATCTTGCATTGTCTGATTCTTTGACCAATCACAAATGACTAATCAGAGGCGTCCCTAAGATGGGGAGTGGGAGGGGGGGTCCAAATTCGAAAGTCATCCCGGGCCCCATCTTGAGGGGGACCCCACATTTTTTTTACATTAAATATTAAGCATATTATTTCATGTCATGGCGTCGAATATATCTGTTTAGTACCACGTGTGTGTGTGTGTTTTTTATAAATTTAGGTATGATCTTTCTGAGCTTAGGCCTTTGATGAATCCTGTCCAATGGGATGTTGTTAAAAATAAAACTGATTAAGTATTATTGCATACTATATAGTACAAAAACCGATTCAAATATATATATATATATATATATATATATATATAGATAGATAGATAGACAGATAGACAGATAGATATATAGATAGATAGATAGATAGATAGATAGATATAGATAGATAGATAGATAGATAGATAGATAGATATAGATAGATAGATAGATAGATAGATAGATAGATAGATAGATAGATAGATAGATAGATAGATAGATAGATAGATAGATAGATAGATAGATAGATAGATAGATAGATTGTTAGAGTTTTCGGTCTCCCCACCCCCGGGCAACACTAAAACAGGTTTACTTTATTAGGAACGCCAGGAAAATAAAGTACAACAAGAATCCCCCCATTCACCCCCCCCACCCCCTTAATTTTCACGGCTTTTGAATTTGATATTGCACTGAACCATGGGGTGGGAGGGGGGTGTGGTGACACGAAAGCGCGGTGAGCTGACAGGCCATTCAGTCTTAGCTTGCCCAATGGTAAACGACCCCCCCATCTCTCCCATTTGAAAAATAAAATGACTATCATCATTGTTAAGTAGAAATCATATTATAACATCATAGAGTGAACCCCCCTGTTGGCAGCCAATATTCTCTGAACCCATGATTTTCACCAATCTTTATAAATGTGAGGGCCCCTGAAAAGTTCTAAAACTTACTGTGAGGCCCCCCTCGGACCATATTCCCCCCTCTCCCCCCACCCTCAAGTTTAGCAATCAAGATAAGTACTGAAAAATAATTTATGGAGGACGCAAAGCCCCCCTACTTATCAGGTCTAACAGTTTTTCGGCCCTGCCACCTGCTTATCAAGTCTGTAAAATGTGATTTTTTTAGAGGGTTTATTAAGAGGCACAGTTATTTGTATTGAAAAGGTTTTTGACTTATCTCTCACACACACACACCCTCAATAATCCATCTACTTCAATTTTCAGATATGACAGCAACATCGTTTACACTGAGATTGGATGACAGTGCCTTGGCTATTGAAACAGACAGGAGTGTGGTACAGCTGAACCCATCAATAATGTTTACGCCACGTGACTATAAAACACAAAACAATCTGTTTGTAAACAATCAACAAAGAGATGATAAAAAAATATCTGTCTGTCCCCCTTCCCCGTCTTAGCCAGAGTGATGGAGGGGAAATGCTGTATGGAGGTGGATTGGAGCTGGTGGTGGGGTGGGGTGGGGGTGGGGAGGAGGAGACTGACATATTAGCTTGAGTGCCCTTTGTCATTTCATTCCAGGACACCTCTAGTAGCCTTGTTCTATCTAATTGTTGCCAAATATGGCACACCTCAGTGGCCAGGAGAAAAGATGGAACAAAGGGCGACAGGAAGCGACCCCTGACGTCTCAAGTAATTACAAGTATCACGCCACGTACTTTCGGTTTGGGGAAAGGGGGAGGAGGGAGGGGGCGGCGAGTGATACGATTAAAACAGCAGACGTCAGTTTGTCAAAAGTAAACTAAAATTTTGTTTTGAACTTTTAAAAAAAAATATATTGCTTCTGTATGTCGGAAAAAAAAAATCACTTTTCGCTTTATGGACCATTTGCATTATTATATAAGTCAAAAATAATGAAAAATGAGAGCTTAATCCCCCCCCCCATTCCCATTTAATGAATATATTACAAAATTCAGGACCCCCTCCCCAAGCCCCTACCCCATTCCTCTATCACAGAAACGACCACAGGTCAACGCTTTATCTCTGCGGTCCTGTTATTAGAGATACCAAATTTATTTTTTCTGTGTTTCCAGAAAAATAAAAATCGCTTACCATTTTCCGTCTAGGTTCGTATTTTTTTAATCTTGTATGTTTTCTTTTTTGTTTTTTTTAAATCACTCTGCATTGATTGATTATTAGGATTTAGATATTTATATTTTGACTTAATCTAAAAAAAACATGTTTATTGTCATCTAGTGGCTGTTTTATGCGACGGACCTGAAAAAGTACTCACACATACTAACAAAACAGAGTCGTTCTTATGGATAGGTATACTCAGAGCCGGATTTACAATTTTAGGGGCCCTGGTCCAACAAAAATGTGAGGGCCCATTTTGAAATATTGATGTGTTTTTTTTTAATAATTTGTATATACTACTCTACATTTTGGGGCCCTTTGTTTTGTGGGGGCTCTAGGCCACGGCCTAGTCGGCCTATCTGTAAATCCGGCCTTGGGTGTACTATGGGACCACTTGGCGCCCCTATATTAAATTGCCTCTTCAAGTATTAATTCTTACTCAATATGATGCTGTCGATGCTGAGAGATTCCCGTCAGATACCTTGTCAGGGTCCCCCCAATGGGTCTCTGGAAGTTTCTGAATGGTGCCCTAAAATATCTTAGAGAGGCTCGGGGAAAAATGGATGCCGCCCGGACACATACACACCCAGACACATGAACTGAAGCACAAACATGTAGACAGACACATAAACAAAAACACATGAACTGAAACACACACACACACACACACACATACACAGACTCATACACTGACACAAACACAAGTACATAACCTGAGACACACATATACACGCACAAACATTTATACTGACACATTTACACGCCGACACATGCACTGACACACCACATATTCAAACAAACATATAAACGGACACACACACACACATACAAACAAAAACATACACTGATACACACATTCAAACATAGACATAAACGGACACACACACATACACTTACACTTACGCTGAATTACACACATGCACACAAACACATAAACTGACACACACACACATAAAAACAAACACATACACTGAGACACACATTTGTAAATCGCAAAAAATACACACACACACACACACACAAATACACACCACAGAACAACAAACTCGCATACAAAGACACACCAGCACACAAAGACACACCAGCACACAAAGACACACCAGCACACAAAAGACACACCAGCACACAAAGAAACTATCATAATACACAACAGCATTCACGAGCACTCATTAAATAAAAGGAGAGAGAAAGGGAGAGAGAGGGAGAGAGAGAGAGAGAAAGGGAGAGAGAGAGAAATACTGTTGTTTTGACATTTGAGTCCACAACCAAAACACAAGTAAAATGTTGGATTAGATTCTAATCCGGTACAAAACAAACATTTCCACATGAGATCGAACTGTCTTTGTTTTCACTTTTATCTTCTGCATTTTCAACATTTGACTCAACAGCCGCAGTGAGGCAGGTTGTGTTGTTTACCCAGCATGCAACAGTTGCCTATTTCTTTTTTGGTTTTTGTTCAAATTTGATACTCTGTTTCCTTTTCTCTCAGCGTGGATTAAATTCACAAGTACTGTACTTTTAGTTTACACCAAGGCAGAACGATTATTGTTTTTAAAATATATTTCGTAAACATTTTTTTTTTATAATCTTACATCCAGACTATACATTTCAGCAATTACCGGCATTTAATGTGTTGAATTCATTTTTATAGGTACTGACTTATATACAAAGTTACTGACTTATATACAAAGTTACTGACTTATATACAAAGTTACTGACTTATATACAAAGTTACTGACTTATATACAAAGTTACTGACTTATATACAGACACATTTTTCTGCCAAACAGATACTTTTATAGATATGTGTGGCTGTAGGAAAAAAAATATTACCTGTTGGATAACATTAGATTTAATAGGAATTGTGGGGGCTTATGGGGAGGGGGGTATTCACTTATTATGTAACGCTTTTTTTCGGGTAAGATCGAAGCCAATTAAAATGTTAACCACATCTCTGCTGTATCAGTCTTCTAGGTTCGTCAAATAATAACATATAATAGTACCTGTATCAGTTTCTAGGTTCGTCAAATAATATCATATACTAGTCTAGGCGAATGTACTGATCGGGTAAGATCGAAGCCAATTAAAATGTTAACCACATCTCTGCTGTATCAGTCTTCTAGGTTCGTCAAATAATATCATATACTAGTAGGCCTACCTGTATCAGTCTTCTAGGTTCGTCAAATATACGCAATTACGCATATACTGGTTAGTACCTGTATCATTGTAGGTTCGTCAAATAATGTAATATACTAGTACCTGTATCAGTCTTCTAGGTTCGTCAAATAATATCATATACTAGTACCTGCATCAGTCTTCTAGGTTCGTCAAATAATATCATATACTAGTACCTGTATCAGTCTTCTAGGTTCGTCAAATAATATCATATACTAGTACCTGTATCAGTCTTCTAGGTTCGTCAAATATACGCATATACTAGTTAGTACCTGTATCCTTGTAGGTTCGTCAAATAATATCATATATACTAGTACATGTATCATTCTAGGTTCGTCAAATAATGGCATATACTTGTATAAGGTCTTTATATACATTGTTCATAAATTGTATAAACTTTCACCATGGTTTATAAAAAAATGTAAGTGTAAGTAGCTGCAGCCTACATAAACATAAAATGTGTTTCTATAAGATTTCACTGTGTCGGTCTGTGAATGGGTTCAAATTATCTCAAGTTTTGTTTCTGAGGTCCACGCCCACTCCGAGGTGAATTGTTTTTGTTTTTTTTTATCGCAAGATGTTTTGATACACTTGAGGAATTGATTTGATGAACAAATGTTGAATCTCTTTTGATTTTATCTTTTGGGAGGATTGACTCCTACACAGCAAGCTTTTGGGAGTTGTTTGAATTTGTTTCGTATTTTTTTTTTAAATTGTGAGACATGTACGTGTAAATTAAAGCCTGTCACTATTATGTGTGTATGTATGTGTGTGTATGTGTATGTGTGTGTTTATCTGTGTGTGTATGTGTGTGTGTGTATGTATGTATGTGTGTGTGTATGTGTGTGTTTATGTGTGTGTATATGTGTGTGTTTGTGTATGTATGTGTTTATGTGTGTGTATGTATGTATGTGTATGTGTGTTTATATGTGTGTATGTGTTTGTATGTATGTATTTATATGTGTGTTTGTGTACGTATGTGTTTGAATGTGTGTGTATGTGTATGTATGTGTTTATGTGTGTGTTTATCCGTGTGTATGTATGTGTGTGTATGTATGTGTGTGTATGTGTATGTATGTGTGTGTTTATGTGTATTTGTGTGTATGTATGTGTATGTATGTTGTGTATGTGTATGTATGTGTTTATGTGTGTGTATGTGTGTGTGTATGTATGTATGTGTGTATGTGTGTGTATGTATGTGTATGTATGTGTTTAAATTATGTGTTTGTGTATGTGTGTATGTGTGAGTATGTGTGTGTATGAGTGTGTATGTATGTGTTTAAATGTATGCGTATGTGTATGTGTGTGTATGAGTGTGTATGTATGTGTTTTAATGTCTATGTGTAATAGTGTGTATATGTGTATGTTTGTGTATGTATGTGTTGATGTGTGTGTGTAGATACAGAGACGTTCTTACACATTTGTCCATATGCTGTTATTTGGGGGGCGGGGGGAGGTGGCGATGTCCAAGGCCAAAGTACCAGTCGAGCCCCTGTCCCCCCCTTATAGAATCAGATTATACAGTAATTTGTATCAGAAAGATGGAGGGGGGAGGGGGCATTCGGCGGTAGAGTCTAGGCGTTGGTCTAAGTTTTTTCTGTCAATAATAGACACAGGCTCTGAAAGTGGAAAGCACGGAGTAAGAGAGGTATTAAAAAGACTGTTGCACGAAATAAATGGAGATTGGGGGAGGCGAGAGATGGAGAGAGAGAGCACGAGAGATGTAGGAAGAAGAGTATAAGGGGGGAAATGGGTGGAGAGGGGGGGTCTGAGAAGAGGAAGAAGGACATAGAAAGAAACAAAGACACGAAATAAGGGACGGAATGGAAAATCCCCCCCCCCAAACATTCATATTTATGTATGGCCCTGACCTTTTAAAAAAAAAAAAAAGATACCGGACCGGATGTTGTTCACTTTTTTTTTTCAATAAAGTGACATAATGAAAGTCACTGGCATGCATATAAAACAAGGCACTCCATTTTTGCACTTCTCTGCGACCAGAGTGACAGGCTCCTTGCGTTCTGTACCTGGCATGTCCGATAGACCATTGTATACACTGACGTATACAGGGGGCATAAATATCGCTGAAAGAAAAAAAAAAGGCCAGTTTGACTGCCAGAGAAGGATCACCGCTCCTATATCATATGCCAGGGCCCTCGGGAAGTGTATAGGCTAATACGTGTAGTGTGTCCCGAAATGTAATGTGCAATCCGGCAATATACCATGTACATTATACATGTATCTACAGACATGGCTATAGCCCATAAATCTTTTCAAAGACGAACATAGTGCGGTAATGGTTTCACAGAAATAATAAATTACCTTGCGCTTTATGCTGAAAGAGTGGGTAACAATGCTGGACTAAACGAATCGACACATATCATCAGAAACTCGTGTAATAGCATTGTTTGCGTGTGCATGTGTGTGTGTCTGTGTGTGTGTGTGAATTTCAGAGTTCATCTTAAATGTTTTTTAAATGTTTTGCCAGAATTTCGTGCCTGGCATATAATATTTGCTGTCATTGTGCTGAAATATCATAAGGGGAGAAATTGTGTGATGTTTCAATTTCTTTTCATTATGGCTTTCCCGAACACCATTAAAAATACAATCTATCTATCTATCTATCTATCTATCTATCTATCTATCTATCTATCTCATCTATCTATCTATCTATCTATCTATCTATCTATCTATCTATCTATCTATCTATCTATCTATCTAACTATCTATCTATCTATCTGCCAGTAAATTTGTAAGTCTGTCTGTCTGTGTGTATGTTTCTACATATCTGCCCTATCAGATTCTATATAGGTATGTATGACTATCCGCTAGTCTCTTTCTGGCTATTTGTCTTTTTTCCTGTACATCTGTCTGCCTTAATGCTGCCATCTCGCTAGTTTGTATATCTTTCTTTCTTCCTATGCCCATGTGTCATTTGTACGTGTCTACATATACAAGCTGTGCCCATCTCTCCCTTCTTCTTTCTCCATGGCTTGAGAATCAGACATTGCGAGCCTGTGATACTTTTCCCCTTCATTAAAAAAACAACAGCCTAGGATAGAATCCATGTTTCCTGGAGTCTCCACCATCTCACTGGGTAATCAATATGTCACGTGAAGTTGACATCTATGTAGGTCTTAGTATTTGAAATACAACCTGGTTACTGACTTCATCAATAATCACTCTTTATTACACAGACCGCAACAAATGGTGTGTACCAACTATACTATCTGTTGCTTGCTACTTTATTACACAGACCGCAACAAATGGTGTGTACCAACTATACTATCTGTTGCTTGCTACTTTATTATACTGACCGCAACAAATGGTGTGTATTTTAACTATACTATCTGTTTCATGCCCTTGTATTACACAGACTGCCACTGAATGCAATACCGTTTTTTGTACTCATCTTTCCCACATACAGCCTGCACCCAAGTCAGAGCAAGTCTTGATCTGTACATATTTAACTGGACGTTGCTGGTATATCGACTGTTATCTTTGAACCCACGCAGTACCTCCCCGGCTGCACTGATCTAACTTTCCTGCCAGTTTGAATGTACATTACACCCCACTCGCTTGCTGTGCAATCAATACATTACACTAACTGTATCTTTTTTTTATTAAAGAACGCGCTATTTCAGGGCAGTTTACCTTATTTTTTTGTGTTGTTGATGGATCACTCATACAGGACTTGGTTAAGCTCCCCATTGATTCAGTGGTTTTACACAAACGGTCGGTAGATGGCGTTACCAACACAAACGGTCGGTAGATGGCGTTACCAATTGAGACGGGTTAATCAATGGAGCTTAGAAAGGATTGTTGGACAGAAGTTTTTTGTTTCTGATGGTGAAAGGGGGAGGGGTTGGGGGGAGGGGGTCGTGAACAAACGAACTTTAATTGGTTTAGCAATTATTTACGTTCTGAACAATGGGATGTTAAAGGATGAGTGATACAAGATGAATGGAATGATAATGGACGAGTGATTAAAGATGAATGGAATGATAATGGATGAGTGATAAAAAAAGATTTTTATTGCAAGAAACATTATAAGGGGAAAAAATGAGAAATGTAAAATGCAAGGGATATATAGACTTATAGGCACTAAAACTGTTTTCTAGTCTATCCACGGTTCAAAGATTAAAAACACACACGAATCTGTACTATATGTTTTACGAACTAGCGAAATAATCTATACTATATGTTGTACAAACTAGGAAGCTATTTTATACCTTATATATAGTACTAAACTAGGAAGCTATTTTATACTATATATATATATAGTACAAACTAGGAAGCTATGCTATACTTTATGTTGTACTGAACAATGAAGACGGGGATACGTGGACAAATGTCAACGCCCCCCCCCCGCCCCCCAACCCTTGAAATCTAATCTTCGACTAAACAACATCGCAGTTATGGGGTGGGGGGTAAGGACCAATGTTTTCACAGATTTTCAGGGGGTGGGGGTTGAGGGAAGGAAAGGGGGGCGGGTAGCCACGAGCGGAAGACGATTTGCCGTCCGTCCCAGGATTTTACAAGTGACGGAGTCGCGTTGCGTTGTATATTTCAGGCATCAACAATGTTGTGTCTGCCGTAGTGAACGTGTCTCATTCATTTTACCTGGAGGATACTTAATCATCATCAATCACTGAACGAATGATCTATCAGCTATCTCAATCTTGTCGGGGTGATTTCTGTGTCAATAATGTTTACTTTTTTTTTTATACACTCTTGACTATTAAACCAGATCAGTGCCGGCCTTAGCATTTTACAGTTAAATATGTGGCCACTGGGGCAGGTGGCCAATGGGGCAGGTGGCCAATGGGGCAGGTGGCCAATGGGGCAGGTGTCCAATGGGGCAGATGGCCACTGGGACAGGTGTCCAATGGGGCAGGTGGCCACTGGGGCAGGTGTCCAATGGGGCAGGTGGCCACTGGGGCAGGTGGCCAATGGGGCAGGTGTCCACTGGGGCAGGTGGCCAATGGGGCAGGTGGCCAATGGGGCAGGTGTCCACTGGGGCAGGTGGCCAATGGGACAGGTGGCCAATGGGGCAGGTGGCCACTGGGGCAGGTGGCCAATGGGGCAGGTGGCCACTGGGGCAGGTGGCCAATGGGGCAGATGTCCAATGGGGCAGGTGGCCACTGGGGCAGGTGTCCAATGGGACAGGTGGCCAATGGGGCAGGTGGCCACTGGGGCAGGTGTCCAATGGGGCAGGTGGCCACTGGGGCAGGTGTCCAATGGGGCAGGTGGCCACTGGGGCAGGTGTCCAATGGGGCAGGTGGCCACTGGGGCAGGAGGCCAATGGGACAGGTGGCCACTGGGGCAGGTGGCCAATGGGGCAGGTGGCCAATGGGGCAGGTGGCCAATGGGGCAAGTGGCCAATGGGGCAGGTGTCCACTGGGGCAGGTGGCCAATGGGGCAGGTGGCTAATGGGGCAGGTGTCCAATGGGGCAATTGGCCACTGGGGCAGGTGGCCACTGGGGCAGGTGGCCACTGGGGCAGGTGGCCAATGGGACAGGTGGCCAATGGGGCAGGTGGCCACTGGGGCAGGTGTCCAATGGGGCAGGTGGCCACTGGGGCAGGTGTCCAATGGGACAGGTGTCCAATGGGGCAGGTGGCCTACTGGGGCAGGTGTCATTGGGGCAGGTGGCCACTGGGGCAGGTGTCCAATGGGGCAGGTGGCCACTGGGGCAGGTGGCCAATGGGGCAGGTGGCCACTGGGGCAGGTGGCCAATGGGGCAGGTGGCCAATGGGGCAGGTGGCCAATGGGGCAAGTGGCCAATGGGGCAGGTGTCCACTGGGGCAGGTGGCCAATGGGGCAGGTGGCCAATGGGGCAGGTGTCCAATGGGGCAATTGGCCACTGGGGCAGGTGGCCACTGGGGCAGGTGTCCACTGGGGCAGGTGGCCAATGGGACAGGTGGCCAATGGGGCAGGTGGCCACTGGGGCAGGTGGCCAATGGGGCAGGTGGCCAATGGGGCAGGTGTCCAATGCGGGGGTGGGGGGGTTAAAAGACGTAATTGTCAACTATACGTCGTATCAAAATGCTTCTATCGCGCCGCTCTGCCATTCCCATAATGCCGTTACTGGCTAGATATACGTAACACGTGTAATTGTATCTCCATATTGTGGTTACTGGCTAAATCTACGTAACACTTGGTAATCGTCTCTCTACGCCATCACGCGGTAATAGACAATTCTATACGCGATTCTTTACTAAACATTGTGGAATAGATTTCGAAACAAAAAAAAAATCCATTAAGGTTAAAAAAAAAAAAAACCCAGTGGAAAATAGTCCACTCTGTTTAATTCAGTAGCTCACTAGGGACCGATAAGCGAAAATTAATTTTAATTTCCCAAATGGATGCCGGAATGATCTCCCCCTTCAACCCCGTGCTCACACCAACTCATCTTTGAGTCGATATCAGTAATACACCACTCACTGTTCGAAACACAATTAAATGAAACAGCGCAGGGACTCGGGAAATTCCCGTCTACCCCCCTCATCACAGCCGACGAGGCCCGCCTCGCGCTGCTACACCAGCAGTCTTCACACTAACCAGTGATCTGTCTTCTGCTAGCAGTTCAATATTCGACAATGCTGTCGATCGTAAACTAGTGTCGAGTAAAAAAAAAAACAACCCCAGAAACGCGAAAAGGATTTATTTTTTTTTTTTATTTCGGTCGTCTGCTTTAAGGGAGGGAATTCTTGTCATCTATTCATTTTGTGTGGGAATTTTTCGTCGTGGGAGCTTCTAGTGTTGTTGAGATGATGTATTGCAGCTGTAAATGGACTTTATACCACTATCTGCGCTTACGGCTTTAAAACTTTGATTGTTTTTTCGTCTCAGGTAAGTGCTTCGGTTTCTTAAAGGGGTGTATACTATTATTAATTACTTTATATATATATATATTTATATATATATATATATATATATATATATATATATATATATATATATATATATAAAGCGACCGATATATGCAACCAAGAGGAATTTTTTTTGATATTCTCTTATAGAAATAGTTCTTTTTTTAAAAAAAAAAAAAAAAAAAGGCAAACTTGGTGGCCCGAGACAAAAGTATCGGTCGGAAGTCTATGAGCAACAGATTTAATAGAAATTTCTATAGAAAACAAAACGTGGGGTGGGGGTTGTGTGGGGGGGGGAGGGAGGGCTTAGACAGAGGTGTTGTGCCACAATGTTTTATTTTAATAGTCACTTGTCATCTTTATTCCCTTATTGTTTAGTTTCCAGACGAAGTTTTGATATAATTTAGATGGCTGAACTTTACGTGCAACTGTGTCAGAATTTTACGATGAATTTTGTCAAGATTTTTTTATGATAAGAACTTTGTCAAGAACTTTTTTTCTTAAAATGACGTTGCTTTATGACATGTATCAAAGGTTGAGTAGATTACAGGTTGAGGGATTTGGAGAGGGGGAGGGTTGTTGTGGGGAAGATCCTGTGACCTGAAGTCACTCCCAGGCCCTGGACATCATTGGGCCTATTATGGCGCCACTCTTTCTTCAGACAGTCCAGTTTCCCATTATTCCGAAGATAAATGTATTGCATGCATTCCTATACCTGTTAAACCTACAAGACGGGCAGCCTTGGCGAACTACGGCTCGCGGACCATCCCGTCCCGCCTGGCTGAATGCATCCGACCGCACTAGCCCGCCACTCGTTCCAGCACCAGATTTAGATATGTTATGACGTTTACCTTTTAGTCATATTGGTTCACGTCAACACTTTCGCCCATCTGGTCTTGGTCCTGACCGCTTGGTCAAATGTACGAGCCTCCATGTGGCCCCGCGACTCCAAACGTTTTGCCCCCCGGGTCTGGACATACTCTCAAACCGCAACGGTTCGCTATTAGTTACTTCACCCCTCGTTTAATACAAAAAAAAAATTGTAACTGAATGCTATCTGTAGCCTACTAACGTTTATGAGAGGTCATTGTGTCATTCTAGCCTTTACACTAATAACGCAAAACAAAACAACATTGTCAGATTGAATGAACTTCAACTGAAGACAAACCTTTTTTTTTTTTTTTTAATTGACTCGTATATAACATTTTGTCTGTTACGTATTTGTTTTCATGTTTTTAAATTGTCATACACTGACATCTCCGTCAGTAACGTTAAAAAAAAAAAAACATAACAGATTCTTTTCACTCACTTCTTTTGTTATCACGCTAAAATCTTGACAACACACACACACATACTCAAATACATACACACACACACACACTCAAAACAATATTCATCTACGCAGTGCAGGGAGCACTACTTCAGATTCTCATCTTTTCTATTAACACCCCCCCTTTTTCTCTTTTCCCCCCCAATGCCCTCAGCTTTACTCACGTCTTCCACAACCACAGGACTGATTTCAAGGATGATTAAGCAGGATAACTCTCTGTACCCAGCAATCCATTAAGCCCAGGATTACCTCCCCATTTTCGCATGTAGTCTCTAGCTGTATAACATTGAAATCTTCATGCTGTGCTACTTTGACTTAACTCGCTAAATTGAACGAAATTTTTCAGCCCCGTGTCATCGAAGAGTTTAGTTTTAAGGGAAGGAATGGGGGCCGGGGGGGGGGCGAAATATTTTTTTTTGTTGAGTAAAGATGATTTAATTCAATATAAATAAATCGAAATTGAAAGTTGCTTTTAAAATTTATAT
>JAGDYQ010000014.1:7371946-7429114 GCA_021962125.1 Bulinus truncatus | reverse complement strand
TACATGTATAAATATAAGTTTAAAAGCCATACTAGCTTAAGTCACTGTGGGTTAGTCTAACATGGTTTAAAATGCCTCAGAATATTGCATAAGTGTTAAATAATGTGCAATTGTAATGTACAGATTATATAAGATATGCTAAGATATTGCTTTAAAAAACAATGTATTGATTTCCATACTAAACAAAGATAAATCACTCTTCTAGATAAAAAAAATAATAAATTAAGAAGTCAAAGACCAAAAAATTCCTGATACAGAATTGTCTTTTTTGTTTAGCGAATAATAACTGTTTGAGACAGACTTAACTGTATCTTTCAAATTTTTTATTTGTAAAAATAATGAAATTTACCTGCAGAATATTGATAAAAATTGGAAAACACTCTGAACTGTAAAGCTCCACAATCACATATCTATATTTAGCTTCATTCAAGGTTTCTGAAAAAAAAATAATTCCAAACATTAAAATAGCATCAGATAAGTTTATTTTTAACATTATTTAAATACACTAAGACAAATCAAATTAAATTTTTAAAGTACATCAGATGTTTCTCACTTGTCAAACCAATTGACACTCACCTAGATTATCAACAGTAGCATTCCCTGCAGCATCAATTATTAAAGAGTAGATCATACGGACAATGGTGATTAATCCAGGTGGAACCTTTTTGACATCATCCGTGTACTGCTTCAGCTGTGATATCATTGACGGTAGACCATCCAAATCAAAACTCGTCACTTTCTTGGCAGGAGCAAGCCACTCATGAAGCTGGGTTAATTTAGCACTGACACCTGAAAGAAAAAAATTGTAATCAAGTCAAAATTATTTATAAAAGAAAGCATGCATCAATTTTTAAATTCACAAAATAAAGTAAGATCTACATTCTATTTACATCTAGAAAAGTCTTTGCTTTTTTCTTTTTCCACTAAAACATGGACCTAGCTGCTGATTAAAAAATTAAAAATGATTTGTTTTCAATTAACCATTGATGGAAAGATATTCCTTTACCAATAATGTAGGAAAAATTGGTGGATCAAAACTCTTACAAATAATAAAAAAATATTCAAACAATTAGTAAAATATTAATTGAAAAATAAATATACCATCTTCACAAAGTGATAATAGCCTGTGAGCATAACGACTCATCATTTTGACATCACTTGATGTTTTAACAGCTATCATCAGAAGCTGGAAAGAACAGCTAGCGCAAACAGAACGTTTCATTTGCATATCATACTCTTCGTCACCTAAGCATAAAATATTTAAAATTTTTACTTTAGTTTGTTTAAAGCAATTTTTTCAAAAATAAGTTTTAAAACTAAGTTTAAATTATTCAAACATAATATATACACGTAGTCTAACAAACCTGTTTTCTCCAGATAATGTAAAAGTACTTCAATGTTCCTATCAAATCCCAAAACTTTAGACAAGATATTTCGACCCAACAATGGATCCCTGTTAGCAGCACTATAAGTCATAGTATAAAGACCATGAAGTATCACAATCACTTCAGGGTCATCAACAAGTTTGGCAACTGAGGGGAAAAATTGAGTAAAACATTTGTAAATACTGTACATTCATCATCACATTTGTATGGCAAGCTAATTATGCTTTTCATTACTTTAGTCATCCCCCCCCCCCAATGATTTCAGTATATTGTAGGTATAGATTGAGCCTAATAAGATAATGAAATTATTTCTTTTTGATTTTATTTTTTTACTAAAACCAACAACACTTCACAAAGAAAATTGTAAAAAAAAATATTTAAGAAAAATGTATCAGTTTATTTTGTGTAAATAAATCAATAAGAAACAATTATGTGATATTAAAACAGTTTTGCAAGCCAGGAAACAAGGAAAATAAATCCGGGTCTCACCTTTGTTTTGACAATGATACAGCTGATCTATAAACTGAATCACCTGAAGATGGTATACAAGCTCCAAACCAAGCTGCCGAGACGGTATGTCATCACCTGAGTCATCTGGTTCTTCCTGCAATGGAAAAAAAATGAAGATTCAGAATAATGGTTCTCATTAGAAGATGGTGGCAGCAACCAAGAAAGCAACAAACGTTTTAAATAATTCCTTTTATTACAGGACACAAGAGGGGCAGGCTGCTGAGTGGGTGTAGAGTGCTCAACTGTTGGCCGAAGAGTCCTGGGTTTAATCCCTCAATGAGAACCACATGAATTTTTTTTTTCCAGGTTTTGATGAAAGCTGCTGAATTGTCCCTCAAGTTCAACCAGCTATAAAAGGGTAGCTGAGTATAGTTGGGGAAGTAAAGGCGGCTGGGCGTTTTCTAACCACACAATCCCTTCATATGCCGAGGTTATGGGAAAAAAATCAATTCTACACTTCATCCGCCCTTTTTTTTACAGGACACTTCAAGATTGAAAACTCATCAACAAAATTTTTTTTTTAATTTTCCCAATTTATTAACAAATACCACTTGCAGCTAACTAATGTCAAACAGTATTTAAAAATGAATTCAAGAACCTCTTAAAAATTTTTTTGCTTCTACTCACCACCATTTGTAAAAGACACCGGATGATTCCATTTGTGACATCTGGATGAGAACAAAGGTACAAAAGACCATCCTGAGAGGACATGAAATGCTGCAACATCGTGTGAACTGACAAATATACACTGGGACATGCAGAGGTAGCTGGACAGGTCAGCAAGGCAAAGAGACTCTCTAGCAGACCGCTGCAATACAAAAAGAAAAAGCAAACCATGCATAATGCTAATACATGTATGATGAAGAGGAAAAATAAGACTTGAGGAATTCTGTCAATAAAAATTTTAGTATTAAAAAAAAAAGAATTTACCAGGAATCCGCAATGTTATAAATAGTTTCCAGAGACTCTGATGACTTTGTATTATTGTCTACAAGTAATGTGTAAGGTACGGCATTGTGCTGTTGACCCTGGAGGTTAAAAAAATAATAATTGGAAATTTCTTCAAAGAATTAAAGGACTGTCCAGACATCGATTAAAAAATTTTTTCTGAGTTTTCACTTTGTCTACAGTACTGTTTGAACTGAACTACAATCAAATGCTAAGCTGAAATAATTACTTACGATTAATACATAGGGATCAGCAAATAACTTTGTCGCTTCTCCAAGGTCTGCCAAAATCTTGTTCTCATCTTCTTCCTTTAATTGTGGCTGCTCATCATCTTCATTAGCAGACTCATCAGGAAGTGGACAGCTTGACACAATTCTATAAGTCAACATATTAAAACCAAAGCTGTCAGAAATATTCAAACTGTTATTGAACTGGGTTACAAAATAAATGCACTTTACCCAGAGTCCCCTAGGCCATGGCTTAGTCAGCATATTTGTAAATCCATCCCTGACCTTACCTGTCAATAGCACTGTAAAGATTTGACAAAGTTTCATAGAAGTGAATTTTTCTAAGAAGTGCCGTCATGGACATAGTCAGCTTCACAATCTGCCAATATTGTACAAAACAGAGAAAAGCAAATTATAATTATGAAAAAGTGAAAAAGTTTTTAAGACCTCCAAACTGCATTCCACGCTGTTTACTACAAGGTTCCTTTGAATATACTTACAGTTTAGTAGTTAAATAATAAGTGATCATAAGAAGATGCTTTTTTTTTTTTCAAACAATTACTGATTCTTATCTAGACTACTGATTCCGATCTAGTTCCAGATTTATAGAACTAACAGATTTTAACAAAATACTGGTGAGGTGAAATGGGTGAGGAATAAGAAATTGGATGAAAATTCTCCAATTCTGATTCAATTACCTCAAAAATTTGCAGTATTTTAAATTCAGAAATCTAATCTTAAATATAATCAAATATAACATTATACATTTTAATGAGCTAATAAAACAATAACACTAACCTTTTCAGACAACAAATTTCTCACCAGCCTCTGATAGGCTGTCTCCTCAGAGATCTCTACCCTGAGGTCAGGGTGGATGCCAAGAAACCACTGAGTGCCAACAGAAAAGTGTGTTGTTTTTGACAGTGACCTCAGTGCCAGGTGTTTTATACTAAACACTATAAACTGACTTTCAATCAAGGACAGCAGTTGAAACTGTATCCCTTTTTTCTGTTTGAAAAAAAGTGACAAATAACAGATAACTATAAAAGTAACCAAAATGCCTATTTTCATGTCAGGATTTTTTTATGAATCAGATTATTATTATATGTATGCATATGTAATAGTATTTAAGATATGTTACATTAACAACATTTAGGAAATTTCTTCTTTCCTAAAACAAATTATGACACACAAATTGTGGTTCTTAAATTTACCATTTTAACTTTTAAAAGTATGGAAGATGACAGTGAATTTAAAAACAATAAAATGAGTACATAAAATGTTGGCCAAGAAACTGAGCGTGAATACCAATAGAAGGAGGGCTATCTCTTCATCCAGCACAGACATGGAGCCTGCGAGTCTGACACCAGCTTTCAAATGTCTGACTTTAAAAGCTGCATCTGGTTGGGTCATAGCTATGTCAGGGTTACATCCTTCCACGACCCACTTCACCAAGGTGTCCAGGATATCTAATAATAAAAAAAAAAAAGTGACACACAAATAAAAATTCAGTATGTTACACAGAATATTCTATTTCAGACATTTTGAAAAAAAAAAACAACATTTTTAATGGTGATTAAGTGAAACTTACTTTTTCTCTTTTCTTGTGCTATTAGAAAAGACAAACCCTTCTCTAAAAGATGGGGTAACTCCTCCATGGCAACAACCCACCTAGAATATTTTTTTTCAAAAGTTGAAAATAATCATATACAGGCATATTGTTAAAGATTATTTTTATTAAGATCACAAAAATAGGTTGCCTATTTGTTAAAAATGAATTTATAAAGGTCGATATATTAAATTAATTTATTAATTTATACTTAACTTAAATGAGTAACTTTAAATTAACAATAAAACACCTAAAATTAATAAACTACTTGGAAATATTTTAAAGGAATTCAGTTAAATATCAGAGCTTTTTTTTTCAGAATAGTTGTAAGACCTTTGACAGGACTGTTGTATGTTAAATCTAAATAACAATTAAAAAGAATTCTTTTAAACACAAATATGAACCATTATTATGTTAAGCTATATTCAAGAAATATAGAGCATCAACAGAACTGCAAAATGCATAGAACAAATCTATTTAGGCACTTGGGAAAAGGAGGAATATGTAAATTGTTGGTGACTTAATACTTATCATCAAGTGTCAAATGTTTTGACCAAATATAGGTCAACCAACAGAGAAGGTTCACAGACACACAGGTTGAATGACAAGAAAATAAGTGACAGATTACATAATGACCCTAAACAAGATTTAACAAAAAATTATCAAAGGAATGCATCAAACATTTTTCATAGTTTTAAGCTATACGTTTTTGTGTGCGCTAAAAATGTATAATTACTTGTCCTCGTGTGGTTCTTGGCTAAAAGTGTTAATAATGTTCATGAGTTCTTGAGCTTCGTGAGGTCTCTCAATAGTGCCATCATCCAGATTTGCATATCTCAGCATCTCAATTTCAAAGCTGGACAATGCTGGGCTCTTTAACTCCTAATTTAGTAAAAAAAAAAAAAATAATGAGTTTCTATTTGCAGCATTTTTAGAGTTTTTCAAGGTTCAAGTATTTCTCTAATGATAATCAGTTTAACCACTCCCTTCCATATCTCTACCAGTTCTCATATGCATTTAAACAAAAGGTGGGTGATAACTGTATCCTTTTAAATTTATATTTTTTCAATAATTTGGTTCAGATGAAGGTAACAAGAACATTTTAAACAGCAAAACACAACTGTAAAGAAATATTTTTAAATAAAACAATTTAACTCGAGAGCTGGTACAAGTGGTTTGCGTTAAAATAAAACAATTTAACTCGAGAGCTGGTACAGGTGCTTTGCGTTAAAATAAAAGTAAGACTCAGTACCATAAAACTTCATTCAGAAATTAAAACCTTAGAGAAATACTCACCAAGAGTGGAGACAGATAGAACTCTCCAGGGTTCAAGGCATGAAAACCACCCCAAGGGTCGTCTTCCAGTTCATAAAGATCTAATACCTGGCAGATAATTGACCCATTTCGATAAATAATTTTTCTTAGTTAATGTGATACGCTCATCACTCAGATATTCTCTTAACTTAAATGCTTAGCGCAATAAAAAAAATTATTCACAATTATTTTTTTTTTTTTTTGTTTTCAGTTTTAAATAAAAAAGATGGTGGTCCATCAACATTTTTCTGTAACACACACTAAATCTAAAAATAGGGTTTTAAAAAGACTGCGTCAAATCAGCATATTCAATGGGCTATGTGGATTCCTGAAATACATGTTAGGGCTGTGTCAAGTAGCCTGGATTCATGTTTACAGCTATGATTCCAAGAATCATAATAACAAAAGGTTAAATGTTTTAGGAGTGATTGAGAAGGAGAGTTGCTGATTTTTTTTAGCCACCAATCTTAGTCTTTAATTTGTAATTACACATCTAAACAGAAATAAAAATAAACAATGTGGATGTAAGCCTGCAACTGAGAGTTATGCCAATTATCTCTGCATCATACGTTAAATTCTTGAGAAACAAGCAACACCATATAGGTAGGGGGAACGTTGAAATAACATTACAAGCATTGTCCTTTTAGTGGTTGTGAGTTTGATATAGAAAAAATCAGATAAACAACTCTTAATAATCGCTCATGGAATTTTTTCCTGTGATTTTAAGTTTTAAAAAATATTACAAATGGGATTATTAAGACTTCAGATTTCTGGAAAGAAGTGATAGATTAATTGACAAACAAACAAAATTGCAAATCTGCAGGCAAAATGTTATAATAGTTTTAAAGACAACTAAAAATAATAAAGATGTTTTTTTTTTACCTGCATCATATTTGAATCTTCGATAGCAGCCATCTCATCTTCAGATGAAATATCTTCGTAATCCTTATCTACTTCCTGACAAATTAAGGAATTTATTTACTTTAAAAAGTGGAAATATTTATAGGAATAGAATTTCTTAAATTAGGAAATTTTCACCCTAATCATTATTATGAAAATATTTGGTAGAATGTCACCAAAGGAAAAGGTGAATGCAGGATGATTCTAACCTTTATAAATAATAATTTCCTGACCCACCTATTATAATAAAAACACCTTTTACATCACCTAAGCCATAACTTATTCTTCATTTTATATATGGTAATTTTTTTTTAACTAGGCAAGATACTAAGATAGTGAGGTATACTGTATAACGAACAAAAAAACTTGGCATATGGCTTGAAATATTTCTAAAATAATACTTAAGCTATTAATGAGTTTTTGTTTTAATACAGAGCAATACTTTGTTATGAGATTCTTTTAAACTAGTTAAGTAAAATTTGATCACTAAGCAATAAAAATTTTCTTGCATCTGGAATTATTTTACATGTTTTTGATTTTCCAGATTTGTACTAATAAAATTATAACTTTTTAAAAGTTTTATCAAAATAATAATGACTTGAATATTTAGAAGTGTTAAGATTTGTTCACCCTATCATCTCCATCATAGACAGGCCCTCTGTAACGACGTCCAGGTGGTCTATCCGCAACAGCATTAAACATTTCTTGTTCATCCATTTCCTCATCATCAACAACATCTTCCTCATCATTGTTTTCATCATCTCCACCTTAAAATTATAGAATAAACACTATCCCAACAATCAAATTCAAGTCTTAAATCCCAAGTATTAAGAAAAATGAACTTACTTAAATAATTAAAAAAAATGGTATACCTCTGTATTTCGATTTACTCTGTTACAAGAGGCAATTTCTGACAACACATTTTTAATAACTCAAACATAACATAAAATTAAATTCTAAAAAAAATCTTTAAGGGCACACAAACATTTGATAGTTTTGTTATTGTTATGAAAACAACACAAATAAGCTGCATTGAAGAAACAAAAAAGAGATGAGGGCATGAACTAAGGCAAGTGGAGAAAGTGACATCAGATCTCATTTAAATATATAGAATAAATGTTATTAGCCCTCAGTTCTGTTTCAATGGCATTTGCTGGCAATGTATAGGCATGGAAATGTACAAGTCTCTTCTTTAAAAAAAAAAAAAATCTTGTTGACCTACATCTATTTATCTTAGCCACAGTCATATGTTACTATACATCTGAACGTCCGCTCAAACATCCTGGCTTTCTGCAAATGTTTAGCCCTTAACTCAATATTAAAGGAGCCATTTTTTTTTTAAATTATAATATCTACAGTGCAAATATTGTCCTTAATTCTTTGCGTAAAAAAAATTTAATACAGATAATGTACTTTTTTTTGTGTCTTTTTTTTCAATCGGGAAGTAAACAATTGGTTAACTGTAAATCATATGAAAGACCAATCAACTTACTAATTGGAGGTTCAGGTGGTTTATGGACTTCCTTGGACCTAGATCTCGATGATCTTCTAGAACGACTGGATCTTGGCTTGATGGGTGACATTGATCTTTTGCGAGTTCTAGAGCCTGATCGTGACCTTGACCTCACAATGTTAGTAGACTGCTTTGATATCTGACTGGTGTGATCTTTGCTGCGCAGCTCTCTTTCACTTCTTTCTTTTTCTCTTCCACTTTCTAATTCCCTTTCTTTGAGTTGTTTCTCTTTGTCCCTTTCCTTTTCTAGTTCTCTTTCCTTCTCTCTCTCTTTTTCTTTCTGCTCTTTATCTTTTAAATCTTTTTCTCTTTGCTCTTTCTCCTGATCACGCTCCCTCTGAAGCTCCTTTTCTTTGATTTCCTTCTCTCTCTGTTCAGATTCCTTTTCTCTTGTCTCAATCTTGATTTCTCTTTCTTTCTCTTCATGATCTCGAATTCTTTCCTTTTCAACCCTGTCTCTCTCTCTAAGCTCTTCCTTTGTTCGTTCTCTGTCTAAACTGTCTTGTGTATCTTTAATATCCCTTGGTTCTCTTGACCTTTCTCTAGATCGGCCTCTGCTGTCTCTTCCATCACTCTCCCTGGAACCGTGACGACCTACTCGATCAAATCTATGTTCTCTATCTTCCCTAGAATGTGGTCGCTCATCATCTCTACTAATACGTCGCACAAAATCCCTATTTCTTTCACGTGATCGAGAACGGTCCCTGTCATCTCTCAATTCATAAGGTTCTTTTGGTTCAGGGGGGAAAGTGTAATTGCGATCCTTGTCACGGCCAGAATCATGCTGATCATGACTAGAGACCCTATCACGGCTTGAGCCTATATCTAGGTCACGATTTGAGCCTCGCTCAATATCACGACCACTGTCTCTCTCATGAATGGCTCCTTGGTCTCTTCTTGGAGACAGTTTCCTATGTAACTCAAAGGAATCATCTAAAGCAGCTTGTTTGTGTAAGTCTCGGCTGGAAGGTGGTGCTGATATTACTGATGCTGTAAGCTGCTGTTGCTGACGTTTCTGGACCTGTTCATTTAAGAAGTCAAGCTTATGCTGTTGTTGAACAACTGGTTTTGCTGTTTCATCATCTGATATGTCCAAGCCTATAGGAAATAAAAGGAAAAAAAAGATAAATAATGACCAAGCAAAAAAAAACTTTATATGATGCATCTTTGCACAAATAATTGATTAAAGGACATTATTGTAATAAATAATTATAAATACTTTTCATCAAATTAGCACAAATTTACAATAGCTGAACTGAAGTCAGATTAAAAATTTTTGACAATAAAATATTTGCTTTATTCTTTAAAAGCCCACATTTTTTTCTTTAGCCATAACAACTGCGTGGGACGGATGATCGAGTGGTGTAGATATTCGACTGTCGACCTGAGAGTTCTGGGTTCGGTCCTCTGGGAGAACCAAGGAATTTTCCAGGTATTATATGATGCAAAGTCACCCCAAAAGTCCACCTAGCTTTAAATGGGTATTTGACTTAAGTTGGGGCAGTAAAGGCGGCTAGGCATTGTGCCAAGTACATAATCCCTTCATATGCTGAGGTTATAGAAATAGATTAATTCTACACTTCATCTGCCCTGATGGCCCGCTAAGGCTAAGCGAACTTTACATAACAACTGTATGACAATGTTCCTGGCATTTCAAAAAAAAAAAAAAAAAAAGAAATAATAATTGTAATACCAGGAATTTTTATTTTGCTCTGTGTTGCCTGGTGACCAGGAAGTGGTGGAGGGGGTGGAGGTGGTGAATCCTGTGAGGGCTTGACAACAGTCACCCGGCCATACACAGCCAATGTGACAGTCCTGTACCAGCCTTTAAGTATTAGCCCATCAGTAGCTACCTGTGATACGGACACAAATTATGACAGTCAATGCTACTAAAATAAAACAAGGTAAAATATTAGTTAACTAATTGAAAAAATTAAATTGAAATGGATATTATATACAGTGGATTCCGCTTAATTGGGACACCGCTTAGTTGGGACAGCCGCTTATTTGGGACAAATATCAAAGAAACCAAACCAAGAAGCCAATAGTAAATTTGTATTTTTAATTGGGACAGCCGCTTAATTGGGACAAAAAGCCTTGGTCCCGATGTGTCCCAATTAAGCTGAATCCACTGTATATAAATATGTATATATATATATATATGTATATATGTCAGTGCCCCTACCTCTCTGTCAGGCTTGAGCTGAATATTCTTATTTTCTTTATAATCCAATCTAAGGGGGGAAAAAATCATAATTATGATGATAACAGTTTTGACAACAGAAATAGCATTTCACTTCAAAATTAAAAATTATTAAAATACTTGACCAGAATTTAAAAAAAAATGTGTATTCTTGCTCAATATGAATAGTAAATAGATGCTGCCTTAAAAAGAACATTCAGCAAAAAATTACTTACTGGCCGAGTCTCTCAAAAGTTGAAGAATTGGGTTTTTCTAAATTATTCACAAAAAAATCTAGTTTAAATTCTGAAGGAAGTGTTCCGCTGTAGTTTAAAAATAAAACATTTTTTATATTATTACATTTTATTATATAATTAAAGTATATATGTAAATCATTTAAAAAATTTATTTTTCTTATGAAAAATAATAATTAAAAAAATACAAATGAGTGAGTAAACATCTATTAGTTTCAAAATCCTTACCCCAGCCTGTAACCTTTTCCAAGATTTGGCTCTACTTGCGTCTTTAAAGGAATAATTCTCAGCTCATTTACAACAACTGGTTTAGAAAACTGAATCAAATCTAGATTTAGTTCCTATAAAGAAAAAGTGGTTACTTGGTTATAACATTTAGGAAAAGGATAGGTATAACTTTGTAGATCATAACAGAAAACTATACAGAAAGTATTTTTTTAGCTTTATATTAGAGATGGCTTTTTAATAGATTATCATATACAAAAAAGACCTAATCCCACTTTCTGTGTTTCTGTTCATTCATGTGTCTGCAAATCTAAGAACTATGCGTTTGGTTTTTACATAACAATTTTTTCTGATAAACAAAGAGAAGTAATAAGATTTTCCCAAATATCAATGATACAGTTATATTAATTACTAGCTGTACCCTGCAAAACCTTTGCATAGAGTTATATCCGCTTAGGTTTGATCAGTAGGCTAGGTTATTTTTGGTTTTGGATAGATCCGATTTTTATCATTTTATTACAATTTGAAGATGCAATATGTTGTAGAAATACACACAAAAAAAATATTTAAATGGAATTATTTCAAATTTTGGACTTTGGATTTTATGTTTAAAAACCGCAAAAACTATTCAAAACTGTAGATTTTTAAAAAACATTTATCGAATCAAGATGATGGCAAGATGCCATTTTGAATTCTTGTTTTCCGCTTTCAATTTAATGCAGAACCCAGACCGCTATTATTATATTAGATTACTTACTTTCTTCAGGACTTTAAGTCTATTCTGACATTAATTTTATTTGCTTTAGCAGGCTTTTTGACTTGCTCATATATAATTTATAAAGAAGCATTTTGCTAATTAGTGAATTAGAATGATTAGAATGTAATATTGGATGTAGTCAATTTGCGTATAATCTTGCTTTTAAGTTAGTCTAGGGCAGTGGTACTCAAAAGTGTGGGTAGTGGACAAATTTCAGGTGGGAGACAACAAAATTTAAATGTATAATTATAGGATTAACTTTAGAATCTATGTCGACTATGTAGTTAAGTAGTATGTATGTATAATTACAACTCTATCTATTCTGCTAAGTAAAAGGGGAAATCTATATGTTCAATTAGTGAAGCATTGATTTTCTTACTTTTATCACAGTTTTTCTTTGCAGGAGGGCAATGAAAACATTTTTTATTGGTGTTTTGTTTTTTACTATCTTTCATTTCAATGAAAATTAGTGAAGCTTTAGAGTGACTAACTAGGGTTAGAAATTAAAGCATAAGTACTCATATGAGGATAGATGCAAATGTTATTAATTCTAGCCTCTGTTATTGGTTTTTTTATCGGTTTCATTTTATTTTTATACATTTTTTAATGAGCAATTTTTTAGCGATTGGCAAGCATTTGCTTTTGTACAAATGTATAAACTATAAGGCACTTGTTACGGGACCAAACGTGTGGTCTCCGTATTTTTTTTACCCGGGTACCAGCCGTAGATAATATTGCTCCACACCCTAACCCTATCCCTAAACCCTAACCCTAATCCTGAAAAAAAAAAAAATTATATATGTCATGTTCCTTATACCCTAATATAATGGTCACGTTTGGTCCCGTAACAAGTGCGAAACTATAAAGTTCATAGTACCTATATAAAAATATCTGATGAATGAACAGTAAAAAAACACATCCCGAGATCCTCATTCATTTTCTTTTGAGCTTTAGTAGTATAATCACCCTTTTTTAATAGTGAAAAGTAAACTTATTTCAATACTCAAATTATTGGGAAAAAAATTATTTCAAACCTCTTTATTCTGATCATGATAAAATGTATCGAAAAACAACAACTTAACATCTTTTCCAGCGGTAGATGCCATTTTTAATTATAACACCGTTTTTGTATGGGTTAGTGTTACTGAATTAAAAACTATACTTTTTAATAGCTAGGACTGCTAGACGAACCAAAACAAAAGTAATATTTGGTGTCCAACCATGATCGTCTGGACAAAAAGTATATCCCTGTGCACTAAATGCTCGTGGGCCAATGTACAAAATGTATATATATAATGTGGCGTAAACTGTCTAGACAAGAAAAGTCACAGTGGGGGGGAAGGGGGGGGGGTCAGCTGAGCGCAAAAAAAAAAACAACACTGAAATAATAATGGGTTTTCCATTTATTACGTTACAATTATAAGGACATTTTATACTCGTCAACAAGTCAAAATTTCGGTGACCTGCTAAAAATGATGTCAAGTTTTGTCCCTTTACACCCCCCCCCTCTTTTTTTCCCATTACAAACTTTAACCATGTTTTATACAGCTGGCTTTATTTATTTTTTAAACACGAAAAAAATTAATTCAATTATTGACTTAAAAACGACAACAACAGCCAATTAAAAGGTATATAACTTTTTACAAAACAAATTAAAAGTACTATAATAAACACATCCACGAATAAACCGAGTGGCTTAACCAGCATTGGTGGCACCCGGGGCTATGAAAATGACACTCTATCCCCATGCCAAAAAGTGCTAAAGTAGAAAAAAAAATGCTGTCCCAGTTTAAGCTTGTCTAGACCAGCAATGGGTAAAGTACGGCCCACGGGCCACATCCGGCCCGCCACTCGTTTCATAGTGAACCACCAGGGTTGTTAACAATACTTAAATTGTATTGTCAATACCAATCAGTGCTCGATTTAAGAAAAAATCAGTGCCTGGGATGAAAAAAAAATTATGTAGAGCCGGGGATAAATGTCTATGGTTTCATCCCCGGCAGGGATATATTAGCTAAAGCAAGGCCGTACCCGGGGGGGGCGCTGGGGGCTGCAGCCCCCCCCCCCCCAAAAAAAATGTTATTGCTGATAGTAACTCATACAAAATTGACAAATATTTGCCTTCAAAAACTTGGAACAGCCCCCCCCCCCCCAAAACAAAATCCTGGGTACGGTACTGAGCTAAAGTAGAGCCGGGGAAGACAGTTCTCAGTGTCGGGGATATCCCCGGCATCCCCTGCGGTAAATCGAGCACTGCGATACCAATATATCATGAAAAGAGTATCGCCAATACCAATACAAATACTCAAGTAAACATGTATTTCCAAAATCGATACAAATACAAAACCAATACTTTTGAGAACAATAAAATATTTTTATTTCAAATATAAAGAGTGCAAGTTTTTTAAGCTTTTATATAACTGACAGATCGATCGAAAAAGAAATAAAGTTTTCTTTTCTGTCGTTCATTGAAACATTGAACAAATAGTTCTTAGAAAGAAAGTAAATGAATGAACGAATGAACGGCGCGCAAAGCAAAAACTTCAAAAGAAAATTACAATTTAATTTTTCCTTCAACTGAAATGTATCGCCAATACTGTATTGGCCGATACCGATACTTCGATACTAACAAACCTGTGAACCACAGCACTAGCCTGTTACGACGCTGACCTATAATTTATATCAGTTCTGATTTACAGTTCATATCAACACTCCATCCATCTGTTCTATGTTACGAACCCAATCTGGTCCGATAATCAAAAAATTGTACCCACCCCTGGTATAAATCCTTAAAGACCAGAGCAGAGCTATTCTTACTTCGGGGACCGGAAGGGAAAAGGGGGGGGGGGGGGCTAGTTGACGATGTAAATTAGAGGGTTCTATGAGATGGGAATGTATATTTGGGTGCTTGTGCGTAGGTAATTTAGGTGGCACTAGACATACACAGTGGCGCAACCGGGGGGTAGGGGGTAGGGGAGGGGCTTGAGCCCCCCCCCCCAGGCCAAATCATCAATACATAATTAATGTTATAAAGTTACAAAAATGACTGTCAAACTGTCTTTTTTCATAATGTGAGCCCTCCAGCATTTTTTGCTGGTTGCGCCACTGGACATAAACGATTTTCAAAAGGCCTAAACAAACTTTTGGACCCTAATATTCTATAAAAAAAAAAAAAACTGGGAGCCCATCTGGAAACCCCAAACTTTTTAATAATGTTAGCACAGGGCTGGGATTAGCACTTTACTAGGTGGAATCCCCAGTCGTAGAAGAACAAAAATTGCTCCCTAAATTATAGGGAGAAACCAAAAAGTGCATATTTTTTTTGTGTGGGTTTAATGCGGGCTTTGGAGGACCCTTTATGAAAATACGGCGATGGGTATAAAGCGAGCTTTGGAGGACCCTTTATGAAAATACGGCGATGGGTATAAAGCGAGCTTTGGAGGACCCTTTATGAAAATACGGCGATTGAGCGCGCGCACACCGTTAAATCCGCTCAGAGTGACCTGTCTTGTAGCTGGCAAATTAAAAGACCAAACAGTGGGGGCAGACTCCTAGTTTGTTAATCGGTAAAAAAACAGCTCTGAACCAGGGAAGTCTTTAGCACCCACCTGTAACGACGCCAGTGATTGGCATTATGTCATTGTTTGTCGGGATGCTTTAGGTCTTTATCGTTTTTTTATCAAAATGACATCTCCTGTAAACTGATACCCCCGGAGGGGGGGGAGGGGGGTCAGCCTTGTTCCTCCCTCTTCCTTTTTTTGGTTAGCACTTGCCTAGCATGATTAGCACTAACTATAAAGGGGGGAGGGGGAATTTTCATCAACATTTAAACGTTTTTTTTTATAGGCTACATATGTGTACGACGAATTGATTGATCTGATTGGTTTGCTGAAATTCGTTTCCCGGGCGCTGCTCACAAAGAGGCGCCAAATGGTATATTTTACACGTAATATTATATGGTTTTTGAATGGGGGGGGGTGGTGGTGGCGCTAAAAAGGTATTTAAAAGGTAATGTGCCCAGGGCGCGAGTTAAGCTCACTTAGGCCCTGCGCCTAGGCCCTGCGCGGAGCATTGGGCAAGAGCTTTTATTGCAAGTGTGGAAAAAACTTTTCTGAGTTACATTGGGCCACATTTGGATTAGTAAATTTGACCGGCGGGCAGGACCAAGAGCAGATGAATGGATTGTTGACAATGACGCGTACTAATATATGCTACATTCAAGGTCAAGGTCATAACATAAAAGGGCTAGTGCTGTGCTTCGCTCTGGAACAAGAGGCGGGTCGGATTAAACAGTTCGCGAGGGGGGGGGGTGAGTTTGACTGGCCTATAGTGTACACAGTTTCGTTACAATTTTGAGACGAAAATAATATCTTATCGAGGCCCCCCCCTGGGCGCGGGACCTGGGGCCGTTAAACTAGTCGCCAATATCAAAGGCCGCCACTGTTGCCACAAAAAGGCCATCACTGTAGCATGGCCGTCATATGTAAGGAAAGCGAATTAAAGACGTACGTACTATGCCAGTCGCTGCGTACTTCGGACCAAGGGCCTATATAATGCTGCAGCATTAGCCTAGCAGTGAGCGTACTCACATAGCCTACGATATGCAAATATTTAGCGGGACCGCAGCCAGAAAATCTAGAACCACACGCCATTATATCATCCCTCTCTAGCCAGCAGAATAAATAGTTAAAAAATAATGTCAAATGGGGCCCCCCGACAGAGTTGCTTTTAGCATTAGCCTGCTGTTAAATGTGTGCAGCTTAAGGTGAGAGTTAAATGTGAAGCCCAGGGACGTAAATGTAGGGTATCTTATATATCAAAATGCTCCTGGTTCCCACCACTTTAGACCACTAATACTCATGACAAGTGTTCGGTTATCCCCTCCCTTGCAGGCGGTCCTGTATATAAGCCTACTATGTGATATGACCAGAGCCGGATTTACAATTTTAGGGGCTCTAGGCCAACACAAATTTGAAGCCCCATTTTGAAAAATAAAAAATATCGCTATGTTTTTTTTTATTTTTGTATACTACTCAACATTTTGTGGCCCCTTTTTTTCACGGGGTCCCTAGGCCACGGCATAGTCGGCCTGTGTAAATCCGGTCCTGGATATGACCCACCTTATAATCAAGAAAAAATAAAAGCATTACGTAAAAAATATGTCTAAAGCATGTATAATGGCTTAACTCGATTATTACTTGACAATATTGGACCAAAGCGATTCATCGTTTCATGTCTTGTTACATTGACAGATTGTGGCTGTTTACACTGAGCATCCATACTTTTATGTTCAAAAAAAATAAATCTTCAATGCTTCTCGTCGTCCTTATCGACCTAAAGCTTGGCTGTTGATGATTTACATTTCAACAACTGTAGTGCCTCCGAGTGGATGGGGGATCCATGGGGGAGTAGGGTTATCATTCATCTAGCCTCACGAATATTTTACTAATAGGCCTACATGAGGCTAGCTAGTGCTACATCATGTATTGCACTTTAATTCAACAAGAGAATGTTAGAGGCGAGGATAAACATATTTTCATGGTAGGCTACTTACACAGCGTACTACTTTATGCTAAAACATGTTATTACATGTATTCATTCTATCCAGGGGTTTTTTTTGCCATGTAGCGCGCCGGTCTATCTCCTAAAAAATTGTTGAAAATATTTTAAAAACGATACTTTTTTTTTATTAACAGTGCGTCTGCAATATATTTATGCAATTTATGATATAGGATTTGCTACTTTTTAGTTTTATACTTCAATTATTTATGATAGGGTAATGCAATATTTAAAATATTTATTTTGAGTTTGTATTTCCTATTCATATGTAGAGGTGACATTATTTCGCTTGATTAATCTGAGGAAACTGTCAATGATATTTGATAGTTTGTTCGTTTTTTAATTAGAATTAATATACTTATTAAATTAATGCCGGTAATCGATAAAAGAATCCGAAACTGCCTCACTATTATTTAGTAAAAGAAATAGTTATTACTATTTATTTTTAAATCGTTATTCTTTTTTTTTTTTTACGTATTGCAATAAGACATTCAAACGCCATTTCGTTGCTCTTTAATGATACTAATAAAGTCGCCAGTTCTACAAAGACTGGTTCGTAAGCTCATGAATATTAATCGAAGTTTGACCTACTTTCCGAAAACTCGATGAATCGTAGTCCCAGGAATTGTTGGCATTTCCACGATATTTTCTCTTTATTTCTCATTATTATTCATTGGACGTATGATTTTAGTGTAAAAGAGTTAACAGGTCCGATTCTATACATGAGGTGAGTAATATATGTACTTGGGCATGTCCATGACAAAAAGTTTCAACGACTTGGCTGTAAACCATGCACTGTGCTCTGTGGTCCGTAAGATGCCATGTTGGACACTGCAGATGTCTCAAACTGTAATTATATTTTGCTACTAAAAATTACTTCACCGTTTCAACTATGCTTTGAGATGTATGGTTAGATTGCTTTGACGAAAATTCCCCAAACATAATTATTCAAAGAATAATTTGTATGCCTGATAAAAAGCGGAATCGCCTTTGTTTTCTTTTTCTCAATCATACAGCGTACCATCGAGGAGGTCGGTTTATCACCGGAGATCATTCATAAGGCTTGGTCTTAATAAATTTTTTTAGACCATTATGGGCATTTATTTTCCGGGATATTGTGTGAAATCATACCATAAATAAATAATTGCACTTTTCATTTAAAATTGTTTCTGTAGATGTGTAATTAATTTATTTATATACATTTTATGTTTAAATTATTTTCCATCAGTAAAAATATTTGTAATGCCTTAAAAAGGTCAATGAGGAGTTGGGTGTTTGAGAACTTTATTGAATTTTACAGCAAATTATCTTAGAACTAGGACATTCATATAAGTTCAATAATACTTGGCATAGCAAATGGATTTAAACCAAGAACTTGGTTATTGTATACAAAATTACAATTATTTTCTTTGTTAAATTTAAATTAAAAAAAAAATTACTCAATATAAAAACTTAGAATAAAGATTAAAATGTATTATGTTTTAATTTTTTTGCAATGATTTTTATAAGAAATATAATTAAACACACACAAAAAAAAACAGATCATCCAAGACATTACTTTGCCACCAGTATTTTTTGACACAGGAATGGGAGTGGCCAATGATATAAATAATGAAATTAACGAAACTTTCCAATAAATTTGATTTTGTCTCTTTTCATCATACATAGGCAAAAAACCTGTTCATTATTTGTTTTCGACTTCAAGGTTTCAAATGGTTTTATCTTCAAAAGACACCTTCTTTGATGTTTGACATTACATGGCTTAGTTTCTAAGAGATACTCTGTATGCATTCCTGTCTGATTACAAGAAACTTAAGGGCTAAAGAAAGAAATTTTAAGTGGAGTAAAGTTTGAACTGGACAACAATGACCCAAATATTCTCAGGGTTCACCTGAAGATAAACCTTTAACCATGGGTGACAGCAACGATTCAAGCAGTTTTTCAAAAAAGTTGAATATTATGGATACATCTGAAGTGCTCAGTGAAAGTTCAACTGTTGATGAACTGTTACCTCCAACACATTACAATAGGTATGAGCCTGACATCTATTTATTTTGCTCATGTAAAATAATGAGATATTTTCATTAGGCATTATTGTTATTAAAAGATTGGCATTGCTGTTTAAGGAACACAACACTTATATTTGAATTAGTTAAAAAGAAAAAAAAAGAAATAATTCATTAATTTTTTTTTTTTTTTTTACTCAAGACATTTTAATTGCAACGAGTGTCATTTTGAAACTACACATGGCAGAGACTTTTATTACCACAAACGTGACATTCATGGAAATACTGCAAAGATATTTGAATGCCAGTTGTGTTCATTTGCATCTCTGTATGGCAAAAAACTGGAGAGACACATGATATTGCACAAAGTCAGTACACTAGATGAAGAAGGCAGTTTTTCATCAAAGTTTTCTCCCACTTTGACAACTGATGAGCAAAATATATCAGGGGCTGACCAGATTGATACACCCAGAGTAAAACCTTTGACACTTAAACGTCTGAATGTCAAAATGCCTTTTAAAGTCTCTAAGATGAAAAATAAACTAAAAATTATGAAAGATGGCTCTAAATTTAAGGTTAGTATTAAAATTTTATCTCTTGGCTTACTCTTGATTGTTTATTCATTTACATCCTTTTTCAATAGTTTCATCTTTCTTTTTTTTAATTAATCACTTTTTTTTTAAACGGAAGTTAATTTTGAAATATATGCTACTTTGATAATTTATATAAGTAATTTTCTTTCTAATAACATCGACCTTTGATAAGATTTCCATTGTCTGTTAAAACACACCTTACTCCATTTGGTTATACAATGCTAGAAGAATAAGAGTAAAAACTTTTTATAATATATTTTATTTTGTTTAAAATTTTGAAATAATTCATGGAATAAATTTATTTTTTGTTTATAATTTTAGAAAAGAGGCAAGCGCATATTTGTAAAAAGCAACCCTGAAACTAACAAACAGGTATATAGAATGATTCATCTACCAGATGGCTCTTATCATTATCAGTGTACAGACTGTCTGTATTATGCATCCATTCCTAGCAGTGTAAAGAAACATCATATGCTCTGTCACATTCGGTTACTTTGCTGTCCACACTGTAGTATGACCACCAGAAGTCAGGTATTAAATCTAAATTGTACATTTATAGTTTTACTAATATTTTTATCATTCCTTTATATTATTGGAATATATCACCTGCACATGTCTTTGACTATTGTGTTTTAAATGGCAGGGCATTTATTATGAACACATAATAACACATGTTGGTCATGGTTACATGAAGTGTCCAGATTGTTCCTATGTGACTGGCGCAAGATCAAATTATGAGAAGCACAGGTATGTATTTCTATATAGTAACCCCCCAAAAAGAATGGTTGTGAAAAAGTCCCTAATCAATTTCAAAAGAACATTTGGTCTGTTTTTTTCCAGGTCCTTTCACACTGACGGTTACCCGGTGAAATGTTCAGTTTGTAACTTTGGAGCTGAGTCTGAAAGTAAAATCAAACGTCATGTGGCAACACAACACATGCCAGATTTAGGTAATCATTTCATTATTAGTTTTGTTTAATTTTGCATTAAATTTTCCTTTTCAAAACTTTTGAAATTCGTAAGAAAAACATGCCCTCTCTACACATGTTGCAGAAAAAAAATATATATGCATAAATGTGTAAAAAAAAATGCAGTTCACTGTGATGTTTATTCAGGTAACTTAACACTTCAATTACATGATAATTTAATAACTTAATGCCTGTAATGAATATGTTCCTGTTATTCAGCTTCTCAACCGCCCTCATTGGAAGGGCCCAGCGTTTCAGAAGACATTGTAGGCGTTCTGCCAGTTGGTGCTGAAAGTGAGGACTATCGTCCTGTGATGAATATTGCAAAAAGTCAGCCAGTGAATGAATATGCACAGGTTTGTTTTAAAAAAAAGTGTCTTTAAATTGATAGTAAGATCCATGTTTATCAATCTACTTCATTGAAGTTATACGTGTTTTCTAGGGAATGCTGCAGTAATTGAAAACATACTATTATAACATACTTGACACTATAACAAGTCAATCATGGTTAAATAATTTATACCAACTATCCTTATATTTATATTGAAAATAAACATTGACTTTAATAATTCTTGACATTTGTAATTTTAAATCTCAGGCATCAACCAGCCAAGGCAATAATAGCAGTGTGGAAGAAGAGCTTTTTGAGTACAGGTATCTTAGTTGCTAAATTTGTTTCTTAATTTTTTTTCTTTTTTATTGTCAGTCCTGTATTTTAGTTAGGTAACTTAAGTGAGTGAACTTTTAAAATGTAAATAGAGTGAATGACCAGTAGAACAAGGATTTTTTTTTAATCAATAAGGCATAGGGATGTGTAGGAGGTCAAAGGGTAGAAAGCAGTTAGTGATAGGACCAGTAAGCAGCTAAATGTCAGTTAAAAGTAATGAGTTGAGTCAGAATTGAGTCACTGAGTCATGTTTCAGCTGATCTTATCTATGACAGTGGTGGGATAAGATTGATTGTCATATTCTAATGGTTTGGTGTTGTGGTGATCTGGTTTTACACGCCTAGCAAAGGCTTCTTTTAATGAGACACTCTTATTTGTGTGGTTCATGTTTTTAATACTTTTACCATTCCATCGAACAGATACACAGTTTAAAGCTTTAATCATTGTGGCAAATATGTTAAAACAAGTAGATTTCTTAAATGTTATACAATTGATCATAATTTAACATTTTAAAAATGGGCTTTTTTATCATATACATCCTTGTTTTGTCAAATAAATATTTTACATTTAAACGAGAGTCCTAATCAGTAATATTGTTTTTACATTCATCATACAATCATCTAAATAAATTAACCACATACACAGTTGTTGCAAAAATAACAGCCATGTTCACCATAAAATATTTTATAAATTAATTACTAATTTTAAAGCTGAAAAGTAGGACTTGTTTATACCATTGATCTATTCCCAAGGATTGTTAATCTGATTTACAGGTATCAATGGCTGACCCTGAGCTTAGAAACTTAAATTACCATTTAGTAAACTGCATAATGTTTTTTTCAAAATATCATTAGCTTTTAATATGAACATTATTATTTATTCTGTAAAGTTGTGAAAAAATGTTTGAGATGCCTTTTCAGTTAAAAAAAAACAAACTGATTTTTTTTTTAGATGTCCGAAATGCCCAATGGTTTGCTACAGAAGAGGAAATTTTACAAGGCACCTTACTGCCAAGCATAAATTTAATCAGACCAGTGCTGCCACCCTGAGCAAGAATATGGAAAATCAACTTTTGAAAGGAGCGAAGAAAAGCCCACCTGTTAAACAGAAACCCAAGAAAAATGTGTCGCTCGAGAGCCACAAGTGTTCTCATTGTTCATATATTGCCAAGTGGCCAAGTGACTTGCGTCGACATATGCAGGTGCACACTGTTGTTAAAAGATTCAAGTGCTCCATGTGCACCAACAAGTACAAGTATTTGGGTGATCTAAATGTTCACATGAGAAGAGATCACAACATGGAGCCACCAGAGAATATTGTCAAAGAATTCACAACTCTGAATGTGCTTAAAAAAGCTTCGCCTGTCGTTTTTCGCTGCCCCATCTGTCCATATATATCCCATTCGAAAGCTGACTTGGAACAGCATTCACATATCCATGGGAATCTGGACAAAACTTACCAGTGCCGGCTGTGTGAGTATCAAACCTACTGGCGGGGAGACGTTGGAAGACATTTATTTCGGCATCATAAAATTATTTTAAGCAAAGAGGCTGAAGAAATCAGTGAATATTTTATATATCGCCCAGAAATTAAACCCCTAACCAAACAGGGTAATGGGGGACATTCAAGATTTTCTAGTTTGTCCCCTTCGCCATCACCGGATCCTGGGAAAAATAATTTCCACGAAGTAGGCAACAACTTTGAATTTTTCAAAGAGGGAACACCTGACAGTAATATTAGCTCCACTGGCAGTGCTAAAAACAGTAATTCTAAAGGTACCAAAGAAGGAATTTTATACTGCGAATACCCGAACTGTGATTTTAAAGCAGGTTTGGCAGACCGCATGGCGGCGCACTTGGCAGTCCACATGAATCTCAAACAATTTGTTTGTCCTACTTGTGGCAAAAGAACCAATTGGAAGTGGGATATAGTTAAACACATGAATAAAGTTCATATGAATCCAACTGCTGGTGTTGAGGATGTCATCACTCTCAGCATAGAAGAGGCCAAAGCAACAATTGATGGATACATGTCTAGTAAGGGTAAAAAAGGTAAAAAGTCTTTAATCAGTTTGTGCTCTCTTTGCGATTTCAAGTCTTGGGACAAGCAGCATGTTCTAAAACATATGGAGTTCATGCACAAAAATGAAGATGGGACCATTCTGAGCAGACCTCTATCTGAAACTTCACATGATTTTACTCAGTCTGATGATGCTGATCAGTCAAGATTTGATGACATGATGGAAGGTATTGAAACTGTAGAGTTTCAGAAATTTGTTGAACCACCTCCTGAAGAATTATCACAATATGAGAAACCTTATGCCTGTGCCATTTGTAACAAAAGTGGGTCAACCAAAGGAGATGTGAAAAAACATTATAATTACACCCATCCATACAAAGATGTCAGAATTCTTTATGTTGGTGACGGAACAGAATTTAATTATTATACTGGAGAAATTTATTCTAAACCATTGAAACTTGAGTCTCCTTCAGATACCATGGAAACAAAACAGGGAACATCTACACCGCTTTCTCCAGCTTCAAAATCACATCGTCCAGATTCTAAGTTCAGCAATCCAAAGATGCATGGCTACGTTAAACCTTTTAAATGCTCTATATGTGGCCTGAGATCCAACTGGAAGTGGGACCTAAAGAAACACCTTCGATCCAAACATCAAGGAGAGGGTGGATTTGTAATAATGTTGTCGATTGAAGAAGCATCACTGACCTATGGCAAAGACTGCTCGCCTAGCCACCCCAAGCACGAAGAGTATCTTTCAATTCCAAAACAGCCATTTGGCAGTGGTGGTTCTGCTCTCAGCCCTTCACCAGTCCCAGATCATTATTTATTCAAACAACCACCCAGTATTAAAGCTGAAATTTTAGCAGATTCTAATGATGAAGATGGCCAGGCTGTGGATCCTACTGCACTGGATATGTCCTCTATGTTGCTGGATAATGGAGCAACATCAGACTCGACTGGAAACTATTGGAAATGTTCAGCTTGTGACTATGAAACTAAATGGCTCCGGAGTATTGCCAACCACATCAACAAAAATCACGCAACTGAGAAAGAACAAGTGAAAGCTTTGCCGGTCAGTATAACTGATGCAGATATGTTTGACAAAGAAGTAACGGATGATTGTAAAAACTTACAGACATCTTTTTTGGCAAATGGTGACTCAAGTCAACAGTTACAAGGGGACGCAAGACTGTGGGACTGTCATTCTTGCCCTTTTCAGTCTAGGGATAAGATACAAATTATCGCCCATATGCAGCAGCACTCGATGAAACCATTTATATGCAAAGTTTGTAACGTTGCTTTTCTTAAAAAAAGTATTCTGCACAAACACATTCAGAAAGTGCATAAGACAGAAGACTACAGCGCGCTTACAAAGCTGAATATAACATATGGAGCTAAATTTCAAAATAAGAATGGGAAATATGTTAGCACCTATTGTTGTCAGATTTGCAATTTGGAATCAGAAAGCAAAGAGATTATTCTTCTTCATTTACAAGATGCTCACGGAACATCTGATTCTGAAAATATTCTTAAAATACAGAAGTACGTTGCTGATATTCCTCCGAAGACGACGCCTAGGATAAAGAGAAAGCTGCACTTTTGTAAGTTATGCCCGTACAGAAGCCAGAAGAAATCAATGTTGACCTTCCATATGACTTACCACAAGCCGAACCCAGCTAATAAATTTAAATGCAAGCACTGCCCCTACTATGTCAGCACCCAGAGGCTGTTGCATCAGCACCAAAGAAAATGGCACAAAGATAATAACAAGCTCTCCTGGGATATTGAAGAAATAGCCAGCCCACCATTATCACCCCACAAGCCTCATATGGGACACTACTCAGTTGCTGGAATACAGAGACGGCACTACTGTGAGAAGTGTCCCTACACCACCAACAGCAAAAATGATTTCATCTATCACAAACAGGTACTGTCACTCTTGCTGACTTAATAGCTTTTTCGCATTTAACACTCTTAAAAGAAGAGTTGTGGCATATCTAACGTACTAATTTGATTGCATTAACTTTTTAAAGGTATTATTAACTACTGCTTATTTAAAAACACACAATTAATTTTAAAAAATATTTTTGGTCACAGTTCCATCGTCCTAAACGAACAGCAGAATTTAAATGTGAATTTTGTGACTACTGGGTAGTACATAAAAGACTTCTAAAACAGCACATGCGTTTACACACAGACAAACATTCTGGAAGCCCTGGTCATGTTGATTCATCTCCAGCCAAATCTCTTTACTCAGGTGAGTACCTGTATATATATATGAGTACCTGTATATATATAAGAAACAGAAAAAAAACAACCCAACTTTAGGCAATAATTACTTAGGAATCATTTTTTGTTCACGCTTTTTGAGAATAGATACAAGATAAAAAGAAAAAACTCTCGGTTTATTGTACAAGCTAAGCATTGTTGTGGTTTCACTATTTTACGCTTTTGATTTGTATCCATATGATTAGATCCTGGTCTCGTGTATGATCCCATAGAACTAACAGAACTTGCTGCCATCAAACAGAAGATGATTTCCGCAAAGATAACCAGCAGTTTACCTAAAAGTCCTAGTGCTGATTCTTCTAAATTTGAATCATTTGGAGGAGCACCTGAAGATAATAAATTTATTTATAAAAATGGATTTTATCGCAAGCTTCACAAGTGTAGACATTGTCCCTACACTAATACCAAGCCACGCAATATGCAACTTCATGAAATGATGCATGGCCCCAGAAACCTAAGTCACAATCTAATCAAGTGCCCTTATTGTGACTATCACGTTGGCTCAAAAGGGCTGCTGTCTCATCATATGAAAGTAATTTCAATTCTTCACGTATTTCATGGATAATTATTATAAAAATGAAAATTAAAAAAATTATAGTTGCTTTATTTTAGAACATAATGACCTCATAATATTTGTAACCCACGGATGTACGTAATATAGTTAGTAATACATTTTGAATGAAAAAAAAAAAAAAAAAGAAATCAACACAGCCATTTGTTTTCTAGCCTCTTGTATTCCTTTTTGTAGGTTCATCAGAAAAACTATGGTGAGAACCTTGAAGATATTGATGATGAAAAAATGAATGACTTAGAGCAAGCTCAACTTAATCTGCCTCAGGTAATTGTTATTATTACTATACATGTATCTATATTTTATTTTCTGAAATGAAATTTTCAAATGTGATTTTTACCTACCTTGATGTCACATAATTATATTAAACACTATTTCCATTTATAGTTGTTTTTTTTTTTTTTTGTATTTTGCAGGTTGACACGTTGCTACAGATAACAAGATTTAAAAGATTTGGTTGTGAGCGCTGTCCATATGCTAGTGCCAAAAGGCAGCACTTTGAACGTCACCTTGAACTTCATGGATCTAGACAAAGATACACATGCCAGTATTGTGACTACAGTGTTCCGTCAAGTAATTTACTAATTCAGGTTAGATAATTGAAGGTTAAATATTTCTGTTCACTTTTTTTCATGAGTTACTTTACAAACCTACTTTTTAACTAATGATTTATGAAGTTAGATATTTTGAAATCTTACTTAACCACGGCTCCACTAGGTGCACCCAACAAAACCTTTGCATAGTTGTTAATTTAAAAATAAATTATTGAACATCTTAAAAAAAATACTCTCTTAAATTTGTAGCTCTTTTGACAGCTATGTTTCTTATGAAAACATTCCATCAATTAAATACATTGTACATGTATAAAGAATGTATATTACTTCTAATTTGCTAACAATTTTTAAAAAGACAAATGTCCTTTTCTTAGGGAGTTAATAAAAAAAATCGCCATAAACTTAACACATTGGTTGATTTATTTTGAAATCCTATTTGTGCATTTTTCTATTATATGTAAAATAATTAGTATTATTTGTCCATCATATGTTGGTGACATTGTTATATTGCAGGTGGGTTCAATCATTAATTTCTATTTTTAGTTTCGGATCTGTGCTAAACTGTAGAGTTTACCCCAATTATTATTGTATATGATTGTTTAGTTATTGTTTTTTTTTTTTGTATGAAAAATCTTTTATTACTATTCTAGCAAAAGCTAGGTGAAATTAGAAGAATCTTGGTTCTAGTATACTTGTTTTTTTTTTCTTACATGAATAAAATTTTAATTTCTTTTCTAGCATACTAAACTTCACCTGATGCCGAATCAGAATCTCCTGTCATCTCAGTCTATCACGAATCTCCAACATTTGAATGAGGTTCCAGCTGACATAGCCCTGGCTTCAGCCCTGCCCCCTGCAGACACAGAGACGGCTGTGACTGTCAGTGTGGTCCATGATCACTTGGGGCTGTATGAAAACAGGTTTCACATTTTATTTCATGGTCACTACTAGGTTTTGAATTTTTCTTTTTCTTGGGACCTACCTATTTTTAATAATTTTTTTTTTTAAAAAGGTGGTTATGGATAACTAAGTCTGATATACATTTTCTACAGTATATATGACAGTGAGCCTAAAAAACTTTATCGCTGTGACAGATGCCCTTATGCCTACTTTATAACAAATGATTTTTTGATGTTAGATATTTTGAAATCTTACTTAATCTCTGTTCCACTAGCTGCACTCCATAAAACCTTTGCATAATTGTTTTGTTACTTTAAAAATAATTTATGGATAACTAAGTCTGATATACATTTTCCACAGTATCTATGACAGTGAGCCTAAAAAACTTTATCGCTGTGACAGATGCCCTTTTGCCAATATAAGAAGGGATTATTTGCTTTCACATTTGAAATTCCACATGGTACCTAGTGCTTTGGTCTGCCCTTACTGTGATTACAGGTAAATTCTATATAGCACTTATTTGAGGACTTTACATTTTCTTTTTATTAATATATATACATATATACAGTGTCTTTATATATATCTTGACTTTCCAACAGAGTTACAAAATAATTTAAAAATTAACTTTTTAATAACTTAATCACGACCATTTGGGTGACTCTGTGGGGCCTTGATGTGAACTTTGAAAAAACTTTGGTGCAGTCTGTTGGGAATACCTGGTTTTATTGATACTGTATATTGTAAAAATCATAAAAAAAAATGAAAGCACCATAATTAGTTTCAAACTGTTAATCATTATTTTACATTTACTTTTTTTTAGTGCTCCAAAACAACCTCTGCTGACACAGCACATCCGTGTGCATTTTTGTCCACTACCAGAACTGTCCGACTGGCTTTTGGAGAATGGTCAGACCGAGCGAGAGACCAGTCAGAGGCACATTGACCTGGGTGAAGCTTTAAAAGTGAGCCTGTTAATAGATCATAAAATATGATAATTTATTAACGGAAATATTTTCTCACACAGCCTTGGAGTGTGATAGATTCAAATTTTTACAGCTCAGCTACACTTTAAACCCTGATAGTTTAACGAATTAAAGCTATCTGAATAATTTTATTAATGAAGTAATTCAATCTTGGTAATAAATTTTAAGAAAACTTATATTACATGTATAAGTTATTGTAGAAAGAAAAAAATCACACTCAGTTTATAGTAATTTCTATTATAAGAGGTATCTTAAATATTTTTTTATTACTTTTATTAGACTGATGTTATCACATTCAAACGTGTACATATAAATATCTGTAAATTAGGAACACCTAAATTGATTCAGTTTTAATAATATTATCCGTATCAAACTTTTTTTTTTTATAATTGCACAGGTTGCCCAGGAATACCAGAATCAGTCGAAGAAAAAAGAAAAATCTAAATCTGATGTCAGCAGCAGTGGTAAAGATCAAAAAGAGATCAATCCTGAAGGGAAAGAAAATCTTCAGGTAATTTTTAGGTTTAAACACAAGTGAAATTGATGAAGCTAGCCACACTATTTCATTAATGCCTGTCACATGAATATCTTATTAATCTTGATGGTAATTTTTAATGCCCGTCATATGAAAATGTTTTTAATTTTATTGATAATTTTTAAATACCGTCTTTAGGAAGCACCGCCAGTGACATACATATGTCAGTACTGTGATAGAGAATTTTTGACTTCGGAAAAACTTGTCAAACATGAGCTTCAGCATCTGATAGGGAACCAGTTTGAAGTAAGTGCACATGTATAATGTACTCTGTGGTTCTCGACATTTACCCATGTAGAGTTTTTAAAATGATCTTTTGTTTTATTCTGAGCTTGACAGATTTTTTTTACCCGACTGTCTGATTGAATAGACTCACATTATATGGTTGTTGTTTTGTTTTACAAAAAGAGCGCATTTTCACCTGTGAGAAAAACTGAACAGCTTATAAAAATATTAAATTTTTTTTTTTATTTTTTTTAATTTTTATATTCAAATATTTAATCATTTTTTTCATTTAAAAGCTATTTCAAAAAGAAACATTCAAACTCCCAATTACTTCTATTTTGTTTTTAAAAGCTGTTGTCTAAATACTAGAGAAATTTTTTCTTAAAAAAAAAAAAAACACCACATGAAACACTAGGTATATTTTTTTTCCCCATTATACAGAGAGCAGAATATATATCCTTGCATAAGTTAGAGGAAGAGCAGGTAAAGAAGACCACACATAAGCTGACAAATATTTATAGATGTGTTGCTGTTTAGAATTGCTTCTTGTTTTTTTTTTCCCATTTTTTGTCGAATGTTGTAATTAGCTTCCTTTGCATTACACTGTTTTTGCACAAATTTATAGTGATGATTTATCAGAATCTGAAATATATATATATATATATATATAGATAACAGCAGTGTGGGTTCTGTGTTAAATTGAAAGTAAATAATTAATACAACAGTATTCCAGTTTTAAATCGTCAAACATAAACAATAGAAATAAAAATCATGAAAATCGGATCTGTCCAAAACCAAAAATAACCTGGCCTACAGATGAAACCTAAGAAAATATAACTCTATGCAAAGGTTTTGCAGGGTACAGCTAGTAATACATATTTGGGGTGTTGGAAGCTGATAATTTGTATCCCATTGCTTGATTCCATGAAGTCCGTCAGCTTTATATATTGAATCGTGCTTCAAACTAGAATAGATGATTAAAAGAATCTGCAATTGTATCAGAATGTCAAGATTTTAGCTTTTGTTCCATCACTACAAGTTTTGCAACTCCCCTTTTATTTCTGTGTATAGCTTTAAACTTATTTTAAATTGACCACAGAGCTTGCTATGAGATTAACATTTCCTTTTAGTGGACAAAAAAACCCAGAAAACTGAAGTGTGTAGAACATCAAAATGTGATGGACGTTGATGAGTGTTGTTTGCTGTAAGTGTTGGGAGGGTATATTTAGATCCACATCACATGAACTAGAAACAAAAATTTGTATACAACAGATAGATGACTTTAGAAATTTCTAAAGATGATTGAAAAATTTCAAGTTATTTTGTTGCCTGTGGCTTTAACTTTGCAATTAACGCTCTATGTTAAAATAAATGTATATCATATGGTGGTTTTTTTTTTTATTGTCTGAATGCTGTAAATATTATATCCATGTATCTGCCATAGATATGTTCCCAGCATTCTGTTATAAAATGTGTCTGTCTCCCAAATAGTGATTGTTTTGTTATTGTCTGTGCTCTTTAAATTTGTCTTGTAACATTTTTTTAATTTTCTTTTATTGTGCTAACTTTAGGTTAGCTGTAATAATTCGATGTTGTTTAGTAAATCAAGTTAAATCTTGTCAAACTTTAAAAATTTTTTTTAAAAAGAAAAAGAGCATTAACCATTTTTCCACAAAATGTTATAAAAATAAATGAATATAGTTACCAGCTACTGATCATTTTATTTTATTTTTCTTGTATTGACCAGGGTACTGTTCAAATATTACAGAGTCAGACTTCATCTTCAAACGATACCATATCTGGAAGCCAGAGACATGTTGGGCGCAAAAACAGCAAGAAGAAAAATGGGTCAAATTCCAGGGCACAGAAAGCATCCCATATCAGTGTTGATACCATTGTAGAGGTGAAATCTTCAGATTACAGCAATGAAAATATCAAGTCAGAATGTGAAGCTATAGATACAAGTATTCAAGATGCTGCCTTAAACGGCTGTTTAGAAGCCGCTAACATCATCGGTGAGGCTGATACAAAGAACGTTTTGAGTGTCCCAGATGATGGCAAGAAAAAAACGAGTATCACCACTGGAGTAGACATTTCTAAAGAAATTATTCAGGATGAATCTAGCAGTACATCTGACATGATGGGCAATGGCAAATCTGACACTGTCTTGGATAAGCTGATCAGTGAGGTCATGAATGAAGATATCACACTGTCGGCAAGTGATCCGAATAAATCATCCATAGAGGATGAAGATAATGTACTGCAAGAAGGGAAGATGATAGATAATGCTGATAAATTAAGGAACACTCAAAATGGTGATGAACAAGCTGCACAAACCTCATTACTCATAAGCACAACGGCTGATAGTAGCTTAATAGGAGAAGAGAGCAAATAGTAAGTGAATATCAGCCTAAAAAAAATGGATCCATTTCATCTTGAATTTGATATTATGCCTGTACAGATTTCTGTGAATTAAAGGACTTTATTATGCGAGATATTTTTTTAAGTTTGAGTTGGTATGATACAACACTCAGTTACAAGTGCCTGTTTATTGACATAAGTGAGCAAAAACTAGAGGAAAGAATTCCTAAGACATTAAGTGAAGCATAATATTTGATATAACAGTTATGTATATAGAACTGATGTTGTCCATGTATGTGAAATGTAGTTCTACAATTTTTTTAAAAAGCATATTCGATGTAGCTAATTTAAATTTGCAATTTCATAATTATTTTATCCATCGCATGTTTTTTAATATACTTCAGTTTTTATCATTGTTGTATTCTTGCGAGTACTGGTGACCATTTTGTTTTATGAATATTTTTCTTTAAAAATTAATTATGCCGAAGTAAGACAGTGAAATAAATGATTTTGTAAAATATCTTAATTTATCTGAAGATTTATTGCCAGTGGAACCAAAGCTGCACTTAAACATAAGCAATGCACAAGTCAGATAAGCTTCTCTCAGTCATTTCATGAGTAGTATCTTAAGTTGGTTGGTCATTATAGTTTATTTATGGATGTTATGTAATGAATTTTGTGCATACTTAACTTCAAAACTGGCACACATTGCTTATTTCTTTTCCCCCTTATTTTTTTGTTTAGTTGCCTAATTCCTGAATGAACTTGTTGGTACCAGTACATCTCGTGATTGTACTCAAGTTGATACTTCTAAAGAAATAAGTATTTCAGATAATTACAATATTACTACAATCTGTGATATTATATCATTCATTCTGAATGAAATGTACACAAACCTCTTGATTTTTTGTAAGACTACACCTATCCATTATTGGTTGATCAGATGGCCAGCTGACAAAAAAGTTAGCTTTCACAAATTGTCTCATTGATAGCGATCCAGTGGTATAAAAAAAGGGGGTAGATGATGAGTTCATTATGTGAGATACATTTGCTGTGGCATAACTTATTAACCACTGTATTGTCCAAAACATTTTTAGAATTTCTCTTTTAAAATTATATTTAATTATCAATCATTATTAATGTTATTAATTACTGCAAAGATAAAGTTATGAAATATTTTTTTTTGAGTGATAGCTGTACAAGGAGGTAAATGTATAATTTTTGTTTTATTTGTAGATTTGATGAAATCATAAACCTGTCATTTTTTGGTTTATCCCAGTGTCAAATTTAGAAATGTATTACCCTTATGAAATTTTATTAATGATTTATAATTTAGATGATCAATAAGTGATCGCTTAAGATCACTGCAATTAGTTAACATATTACAGATGTCTGTAATAAAACAAAGTAAAGTGTGGTTGGCACAACACTCGGCTGTCTTTACCTCCCCCCAATTAAGTCAGGCACCCATTTAAAGCTGGGTGGACTTGTGGGACTTGTTAACTTTCACTCTGACCTGGAAATAATTCCCTTGGTTTTTCAGAGGATCAAACCAGAGACCCTCGGGTTAAGTCAAGCGCCTTATGCTCTCAACCATCCGTCCACACGTAAAATACAATGATGATATAAATAAAGCAAGTTCTGCCACAATCTAAAGAGACAAAGAAGTCGCATTTTTTTAGTCATCAATTTTATAAATTAGTATATAAAATTGTCATTAAAAGAGGGACATAACCTTGAATTATTTTTTTCCAGAGCAATTGAGTCACGTCATTGTCTATATTAGGGGTTGTGTCATTGTCTATATTAGGGGTGGTGTCATTGTCTATATTAGGGGTGGTGTCATTGTCTATATTAGGGGTGGCCACCATGTGTGAGGTCGAAGAGAGCCACATTTTATTTTTTTTTTTTTTTAATAAAAAAGATCTGCGTCAATTTATCAAAATTTAGTGAACAATTTAGTTAAATGATATAATAACAGTTAATTGGTAGCCGCACAAAACTCACCCCAGAGCCGCATTTGGCAATCAATATTGTATGATTTTAATGTGTCAGGACCCAGTAAGGCTAAGGGAACTTTACTTAATGTGTCAAGGGAATCGGAAGTTGCAGATTATATTATCTTTTTTTTTTTTTTTTGCATCTGCTAAATTTTCAGCAATGAATGTTTCTTTACATCTTGCGGAAAGTAAAAAGAATTGACATACTTTTTTTTTTCATTTTGTTTCCCTTGAATCTATTTAACATTTCTTGAAAGGTTTTTAAATACTTTGAATCACAATGTTCACCAACAGAACTCTTTTTACTATTTTGTTTTTAACTGAAAATTTTTTTGATCCATTTACTGTATAGTCACAGGTTATGAACCTTTCATTTCAATTACCTTTCTAAACATTTGTTGGTAAAATTTGAATACTGCACCAGATGAAGGAAATCTACTGCAGTTTAGACCCTCTACATTTCAGTCTGATGAGGCATTTAGTCCTTGAATTAGTATATTGATTCTGAGTTAGAGATAAATGTCAACTGTTTCATGCGTCAAATAATTCAGTTGGTGTATTGTGCGACAGGATTTTCTTTATATTATTGTGTCCCCTTGTACATGTCACCACTATACAGTATAGTAGATAGAGTATTGTGAAACAAACCACTATACAGTATAGTAGATAGAGTATTGTGAAACAAACTTGTACTCAACGTGTCACTATACTGTGTAGTATATATACAGTGTGTTGTGAAACATATTACACTCATCACTTTTTGTTTTTTTTTAAATCACTTTCTTCTTTAATAGTATGTCTTCTTATGACATTAACTAGTATGATTTGAATTCTGTATAAGAGATAAATATTCTTTGAACACTTGTGTGATGTTGATGTTTCACACGAGGCAGTGAATGTGGTCCACTTGATGTGCACCTGGTCCACTTGATGTGCACCTGGTCCCCTTGATGTGCACCTGGTCCACTTGATGTGCACCTGGTCCCCTTGATCTGCATCTGGTCCACTTGATGTGCACCTGGTCCCCTTGATCTTCACCTGGTCCACTTGATGTGCACTTGGTCCACTTGATGTGCACCTGTCCACTTGATGTGAACATTTTTGGGTCATCACATCGACTGATTGATATTTGAAGATGGCAGTGGCCCTGTATATCAGGGGGTGAGGCAAACTTACAGCTGACTTCGGGGGCTGTTTTGATCTGGTCAGCCATGGGGAAACTTTTCATGTGATGCCATCAAAATTTTAATTTCTACATGTTCCATTGACTCTATCCAACTGCTCTAGCTTCTGCCCTTTTTTCTGTGAAACATAGGAGACCAGCCGTGGCCCATGATTTAAAAAGTTAGCCCATCTATGCTGTAGATTTAGTTGGACGTTCTTTGTTTTACAGTTACGTTTTATAGTTGTTGTATAGTTACCAGAAAATACTTCTGACTCCTGATTGTCCCTGAGCACACACAGGAGTTAAGACTCCTGATTGTTGCTGAGCACACACTGGAGTTTAGACTTGTTAACATGCACAGCATTAGGTTATTGTTGTTTTACCTTTACATTTTGTAGCACTGTTAGTCAGTAATTGGCAGTTGTTGTGAAATATTTTGTACAGAATGAATCAAAAAGGAATTGAGTATGTTTACATATATTGAAATGACTCATCATGTGTATGTTTGATGTTTTTTCATAATAAATAATTTTTTATACAACATAATTAGTTCTTGTTTAAATGTATAAATATAGTAAATATTTTTATGTCAGTACCTAAAATAGTAAATTCTGCATGTGCAAGGCTATAGGTAACTGATATTGGTAGGATTTGAGCACACAATATTCTCATCTACGCAAAGATCTTAAAAAACATTTCCTTCAGCTTTTATGATTTTTATTTTTAAATGTACTTAATTAAATGGTGGGTCGTCTTCTTGCACACATCATCAAGAGAGTTCCGCCTTTTCATAACGGCACCACTATATAAGCTTTTGAACTTCAAGACTGATTGCACTCATGGTATGTACCATACAGTTGGGGGGTGGGGGGGGCAACTTTCGATCGACTATACATAGGACGATTCAGTTTATTGCTGTCTCTCAATGAATGCTAGTGAACTTTGTTTTCCTTTTTTTTTTAAATGACCCAGCAGATCCAGTTCGTTATTAATACATCGACTGAACGCGTTTAACTGACTGAACGCGTTTAACTTGCTCAGTGAATCAGTTAATCGCATATAGACCCTCCTGTTTCACAGTCAGTGTATAATCATGTATTAAGGTTAATGACAATAGCGTCTTTTAATTATTCCCCCCCCCCCCAATATATTTTGGTAAACTACTGAACTTTCGGGGTCCCTTAAGCCCATTGCGAGTAGGCTACGACAGCTTGTCACTGGTAGGATCACGTGTCCTGGCGGGGGTCCGTCCTATAGCTGGTGACTATTAAGATCAGATACGTCATAATCCATTTGTTCCTGCTAAACCAACGGGTCTCAGAGTTAGGGTGTGACCCCCCCCACTTGGAGTGGATCGCACCATATTTTAAGCCTCGAATAAACCATAGACTATGATAAACGTCCTTAACATACTAAGTTAACGAGTTTCGTACGCACTTATGGACGTCTGAAAAACCTACGAAGTTTGAAAAAAATCGAAATTCCAGACTTTGAAAAACCTATAGAATTAAAATACGCAGTGGCGTAGCGAGAGGGCATCATGCCCCTTGCGCTACTGACAAAAGGGCGTCAAATGGTATATTTTACATATAATATTATGGTTTTCGGATGGGGAGGGGGGCGCTAAAAAGGTATTGTGTCCTGGGCGCGAGTTAAGCTCGCTATCGCCACTGCTACAACATATGATCATTCTTAGCACACCTCTGAAATATCCTCACATCGATAGATATCTCCTGACCTATTTTTTTGTCTATCGTGTACGGCTTAAGAATCTTATGTCAATTGTGTGACGATCTTTTCATTGATAAAGGCAAGAAACACATAAAGAAATAAAGGGAATCCCCATCGAGACCTAATTAATTAGAGCTGAGAGAGAGAGAGAGAGAGAGAGAGAGAGAGCGAGAGAGAGAGAGAGAGAGAGAGAGAGAGAGAGAGAGAGAGACTGATTGGGGGAAGGTCGACAACTGCTATTTTAGTTGAGCTTTTCACTACATCAGAGTTACTCCCCCTTTGGCTTAAAAATACACCATATACCAGTTGTCCCCAAACAATGTATGGTTCAAGATGATGTAATGTATATTGCGAGTATTGATTTATGTTATAAAATTCAATATTGAATCTACTCTAATACTAATACCTCTTCGCTAACTATCATTTCTGCAAAACTTATTTATCTCCTGTTGTAAAATCCAAATCTAACTTCAACTGATCTCTACACCAAAACTGATGACGATACACATGTACACCCAAGCCGTCCTAATGCTCTCATCTCATTGGAAGACCAATCAGAACACTGTACGCATAAACAAGGATTGGTATATTCATATGTATCACGGGTTCATCCAATGACAGAAATACAAAAAATAAACAACAACTAATGCCCACCAAAATGAGCATTACAGTCAGGCCCGTACCCAGGTCAAAGTAAGCAGGGGGGCACCAATACCCAACAAAGGGGGCAATTTTTTTTTCATTTTAGTTACTTTTTCTTTATTTTTTCCTCTTTTTTTTTTAAGCTACGGGGCTGATTACAGTATAACATTGATCTCCCCCCCCTCAACAATAAGTTTGTTGACATCACGCCCACGTTACCCTACACTGGCCTACATAGACTCACTTAAGTTTTTTTGTTAACATTCGGGTTAAAAACAGATGGACCGTGTCTACTAATATCCCATAATATGCAGCTCACTTTAAATAGAAACAGAGGAATAATGGCTTCCTTGATCTCAAGGAGTAAAACAACTGTTTCATACAGCGTTCTCAAATTTGAGCGGCTTCGCGACTTGCCGAAAAAAAAATATTTTCGGTTTTTTTCGACCCGCGTGTTAAGAAAGTAAAAAAAAATAAGAAAAGATAGTCTAAAAATTAAAATCTAAAAATATGTTCTCGGTTTAAGTAAGTCTGAGACATTTCTTGAGACCCAACTTCAAAGGCAGCTCGCACCCCAAACTTTTGAAAACCTGTTGGTTTAGCTTGAGGGGACCATTAGCGGTAAAAGACGCCATTGCCATTAAACACTGTATACATATATCAGTCGAATACCGTATCAGTCACACTGTATACATATCAGTCACACACTGTATACATATATCAGTCACACTGTATACATATATCAGTACATGTATACATATACCAGTATACCAGTCACACACTGTGTACATATATCAGTCACAAACTGTATACATATATCAGTCACACACTGTAAACATATATCCACACAGTCACAAACTGTATACATATATCAGTCACACACTGTATCCATATATCAGTCAGTGCATGTATCATATATAGCTGCACAAACTGTCAGTCACACTGTGTATATATCAGTCACACACTTCCATACATATATCAGTCACACATTGCATACCCATATCAGTCACACTTTATACCTATATCAGTCACACACACACACAGTATACATATATCAGCCCACAGTATAACATATATCAGTCACACTGTATACATATATCAGTCACACACAGTATACATATATCAGTGTCACACAGTATCCATGTATCAGTCACACACAGTATACATATATCAGTCACACACAGTAAGCATATATCAGTCACACACTGTATACATATATCAGCCACACATTTTACATATCTCAGCCACCCAGTATCCATATATCAGTCGCACACAGTATACATATATCAGCCACACAGTATACATATATCAGCCACACATTATACATATAAATCAGTCGCCCAGTATGAACATATTCTCGATTCTACTCATCTCATCTCTCCAGAGAGAGTGTCAGCACGCAACTGCCTCTGGCATCCCACTCATTGTGCTGATCACTTTTCTCCAATTATAAAAAAGGCTCCGGAGAAGATGATCAGCGCCACCACACTAGGTACCTCGTAACCCTTACAACATTTTCTCTTCGAATAATTACATAGGCCCGAAGTTTTTAATATAACTTGGGGGGGGAGCGAGGGGGGTGGGGGCGGTTACACAAAATTTGCACCCTGTTAAATTAGCTGTTGAGCATTGTAATTTTATTGTTTCTTTAGCTCATATTTAGCAAGTAATATTGTTACTTCTGATGTTGGCAAAAAAGTAAACAATCTAGGAGTAAAAAAAAATTGGTGGACTTAATTTTTTGTATTATAGAATATAATACAGAGCATATTTTTTTTACTGTAAATAATGGACTTAGTATTTGTATAGAATATAATACAAGAGCATTTTTTTTACTGTGAATAATGGACTTAATATTTGTATAGAATATAATACAGAGCAATATTTTTTACTGTGAAATAATGGACTTAATTTTTTGTATAGAATATAATACAGAGCATTTTTTTTACTGTAGTAATAAGGGCAACATTATGCTTTTTTCTTGTTTTTTGATGTATTTATTATAATCAATAGTGCAAATTAGTTCTGTCGTAAATCGACTGGCAGTCTGAGGAGTGGAGTAAGTGCAGTGTTGACATGAACTAATATAAATTCAAAGGTAAACATCATATCATAAAAAAAAAAGGTCAGTGCTGTCAGGGCCGTGGCGAGCTTAACTCGCGTCCGGGGCATGATGCCCCCCCTGCCCACCACTCACTACGCCTCTGAGTGCTGTGCCTTCACCTTAAAATGAGTGAATTGGGGTCGCAGACTAGATATGTGCTCCAGGCCGTGGATTGCACTTGTCTAGTTTAGGGTGTCCTCCAGCTATTGTAGGCTTTTATTTTAGGGTAGCAGAGAATCCCATGCTCTGAAGCTCTAAGGTACCACATATTAAGCCCCTGGCTAGCAGTACAACAAAAAAGTAATGCACGGGGCGCGCAGTCCCCGCTCTCCCCATATATTTACGCCACTGTATCTCTTGATGTCAAAGCAACCTGACCTGACAGTTGAATCTTGCATTGTCTGATTCTTTGACCAATCACAAGATGACTGATAATCTAGGGGCGGTCCCTAAGATGGGGAGTGGGAGAAGGGTCCAAATTCGAAAGTCATCCCGGGCCCCATCTTGAGGGGGACCCACATTTTTACATTAAGTATTAAGCATATTATTTCATGTCATGGCGTCGAATATATCTATTTAGTACCACGTGTGTGTGTGTGTTTTTTATAAATTTAGAGGTATGATCTTTCTGAGCTTAGGCCTTTGATGAATCCTGTCCAATGGGATATTTGTTAAAAAATAAAACTGATTAAGTATTATTGCATACTATATAGTACAAAAACCGGTTAAAATATATATATATATGTATATATATATGTATGGATAAATGGATAGACAGATAGACAGATAGATATATAGATAGATAGATAGATAGATAGATAGATATAGATAGATAGATAGATAGATAGATAGATAGATATAGATAGATAGATAGATAGATAGATAGATAGATAGATAGATAGATAGATAGATAGATAGATAGATAGATAGATAGATAGATAGATAGATAGATAGATAGATAGATTGTTAGAGTTTTCGGTCTCCCCACCCCCGGGCAACACTAAAACAGGTTTACTTTATTAGGAACGCCAGGAAAATAAAGTACAACAAGAATCCCCCCATTACACCCCCCACCCCTTAATTTTCACGGCTTTTGAACTGATGTGCACTGAACCATGGGGTGGGAGGGGGGTGGTGACACGAAAGGCAGTGACTGACAGGCCATTAAGTCAACTTGCCCAATGGTAAACGACCCCCCCCCCCCCATCTCTCCCGTTTGAAAAATAAAATGACTAATATTGTTAAATGAAATCATATTATAACATCATAGAGTGAACCCCCCCTGTTGGCAACCAATATTCTCTGAACCCATGTCCACCAACATCTAGAAATGTGAGGGCCCCTGAAAAGTTCGAAAAACAGAGGCCCCCCTCGGGCCATATTCACCCCTCTCCCCCCACCCCCAATTTAGCAATCAAAATAAGTACTGAAAAATAAATTTCGAAAACAAAAGCCCCCCCCCCCCCCCCAAGATTAACAAGTTTTCGGCCCTGCCACATGCTTATCAAGTCTGTAAAATGTGATTTTTTTTAGAGGTTTATTAAGAGGCACAGTTATTTGTATTGAAAAGGTTTTTGACATCCCTCACACACACACACCCTCCAATAATCCATCTACTTCAATTTTCAAATGACAGCAACATCGTTTACACAGATTGGATGACAGTGCCTTGGCTATTGAAACAGACAGGAGTGTGATACAGCTGAACCCATCAATAATTTTACGCCACGTCACTATAAAACACAAAACAATCTGTTTGTAAACAATCAACAAAGAGATGATAAAAAAATATCTGTCTATCCCCCTTCCCCGTCTTAGCCAGAGTGATGGAGGGGAAATGCTGTATGGAGGTGGATTGGAGCTGGTGGTGGGGTGGGGTGGGGTGGGGAGGAGGGGGAGACTGACATATTGCTTGAGTGCCCTTTGTCATTTCATTCCAGGACACCTCTAGTAGCCTTGTTCTATCTAATTGTTGCCAAATATGGCAACACCTCGAGTGGCCAGGAGAAAAAGATGGAACAAAGGGCGACAGGAAGCGACCCCTGACGTCTCAAGTAATTACAAGTATCACGCCACGTACTTTCGGTTTGGGGAAAGGGGAGGAGGGAGGGGGGGCGGCGGAAGTGATACGATTAAAACAGCAGACGTCAGTTTGTCAAAAGTAAACTAAAATTTTGTTTTGAACTTTTAAAAAAATATATTGCTTCTGTATGTCGGAAAAAAAAATCACTTTTCGCTTTATGGACCATTTGCATTATTATATAAGTCAAAAATAATGAAAAATGAGCTTAATCCCCCCCCCATTCCCATTTAATGAATATATTACAAAATTCAGGACCCCCTCCCCAAGCCCCTACCCCATTCCTCTATCACAGAAACGACCACAGGTCAACGCTTTATCTCTGCGGTCCTGTTATTAGAGATACCAAATTTATTTTTTTCTGTGTTTCAAGAAAAATAAAAATCGCTTACCATTTTCCGTCTAGGTTCGTATTTTTTTTAATCTTGTATGTTTTCTTTTTTGTTTTTTTTAAATCACTCTGCATTGATTGATTATTAGGATTTAGATATTTATATTTTGACTTAATCTAAAAAAAACATGTTTATTGTCATCTAGTGGCTGTTTTATGCGACGGACCTGAAAAAGTACTCACACATACTAACAAAACAGAGTCGTTCTTATGGATAGGTATACTCAGAGCCGGATTTACAATTTTAGGGGCCCTGGTCCAACAAAAATGTGAGGGCCCATTTTGAAATATTGATGTGTTTTTTTTTAATAATTTGTATATACTACTCTACATTTTGGGGCCCTTTGTTTTGTGGGGGCTCTAGGCCACGGCCTAGTCGGCCTATCTGTAAATCCGGCCTTGGGTGTACTATGGGACCACTTGGCGCCCCCTATATTAAATTGCCTCTTCAAGTATTAATTCTTACTCAATATGATGCTGTCGATGCTGAGAGATTCCCGTCAGATACCTTGTCAGGGTCCCCCCAATGGGTCTCTGGAAGTTTCTGAATGGTGCCCTAAAATATCTTAGAGAGGCTCGGGGAAAAATGGATGCCGCCCGGACACATACACACAGACACATGAACTGAAGCACAAACATGTAGACAGACACATAAACAAAAACACATGAACTGAAACACACACACACACACACACACATACACAGACTCATACACTGACACAAACACAAGTACATAACCTGAGACACACATATACACGCACAAACATTTATACTGACACATTTACACGCCGACACATGCACTGACACACCACATATTCAAACAAACATATAAACGGACACACACACACACATACAAACAAAAACATACACTGATACACACATTCAAACATAGACATAAACGGACACACACACATACACTTACACTTACGCTGAATTACACACATGCACACAAACACATAAACTGACACACACACACATAAAAACAAACACATACACTGAGACACACATTTGTAAATCGCAAAAAATACACACACACACACACACACAAATACACACCACAGAACAACAAACTCGCATACAAAGACACACCAGCACACAAAGACACACCAGCACACAAAGACACACCAGCACACAAAAGACACACCAGCACACAAAGAAACTATCATAATACACAACAGCATTCACGAGCACTCATTAAATAAAAAGGAGAGAAAAAGGGAGAGAGAGGGAGAGAGAGAGAGAGAAAGGAGAGAGAGAGAAATACTGTTGTTTTGACATTTGAGTCCACAACCAAAACACAAGTAAAATGTTGGATTAGATTCTAATCCGGTACAAAACAAACATTTCCACATGAGATCGAACTGTCTTTGTTTTCACTTTTATCTTCTGCATTTTCAACATTTGACTCAACAGCCGCAGTGAGGCAGGTTGTGTTGTTTACCCAGCATGCAACAGTTGCCTATTTCTTTTTTGGTTTTTGTTCAAATTTGATACTCTGTTTCCTTTTCTCTCAGCGTGGATTAAATTCACAAGTACTGTACTTTTAGTTTACACCAAGGCAGAACGATTATTGTTTTTAAAATATATTTCGTAAACATTTTTTTTTTTTATAATCTTACATCCAGACTATACATTTCAGCAATTACCGGCATTTAATGTGTTGAATTCATTTTTATAGGTACTGACTTATATACAAAGTTACTGACTTATATACAAAGTTACTGACTTATATACAAAGTTACTGACTTATATACAAAGTTACTGACTTATATACAAAGTTACTGACTTATATACAGACACATTTTTCTGCCAAACAGATACTTTTATAGATATGTGTGGCTGTAGGAAAAAAAATATTACCTGTTGGATAACATTAGATTTAATAGGAATTGTGGGGGCTTATGGGGAGGGGGTATTCACTTATTATGTAACGCTTTTTTTCGGGTAAGATCGAAGCCAATTAAAATGTTAACCACATCTCTGCTGTATCAGTCTTCTAGGTTCGTCAAATAATAACATATAATAGTACCTGTATCAGTTTCTAGGTTCGTCAAATAATATCATATACTAGTCTAGGCGAATGTACTGATCGGGTAAGATCGAAGCCAATTAAAATGTTAACCACATCTCTGCTGTATCAGTCTTCTAGGTTCGTCAAATAATATCATATACTAGTAGGCCTACCTGTATCAGTCTTCTAGGTTCGTCAAATATACGCAATTACGCATATACTGGTTAGTACCTGTATCATTGTAGGTTCGTCAAATAATGTAATATACTAGTACCTGTATCAGTCTTCTAGGTTCGTCAAATAATATCATATACTAGTACCTGCATCAGTCTTCTAGGTTCGTCAAATAATATCATATACTAGTACCTGTATCAGTCTTCTAGGTTCGTCAAATAATATCATATACTAGTACCTGTATCAGTCTTCTAGGTTCGTCAAATATACGCATATACTAGTTAGTACCTGTATCCTTGTAGGTTCGTCAAATAATATCATATATACTAGTACATGTATCATTCTAGGTTCGTCAAATAATGGCATATACTTGTATAAGGTCTTTATATACATTGTTCATAAATTGTATAAACTTTCACCATGGTTTATAAAAAAATGTAAGTGTAAGTAGCTGCAGCCTACATAAACATAAAATGTGTTTCTATAAGATTTCACTGTGTCGGTCTGTGAATGGGTTCAAATTATCTCAAGTTTTGTTTCTGAGGTCCACGCCCACTCCGAGGTGAATTGTTTTTGTTTTTTTTTATCGCAAGATGTTTTGATACACTTGAGGAATTGATTTGATGAACAAATGTTGAATCTCTTTTGATTTTATCTTTTGGGAGGATTGACTCCTACACAGCAAGCTTTTGGGAGTTGTTTGAATTTGTTTCGTATTTTTTTTTTTTAAATTGTGAGACATGTGTCGTGTAAATTAAAGCCTGTCACTATTATGTGTGTATGTATGTGTGTGTATGTGTATGTGTGTGTTTATCTGTGTGTGTATGTGTGTGTGTGTATGTATGTATGTGTGTGTGTATGTGTGTGTTTATGTGTGTGTGTATATGTGTGTGTTTGTGTATGTATGTGTTTATGTGTGTGTATGTATGTATGTGTATGTGTGTTTATATGTGTGTATGTGTTTGTATGTATGTATTTATATGTGTGTTTGTGTGCGTATGTGTTTGAATGTGTGTGTATGTGTATGTATGTGTTTATGTGTGTGTTTATCCGTGTGTATGTATGTGTGTGTATGTATGTGTGTGTATGTGTATGTATGTGTGTGTTTATGTGTATTTGTGTGTATGTATGTGTATGTATGTTGTGTATGTGTATGTATGTGTTTATGTGTGTGTGTATGTGTGTGTGTATGTATGTATGTGTGTATGTGTGTGTATGTATGTGTATGTATGTGTTTAAATTATGTGTTTGTGTATGTGTGTATGTGTGAGTATGTGTGTGTATGAGTGTGTATGTATGTGTTTAAATGTATGCGTATGTGTATGTGTGTGTATGAGTGTGTATGTATGTGTTTTAATGTCTATGTGTAATAGTGTGTATATGTGTATGTTTGTGTATGTATGTGTTGATGTGTGTGTGTAGATACAGAGACGTTCTTACATTTGTCCATATGCTGTTATTTGGGGGGCGGGGGAGGTGGCGATGTCCAAGGCCAAAGTACCTGTCGAGCCCCCGTCCCCCCCTTATAGAATCAGATTATACAGTAATTTGTATCAGAAAGATGGAGGGGGGAGGGGGCATTCGGCGGTAGAGTCTAGGCGTTGGTCTAAGTTTTTTCTGTCAATAATAGACACAGGCTCTGAAAGTGGAAAGCACGGAGTAAGAGAGGTATTAAAAAGACTGTTGCACGAAATAAATGGAGATTGGGGGAGGCGAGAGATGGAGAGAGAGAGCACGAGAGATGTAGGAAGAAGAGTATAAGGGGGGAAATGGGTGGAGAGGGGGGGTCTGAGAAGAGGAAGAAGGACATAGAAAGAAACAAAGACACGAAATAAGGGACGGAATGGAAAATCCCCCCCCCCAAACATTCATATTTATGTATGGCCCTGACCTTTTAAGGAAAAAAAAAAGATACCGACCGGATGTTGTTCACTTTTTTTTCAATAAAGTGACATAATGAAAGTCACTGGCATGCATATAAAACAATGCACTCATTGTGCACTTTCTGCGACCAGAGTGACAGGCTCCTTGCGTTCTGTACCTGGCATGTCCGATAGACCATTGTATACACTGACGTATACAGGGGGCATAAATATCGCTGGAAAGAAAAAAAAAGGCCAGTTTGACTGCCAGAGGATCACCGCTCCTATATCATATGCCAGGGCCTTCGGGAAGTGTATAGGCCAATACGTGTGTGTCCGGAAATGTAATGTGCAATCCGGCAATATACCATGTACATTATACATGTATCTACAGACATGGCTATAGCCCATAAATCTTTTCAAAGACGAACATAGTGCGGTAATGGTTTCACAGAAATAATAAATTACCTTGCGCTTTATGCTGAAAGAGTGTTAAACAATGCTGGACTAAACGAATCGACACATATCATCAGAAACTCGTGTAATAGCATTGTTTGCGTGTGCATGTGTGTGTGTCTGTGTGTGTGTGAATTTCAGAGTTCATCTTAAATGTTTTTAAATGTTTTGCCAGAATTTCGTGCCTGGCATATAATATTGCTGTCATTGTGTAGAAATATCATAAGGGGAGAAATTGTGTGATAGTTTCAATTTCTTTTCATTATGGCTTTCCCGAACACCATTAAAAATACAATCTATCTATCTATCTATCTATCTATCTATCTATCTATCTATCTATCTATCTATCTATCTATCTATCTATCTATCTATCTATCTATCTATCTATCTATCTATCTATCTATCTAACTATCTATCTATCTATCTGCCAGTAAATTTGTAAGTCTGTCTGTCTGTGTGTATGTTTACATATCTGCCTATCAGATTCTATATAGGTATGTATGACTATCCGCTAGTCTCTTTCTGGCTATTTGTCTTTTTTTCCTGTACATCTGTCTGCCTTAATGCGCCATCTCGCTAGTTTGTATATCTTTCTTTCTTCCTATGCCCATGTGTCATTTGTACGTGTCTACATATACAAACTGCTGCCCATCTCTCCTTCTTTCTCCATGGCTGAGAATCAGACATTGCGAGCTGTGATACTTTTCCCCCTTCATTAAAAAAACAACAGCCTAGATAGAATCCATGTTTCCTGGAGTCTCCACCATCTCACTGGGTAATCAATATGTCACGTGAAGTTGACATCTATGTAGGTCTTAGTATTTGAAATACAACCTCGGCACTGACTTCATCAATAATCACTCTTTATTACACAGACCGCAACAAATGGTGTGTACCAACTATACTATCTGTTGCTTGCTACTTTATTACACAGACCGCAACAAATGGTGTGTACCAACTATACTATCTGTTGCTTGCTACTTTATTACACAGACCGCAACAAATGGTGTGTACCAACTATACTATCTGTTGCTTGCTACTTTATTACACAGACCGCCACTGAATGCAATACTGTTTTTTGTACTATCTTTCCTACATACAGCCTGCACCCAAGTCAGAGCAAGTCTTGATCTGTACATATTTACACAGGCCTGTTGCTGGTGTATCGACTGTTATCTTTGAACCCACGCAGTACCTCCCTGGCTGCACCGATCTAACTTTCCTGCCAGTTTGAATGTACATTACACCCCACTGCTTGCTGTGCAATCAATACATTACACTAACTGTATCTTTTTTTTTTAAAGAACGCGCTATTTCAGAACTGTTTACCTTATTTTTTGTGTTGTTGACGGATCACTCATACAGGACTTGGTTAGCTCCCCATTGATTCGTGGTTTTACACAAACGGTCGGTAGATGGCGTTACCAACACAAACGGTCGGTAGATGGCGTTACCAATCGAGACGGGTTAGTCAATGGAGCTTAGAAAGGATTGTTGGACAGAAGTTTTTTGTTTCGATGGTGAAAGGGGGAGGGTTGGGGGGGGGAGGGGGGTCGTGAACAAACGAACTTTAATTGGTTTAACAATTATTTACGTTCTGAACAATGGGATGTTAAAGGATGAGTGATACAAGATGAATGGAATGATAATGGACGAGTGATTAAAGATGAATGGAATGATAATGGATGAGTGATAAAAGATTTTATTGCAAGAAACATTATAAGGGGAAAAAATGAGAAATGTAAATGCAAGGGATATATAGACTTATAGGCACTAAAACTGTTTTCTAGTCTATCCACGGTTCAAAGATTAAAAACACACACGAATCTGTACTATATGTTTTACGAACTAGCGAAATAATCTATACTATATGTTGTACAAACTAGGAAGCTATTTTATACTATATATAGTACAAACTAGGAAGCTATTTTATACTATATATATATATAGTACAAACTAGGAAGCTATGCTATACTTTATGTTGTACTGAACAATGAAGACGGGGATACGTGGACAAATGTCAACGCCCCCCCCCCGCCCCCCAACCCTTGAAATCTAATCTTCGACTAAACAACATCGCAGTTATGGGGTGGGGGGTAAGGACCAATGTTTTCACAGATTTTCAGGGGGTGGGGGTTGAGGGAAGGAAAGGGGGGCGGGTAGCCACGAGCGGAAGACGATTTGCCGTCCGTCCCAGGATTTTACAAGTGACGGAGTCGCGTTGCGTTGTATATTTCAGGCATCAACAATGTTGTGTCTGCCGTAGTGAACGTGTCTCATTCATTTTACCTGGAGGATACTTAATCATCATCAATCACTGAACGAATGATCTATCAGCTATCTCAATCTTGTCGGGGTGATTTCTGTGTCAATAATGTTTACTTTTTTTTTTATACACTCTTGACTATTAAACCAGATCAGTGCCGGCCTTAGCATTTTACAGTTAAATATGTGGCCACTGGGGCAGGTGGCCAATGGGGCAGGTGGCCAATGGGGCAGGTGGCCAATGGGGCAGGTGTCCAATGGGGCAGATGGCCACTGGGACAGGTGTCCAATGGGGCAGGTGGCCACTGGGGCAGGTGTCCAATGGGGCAGGTGGCCACTGGGGCAGGTGGCCAATGGGGCAGGTGTCCACTGGGGCAGGTGGCCAATGGGGCAGGTGGCCAATGGGGCAGGTGTCCACTGGGGCAGGTGGCCAATGGGACAGGTGGCCAATGGGGCAGGTGGCCACTGGGGCAGGTGGCCAATGGGGCAGGTGGCCACTGGGGCAGGTGGCCAATGGGGCAGATGTCCAATGGGGCAGGTGGCCACTGGGGCAGGTGTCCAATGGGACAGGTGGCCAATGGGGCAGGTGGCCACTGGGGCAGGTGTCCAATGGGGCAGGTGGCCACTGGGGCAGGTGTCCAATGGGGCAGGTGGCCACTGGGGCAGGTGTCCAATGGGGCAGGTGGCCACTGGGGCAGGAGGCCAATGGGACAGGTGGCCACTGGGGCAGGTGGCCAATGGGGCAGGTGGCCAATGGGGCAGGTGGCCAATGGGGCAAGTGGCCAATGGGGCAGGTGTCCACTGGGGCAGGTGGCCAATGGGGCAGGTGGCTAATGGGGCAGGTGTCCAATGGGGCAATTGGCCACTGGGGCAGGTGGCCACTGGGGCAGGTGGCCACTGGGGCAGGTGGCCAATGGGACAGGTGGCCAATGGGGCAGGTGGCCACTGGGGCAGGTGTCCAATGGGGCAGGTGGCCACTGGGGCAGGTGTCCAATGGGACAGGTGTCCAATGGGGCAGGTGGCCACTGGGGCAGGTGTCCAATGGGGCAGGTGGCCACTGGGGCAGGTGTCCAATGGGGCAGGTGGCCACTGGGGCAGGTGGCCAATGGGGCAGGTGGCCACTGGGGCAGGTGGCCAATGGGGCAGGTGGCCAATGGGGCAGGTGGCCAATGGGGCAAGTGGCCAATGGGGCAGGTGTCCACTGGGGCAGGTGGCCAATGGGGCAGGTGGCCAATGGGGCAGGTGTCCAATGGGGCAATTGGCCACTGGGGCAGGTGGCCACTGGGGCAGGTGTCCACTGGGGCAGGTGGCCAATGGGACAGGTGGCCAATGGGGCAGGTGGCCACTGGGGCAGGTGGCCAATGGGGCAGGTGGCCAATGGGGCAGGTGTCCAATGCGGGGGTGGGGGGGTTAAAAGACGTAATTGTCAACTATACGTCGTATCAAAATGCTTCTATCGCGCCGCTCTGCCATTCCCATAATGCCGTTACTGGCTAGATATACGTAACACGTGTAATTGTATCTCCATATTGTGGTTACTGGCTAAATCTACGTAACACTTGGTAATCGTCTCTCTACGCCATCACGCGGTAATAGACAATTCTATACGCGATTCTTTACTAAACATTGTGGAATAGATTTCGAAACAAAAAAAAAATCCATTAAGGTTAAAAAAAAAAAAACCCAGTGGAAATAGTCCACTCTGTTTAATTCAGTAGCTCACTAGGGACCGATAAGCGAAAATTAATTTTAATTTCCCAAATGGATGCCGGAATGATCTCCCCCTTCAACCCCGTGCTCACACCAACTCATCTTTGAGTCGATATCAGTAATACACCACTCACTGTTCGAAACACAATTAAATGAAACAGCGCAGGGACTCGGAAATTCCCGTCTACCCCCCCCCCTCATCACAGCCGACGAGGCCCGCCTCGCGCTGCTACACCAGCAGTCTTCACACTAACCAGTGATCTGTCTTCTGCTAGCAGTTCAATATTCGACAATGCTGTCGATCGTAAACTAGTGTCGAGTAAAAAAAAAACAACCCCAGAAACGCGAAAAAGGATTTATTTTTTTTTTTTATTTCGGTCGTCTGCTTTAAGGGAGGGAATTCTTGTCATCTATTCATTTTGTGTGGGAATTTTTCGTCGTGGGAGCTTCTAGTGTTGTTGAGATGATGTATTGCAGCTGTAAATGGACTTTATACCACTATCTGCGCACGGCTTTAAAACTTTGATTGTTTTTTCGTCTCAGGTAAGTGCTCGGTTTCTTAAAGGTGTATACTATTATTAATTACTTTATATATATATATATTTATATATATATATATATATATATATATATATATATATATATATATATATATATATATAAAGCGACCGATATATGCAACCAAGGGATATTCTCTTATAGAAATAGTTCTTTTTTTAAAAAAAAAAAAAAAAAAAAGGCAAACTTGGTGGCCCGAGACAAAGTATCGTCGGAAGTCTATGAGCAACAGATTTAATAGAAATTTCTATAGAAAACAAAACGTGGGGTGGGGTTGTGTGGGGGGGGAGGGAGGGCTTAGACAGAGGTGTTGTGCCACAATGTTTTATTTTAATAGTCACTTGTCATCTTTATTCCCTTATTGTTTAGTTTCCAGACGAAGTTTTGATATAATTTAGATGGCTGAACTTTACAGTGAACTGTGTCAGAATTTTACGATGAATTTTGTCAGATTTTTTTATGATGAACTTTGTCAGAACTTTTTTTCTTAAAATGACGTTGCTTTATGACATGTCTATCCAAAGGTTGAGTAGATTACAGGTTGAGGGATTTGGAGAGGGGGAGGGGTTGTTGTGGGGAGAGAGATCCTGTGACCTGGGGGGGTCACTCGGGCCCTGGACATCATTGAGCCTATTATGGCGCCACTCTTTCTTCAGACAGTCCAGTTTGATATATTCCAAAGATAAATGTATTGCATGCATTCCTATACCTGTTAAAACTGTCTAGACCAGCCTTGGCGAACTACGGCTCGCGGGCCAAAGCCGACCCGCCTGACTGTTGCATCCGACCCGCACAGCCCGCCACTCGTTCCAGCACCAGATTTAGATATGTTATGACGTTTACCTTTTAGTCATATTAGTTCACGTCAACACTTTCACCCATCTGGTCTTGGCCCTGACCGCTGGTCAAATGTACGAGCCTCATGTAGCCCGCGACTCCAAACGTTTTGCCCCCCCCCCCGGGTCTAGACATACTCTCAAACCGCAACAGTTCGCTAGCAGTTACTTCACCCTCGTTTAATACAAAAAAAAAATTGTAACTGAATACTATAATAGCCTACTAACGTTTAGAGAAGTCATTGTGTCATTCTAGCCTTTACACTAATAACGCAAACAAAACAACATTGTCAGATTGAATGAACTTCAACTGAAAACAAACCTTTTTTTTTTTTAATTGACTCGTATAACATTTTGTCTGTTACGTATTTGTTTCATGTTTTTAAATTGTCATACACTGACATCTCCGTCAGTAACGTTAAAAAAAAAAAAAACATAACAGATTCTTTTCACTCACTTCTTTTTGTTATCACGCTAAATCTTGAAACACACACACACACACACTCAAATACATACACACACACACACACTCAAAACAATATTCATCTGCGCAGTGCGAGAGCACTACTTCAATTCTCATCTTTTCTATTAACACCCCCCCCCCTTTTTTTCTCTTTTCCCCCCCCAAGCCCTCAGCTTTACTCACGTCTTCCACAACCACAGGACTGATTTCAAGGATGATTAAGCAGGATAACTCTGTACCCAGCAATCCATTACTTAGGATTACCTCCCCATTTTCGCATGTAGTCTCTAGCTGTATAACATTGAAATCTTCATGCTGTGCTACTTTGACTTAACTCGCTAAATTTTTATATTATTTTTTTTTCAAACTTATAAAGGTGTGACACAAATAGATTAACTTAAACACAGACCAGAAAACATGTCTGGGGCACCTGCCCTAAGGATGATCCCACCGGGAACAATCTTCTATAAAAATGACTCTGCAAAAAGATGGGTATAGGAGGGGGGGTCGATCAGTAGTTTGATTGTCAGACTATCTGGCCTTACCACCAGAGTGTTCACCAGTACGCCATCAAAGAGATAATTTGTATATATTTTCAAGTTATAATGAGGTAATTAAACTATTATGTATGCAAGTGGACGAAATAAATCAATATGGCATCACAAGATGAATATTCATACCTTTTATTTATTTTTTTTTTAATTGTAAAATCTTTTTTTTTTTTACTATCAGTACAAATAAAAAAAAGACGAGTCCTAGAGGTTAATAAAAGACTGCAGTACAATTAAATTTCAATAACAGTGTTTTGTGTATATATATATCTTAGAACAAGTACCCATGAAATGGGTTTGCATTCTAAACATGTCAGGGGGGTTTAAGGACCCGTTTGGGTACACCGATCTGCATAAAAAAAGACTTGGTATGAGTCATTTTCACAGCTGGGCAGCCCTGGTTGGGCTGAGGGTGCCCCAAAATGAGTTGCCTGCCGTAAAATCACTTGAGAGCTTGCCTCAGGTTTCCGACGAAGAATGGCGCCCAGAGAAAAGGGCTCCACGAAAACCTAAAGGTGCGTAGATAATGGGCACGATATGAGCCCACACTGCCTCATAGATGAGACTACTGGCTACGAAAGAAAGGGTCACGCAGCCGCATATTGTAAAGTGTACCACCGCCAGCATCTCACTACCACACGTGCAAGAGAGATTGACGAATCCTAGCACGACCTGCGCTCATTGTGGTCGCCTACGGGGTTCATAGTCGTCCGAGGACACACAAATAGAGAGACAAACAAAGGTTTTGCTAAATATAATTTAAAAAAAAAAAAAAGGCTTTAAACTGAATACCATAACACAAATTAGGTTTTTTTCTTAAGCAAAAAAGATTTATGAAAATAGTATGCTAAAAAAAGACAGACTTAATCTTGTGAACTAGACTAAAGAAGAACCTAAAGTTGAAACTATTATCGAGACGTAAAGAGTTATTAACTAGGAACTCAACACAACTAAAACTGAAAAAAAAACAGGGAAACCAAAAAAAAAAAATATAAAAAAATTTAATCCTGGGAAATTTGACCTTAAAAAAAAATTGGCTTTGGTTTGGTTTCCGATTTTTCTTAACATTGAGATGAGAATTTATGAAGAGTGACAGAAAAGTAAAATAACATAAATTAAAATAAAAAAATAATTAAAGATGTTCTTCGAAGCGTTAAAATTCCCTGAACATCTTGTCTCCTAGCTAATATCCCACACTTTGAGGGGAGAAGGTAGTGTGAGAAAAGAAGCCTACAGGGCAGGAGTGGGGGGAGGGGGGGGGAGGTTGGTCGATCGATCCACTCTGTTAGATTTTCTGAGCGCGGAGAGTAAAAACGTGGAAAAAAAAAGTAGAGGGGAAAAAATCACAGCGAAATATCCTTTCTTCTTTTGGTTTCAGCTTGCCGAGTTGGATGTCTGGTTTGTAACGCGTAAAGGTTACAATAATAAAGTCTAGTGATCTTCTTATCTGGCAACACATTTTTCGTTACGCCACTGGCGGTAATTTGTTTTCATTTGGCATTTAGGTGAAAACTGGCCAATTTTTTGTTTTTTTGGTTCAACTTTCAAAATAACGTTACATTGGTTACAATGACATGATTAGACAGTACTGCGTAGTAAAACAAATACATAATGTACAATAAATAATATCCTTATCAGACGGAAGGCATGTATTAATACAAATGTAAAATTTAATGAGTCGAAAAAAAAAATTAATCACTTTGCGGTGCGGTATTGGGGAAGTTGCCCTACACAGAAGTTCCAAATGAAAATAAACCTACTAATTTTGAGGTCATCTTAGCAGTACGTGGAACATTAGGTTGATGTCATCTTAGCAGTACGCAGAGCCTTGGGGCAATGTCATCTTAGCAGTACGCAGAGCCTTGGGGCAATGTCATCTTAGCAGTACGCAGAGTCTTGGGGCAATGTCATCTTAGCAGTACGCAGAGCCTTGGGGGGGGCAATGTCATCTTAGCAGTACGCAGAACCTTGGGGCAATGTCATCTTATCAGTACGCAGAGCCTTGGGGCGAGTGTCACGTGCGGAGCCGAAGAGGTAAATGTAGGTTTTGTACCGGTAACATATCGCCTCTACTGTGGGGATCCCCTCTCGGGGTGGGAACGTGGGGCTGTTGTCCTAACCGCAAACATCCGAAAGAAGCCGTTAAAGGACCACAGTAACCACGTGACTAGGGCTTATACAAAAACCGACTTTTGAAAAAACCGGTTGTCGAAGGTCAATTTCTCAAAAAAAACCGGCGAAAACCGGTTTTCGGTTTTACTATAAAATAAGTGAAATAACGGATATTTTAAGCATTCTAGCAATAATTATTTTCAATATATGTTGTATTTAATTAAGTGTATGAGAAAGAATGAAGGATAATGTAATTAAGTCAACCAATTTTTACGTAAAACAATAAATACAAGAAAAAAATTATCAATTAGACAGTAAAAATACTACTACTGTCTACTGGGTACCTATATATTCATTTAAACTGCTTTATAACTAAACACATTTCTATCATGACCTTTCTTTCTCATGTTTCATTGATATTATATTGTCAAAGAAAGAGGTTTGGTTTGCCGCACACAGACCAGTTCTGAAATCAGCCGTTGTGATGTAGACCTCAGTATAGAGCTTATTTAAATATATAGTCTATAGAAATTACTGTTCTCTTTCTACTCATGGTATTCACTTTCTGCCTTTCCCTCTCTCTCTCTCTCTCTCTCTCTCTCTCTCTCTCTCTCTCTCTCTCATCCTCTGTATAAGTTTCTAACGTTATCTATATATGTGACACAGTACACAAACACCTCTGCACCTCTCCATGGACTCATATCGAGTGCCCGTTTAAAAACATTCATGATTCCTCCACTGTTGAACTCCTCGCCCCTCCCTTCATACAATTGTCTCCCCACCTACCCCCTCTCATCCCTGAGATGTATTAGTTACACCAGTCATTACAACGGCTGTACGACGGTCCTGCCATTTGAATGCCTTGTTCGACGGGTTGGTGGTGGTGGTGGAGGTGTTGGATGGCGAACATAATTTAGTCAACTTGAAAAAAAAAATAGCCCCGTTCTGTCTATTGCTTAGTGATGAACTAGGGAGGCACCGATTATATACCCCCACCCCCCGTTTTTATTATCTTTTAAAAAAAAAAACACCAAAAAACAAAAGCAACAACAACAACACACACACACGCACACATTTCAAGCACCAATAAATACAGTTTAAAACATCCCGGTGACTGGCCCATCAATCATACCCTCCACCCACACACCCACCCACATTATCAACCCATCGAGCTCTCTTCAGTCCTCGTCCTCTAAAACGTCCTTTAAATGTCCTCAGTTCGAGGACCGGTCATTCAAACATGCCAGCAGTTTAAAAAAAAAAACATTTCAATGCGCTCGGATGGTTTAACACAGCGGAGAAAATAATGACGTCACCTGCCTGTGGACTGTTTATCAGATTGTTATAAATTAGTTGGCCTGTCTACCAAAGTGCCACTCAGGTGTGAAAGGAGCAGTTCAAACATGTCACCTTTCAGAGAGAAAGTTACCGGAAGTAAACGAAAACAAAAAAAAAACAACAAAAACTCTCGCCCAGAGGCGGGTTTAAGGACGGGCGCAGTGGGCGGCGCCTAGGGCTCCTGAATATTCAGGGCCCCCACATAGCCCGATTGAGAACCCATTGATATGTCTCTCTTTTTTTCATAAAGGGCCCAATATTTTGTTCTGCGCTCGGGGCCTCAACTGACGTAATTCGCCTCTGACCCCCCCCCCCGACAACCCTTTTTTATCTAGACATTCTATACGACCATGATTAATTGGTGCTTGTAGCAGTTAAACAAATCAAGTCTCGGGTAATAGTTTTGCGTGAGGGAGGAGGGCAGCCCCGTAGCGTGAAAATTCTACAGCAGGGGCCAGGCATTCTACAGCAGGGGCCAGGCATTCTACAGCAGGGGCCAGGCATTCTACAGCAGGGGCCAGGCCAATAGCAGGTGGGGGACAGGAAATAAATGTTACTAAGTAGAGCAAACAAGCAGAGGGGGCCAGACAAAACGCGGGGGGGCCCTCCTGGCCCCCCCGCACGCTACGGGCCTAGCGGGGTATGGAAGGGGGAGTGCATAA